>VWZV01000538.1:388470-522842 GCA_013397155.1 Irena cyanogastra
AAGTAGATTACCACTTAAATTTCCCAGTTCAATACCCAGAATAGCAGGAAGACACTTTCTATGGGTCATTCTTTTTCTTTTTCCTGTTTCTGGTTGGGATTTTTTGGTTTTTCATCTGTTTTTATTTTGGGTTTTTTTTTAACATTGTGAGAAAAAGACACCCTCACTCAAATCACCATAAATTCTTCATTCTTGCAGCCATGGGACACAAATGAAAGTAGATTATTGTTTTATTTCTATATTGCCCTCTGTTCAATAAATTGCCAATAAACAACCTTAGAGACAAAGTTAAATGGCATACCTGGAATAATCTTGGTAAAGGCAGGTGGAGGCACTTGGATTGAGAACATAGACACATCTCTCTTCAGTTGAAAGCCAGAATTTAGATCCGGAACAGAGGTTCCGGCTCAGATCAGCAGATAAAAAAGCAAGAAATATGAAATAGTCCTTTTTTTTTTGAACAAAGATACTTCTAGTGTTCATCTTCTCATTTAAAAAGTCTTTTCTTGGCTAAAGTCAACTGGACCCACCATTTTTTATGGCCATTTTTACAGCAGCAGCCCCAGTTAAAGAAGAGAGGAATTGTGTTATTATCAAACATTGGCCAGCCCACAGGGCAAACATTATAGAAATATTAGAAAATTTACTTATTTAAAGAAAGGGGTTTTTTTTAATTGACCCTGTTTCGTGTTACTCACATGGAACAATCTATCATCCTATCTTTTACATCAGTGCAAAAATGTAGACAGAGTAAAATATTTATGAAGCTATTTATAGTCCCTACTAACCCAGTTCAGACAGAGGACAGTGAGGAATACATCTGGCCACTCCTCCAGCCAAAATTAGTTCTACAGCTGGCAATTCTAAAAGGCCATGTCATTATATCAGTTAGTCCACTGAGCTATAAAATCTGTCAGGTTGTAAACCCAGATTCCAGAAGGCAACAGCTAAGCCAGACCATAAATTTCCTATACTCAGATAATTTTGATTATTTAGTTTTCAAATGTGCTGAGAATATATTCTTGTATAAATAATAGTTTATTAGAGAGAGCACAAATTCTCATCAGGTCAAGCATTTTCGATTGACCAGTTTGAGACAAATATTGTAACCTTGAAGACATCAGGACAGCTGCAAGTGTCTAATTCTATAATTACAATATAATTTCACATTCTGATTTATCATCAATGTCTTAAAGGTAGTTTAAACATTGACTCAATAACAGGAGGTTATCCTGACTGCCAAAGTCATCCACAGGTGTCCACTGAGCAGGAAGGCTGGAGAATGATGACACCTTCCCCAGCTCCCTCTTTGCCACTTTGTCCCACTGGGATGAGACAGTACAGAGCATGTGTCCAGGCCACAGGAACTTTCTGGAAGGGTTTCTCTCTAACTCCAGAAGTTTCCTCTAGCTCAGTATGCTCAGGCACTGCAAGCAGAAAGGTTTTGAGACTTACAACTCACCTGTTCAGGTGCACCTCTTTTAAGAAATATAAAATAGAATACACATGCATCTAATTCTGAGCCATTAGAACAGCTATGCCATGCAACACAATCTGAAGAGCAGTTCCCAAAAAAAGGGCTCACTGACAAATCTGCAGGTTGTGCCATGCAAGGTCTTGGCAAAAATCCAGTAAACTTTAAATATTTTCATTAACAACTTGGATAGAAAATATGTCACGACATTTATGGCTATCACTGAGCTGGGAGGGGCTGCAGGCAACCTCAAGAGCAAGATTAGATTTCACACTAATTTCAGAAATCAGATCAGACCTATAAAATCAACAAGATTCAATTCAATGGAGGCAAAATTCAAATATTTCACTTCAAAAAAATGAAAATGTAATACAAAATGTTAGCTACCTGGCTAAGTAGCAGTTGAAACAGTGTTGATGTTACAGCAGCTCAAACTGAACAGAAGCCAAAAACTGAATGCTGGTGCAAAACTAGTAAATGTCAATCTGAAAAATTACTTTTCAAGTGTCAAGGGAAAGACATGTGAAGGTTTCTGCTCTCCTGGCAATGAGGAGACTCAGCTGAAATACTGTTGGGTTGGGCCATTTCTCTGTGGAAAAGGCAGAGAGGCTGCAGAGAAGCCCAAGGGAAGCCTTAAGACTGACAAGATGTTTCACAAGCAGGATCTGGGAAGACAGGCTAAGGGAACTGGATACGTTCAGTATAATGAAGACAAGATAAAGAGAAGGAAGGGCTTAAAAACAGAGTGTTTAAGAACAATATCTAGAATTTGTTGTAAAGCAAACAATAAAAAATTTCTTTTCATAACTACCAAAAGATAGGATAAGAACTAATTCAATTATATTTCAATAAGAAGGATTTCAATTAAATATTACAGGAGAAACTTCTCATTCTAAATATACAAGCAGAGACTGTGTCACTGCTTTTGCTAGAAGGGGAAATTGTCAGAAGGAAAAATAACAAATACTAATGCCAGAGTTCCAAGCCTGTGTAGTCAAACACACGAAGAATGAGAGCACTGAAGCCTCTCTGCAGATTTTTCAAGTAAATAAAATTTTCATGAGCCTATTTTTTTCTCAGAAAATTGTTTCAGGAGAGTTTCAGTGAGGAATCTGCTGGAACAGAGTTGGCCTGCTTGCAAAAAGTCAGACATGAAAAATAAATGCTTTTTTTCCTGACATAGATTTGGTAACTTTGTGAGAACAAAATATTGTGCTTGTTGCTGTGA
This sequence comes from Irena cyanogastra, assembly GCA_013397155.1. Classification (NCBI taxonomy): domain Eukaryota; kingdom Metazoa; phylum Chordata; class Aves; order Passeriformes; family Irenidae; genus Irena; species Irena cyanogastra. Next base: position 391,173 of record VWZV01000538.1, read on the forward strand.
GGGGAGTTGGGGAAGGTCAACATCAAAGAACAGCAAAGAAAAATACTGCATCAAAAATCTTGATCTTCAGAGATCCCTTTAGGACAGTATTTATAAAACAAAAACAGCTAACAAAACACAATTATACAATAGACTGGGAAAAAAAGCTGTCATTTTGCCAAGTGACACACGAGATCCTTTTGGTAACAGGATAAATCAGTAACACATATAGTTTAATAGTTCAAGAACAACTGCATCTTTCTATTTAAAGGTACAGCACAGTGAAATTATATTACATAACAAAATTGCTATTTTCTACTTTTAAAAGGGAATTTTAATTGTTTCCAGATAACTACATGTCCATACCTGACACATAGTTGATACTACACATCTTCCCATCTGAAAAAAAAGAAAAAGGAAGGACCAATAAATTAAAATTAGGACAAAAACACATTGTGGAAGTGTTCATCAAAGCCATGTTTAATAAAAAAGAAATAAATAAATGCAGAAATAGATCTTTTATAAAACAGAAATGAATGCTTTTCCTCCCTGAGAAGCTGATTCATTGTTGAAAATGTCAGACAAGTTGCTGGGGGACCATTGTCTGGGGGTTTTTTAGGAATACTTTGATAAAACAGATGGAAAAGTGGTTCTTGGCTGGTGGCTGTGATTCCAGATGTACACAGAAGATAAGGGGCAAATAAACTTTCCAGAAGAGAGAATGGACGTGCATCTCCTTCAAATGCACCTGTGCTCACCTGGGACAAGAGCTCTGCTGCTGCTGTTGGTGCTTGTCATCACTAGCACTGCTATTGATGGTGCCCAAAGAAACTAAATTTTGTACTCTCTTCAGGAGATCCCATGCTTCACTTAGATATATCATTATTTCCTAGAAATTAATAATCATTTCCAGAGTGGGGGAAAAACCCACGATGAATAGGATTTTTTGTCTTAAAATTCCATTTCAAATAGGGGATTTCATACTCCCTTTGCACCCATCACACACCTAGAAAAATCAAATGGCAAAATTTTTGACTTAGAAAAACTCAATGGAAAACAAAATAGTTCTCAACTAAAACAAGGATGTCAAGCATGATGAAGGCACAGATCAAAGGACATCACATGTTCTGGTAAAGTTTGTTTCTCTAGCCTAAAGTGGCTACAGCAGTGTCACTACCTGGAAATGTACATAATTTTTAAATGAACTGAAAGACCTTTAAATCCATAAAAATGTGACTTATAGACCTTTTCTCTAGAAAGACCAGTGACACAAAAATACAGAACAAGCATCTAAGAAAGGGAGTTCTGCCTCTATTGGTTTAGGCAGGGAGGAATCTGGAAGGTGGGGGCTTGGCTTTTAGTTTTGTTGGTTTTAATTCCTGGTTCTACAGTAAGTGTAAAGGATTACACCGGAGCCAACAATTACAACCTCTTCCAAGATACTCCTGTCTATCCTATATTAGTACAGACTTCAAAGACTCCTTTAATGATGCCATGCATTTGGCAAGTTTCCATGGCACTATAGGCATCAGGATGAAGCTCTCTAAAAACAGTATTTAACAGGTAAATAAATGACTTGATGACAGGGCTTGATATGGAGATTTCTGAAGCTTGCAGATTTTTAATGCCCAAAACCTAGCCTTAAATGAAAATAAAACATTGGCTTCATTTTGGATTTCCCAAATCCATGGACAAATAATTCCAAACTTTCCCAAGCACAAATGATTTAGAGAGGGGGTTGTTGCTACTGTGGGAATAAATATATTTATTCTGTGCAGCATTGTTTGAGGCTTTTCTCTTCAAAAATGCCTATAACTGAATTTTGTTTCGAGTTTTTATCAAAAAAAAAATTGCGAACACAGACAGTTCTGCTAAACTACAACCAAACAAACCATCACCCAAACAATAGCTCTGTAAAATACCTTCAGGAACCTAAGTTAAATGAAACAATTCAATTTTGATAATCCACGTAAATTACTTTAAAAAAATGTGTTTATTGTTTTAAAAGATGTCACCATTATGATTTGGTTAATCTCATAGTGTCTTTGTAAGCTGTTCACGTAAAACCTCTGGTTAAAAGGCAGCCAGTGATGGATGAAACAGGTCTAATTACATATCTCTTTGTAGGTTTGTCAAATACATAAATATCACACAAAGAAAATGGCTGTGTGATAAATTATAGCAAATTACTATAATAAAAAAAGTTTACTTTTGTTTTTGGTAATCAGTAAATTAATTGTGTTTGTTGCCAATTTAAAATGTATAATTAGTACTACATCTGCGTAATTTAAATCAGCTAAGCAATTCTCATTGTATCATTACTGGAGAAATCTGAAGTGTACTTAATGTATTAATGATTCACAACAGGGAAGAATTCTCATTAGTGGAAACTTTTGCATAGTCAATAACCAAGAAAATTAGTAAATAAATAAATGAGTTTTCCACTAACCTATGAATTCCATGTAGGCTAATAAATACTTGGTAGGAGGGTAAACCTCTCAAAAAAATAAATTATATATATATCAAGGGTGGATGCTTGCAAAAGCCACTGACACAAACGTTTTTAAACATTTGATGGAAATTTTGAGAAATTAAATAGATAACTAACATGTTAATAATTACATACTAGGCAGAATACAATGGTTTTACCTGTCCTTGTTACCAAAAGTCATGCATTTAAATCTGGTTGAAAATCATATAGATGAGCAGAATTTCAAGGCATTTGAGCTGTTCATAATATTCTGCTAATAAATAAAAGAGGAAGGAGTGAGCAGTGAAGCACATAAATGCAATATTTCAGTCCACTAAGACCTGCAGTTCCTGCAAATCTCAGCAGGAACACAGCTGGGACGAGGTTGCTCACTGGGGGTGCAAGTGGTGACCACAGACCACCTTACATGTGCCCAGCACCACTTTCTTGCCCCTTTGCAAAATATTACAGAATTCATGCAAGTCCCATAATGACAGAACGTGCTGAGTTGGAAGGGACTCACAAGGATCAAGTCCAGTTCCTGGCCCAGCACAGGATAGGCCAAGTATCCTGTGGTACCGAGTGTCTGTTTTCACCTGCTGTGCAAGGACAGACAGAAGATGGACCCCATGGCCAGCCAAAGACCTCAGATGGTTTAAGGCCCATTTGGGTGTGGGCCTCACTGTCACCTTTAACATGCCACATATAAGAAATCATTACATGGCAGAAATCAATCAACTTATCCAGCTATTTCAAACTGCTACACGGGTAACCTGGTGCCAAGCACCTTTCTGCATTAGTTACTCTAGGTGCTTTTTAGGGTCTTAAAGGGCAGAAATAAATGAAAAAAGAAAAAGTACAACCAAATAGAGACAATGGTTTCTGTACCTCTCTAAAACAAGATTTGTTATCATTTAGGTTTGCAACTTTTGAATTCAGACACAAGACCAGACGCAAGACTGGAAGATGCAGAACTTTATCAATCTTCTACAAATCTTGTACCGTTTCTTTCTGAAAAACAGTATTCCTGACAAATTGAAAAGAAATTTCATGGGATTTCTGATTTGAGCAATCACTGTCTTGATCTTTAAAGACATGTATCTTCAGCAAGCTGAGAGAATCATTTCAATAAAACTGACCCATCTAAACAGCTGAAAATCCAGGAGTTTGGCTTCTAAAGAGTGGGAAAAGTGAGTACAGTTTAATCTCACTGAAAATAAACTTTAAAAAAAAAAACAAACTTGGTTTGTTTTTATTTTATTCTAAAATTTCCAAGTCCAGTTAAAAGTTAGCAGAGCTGGAAACAAAGACTACATAAGTGAAAATAATAATTGAAAAACCCAACAAAACGACTCTGCAATTTTAATTTACTAAAGGTTAGTGTGATAGTAGTCTTTCCAAACCCTGTTGTCTTAAGTTATTCTTGGCAAGTATTAAAGATTTTCCTTTTCTTTACCAAGTATAGATTCATTCAGAGTGCTGAAATTATAATGAAAAATTAGATCATTGTACACACATGAAAATAATTACTGTGTGACTAAAACTACTACAAATGATTCCCTTAGTTCTCTAATTTACTTCATGAGAAAAGCCAGAGATTAAAGCAAATATTTGTGGAATGGATCACATCATCAAAGACTATAAATAGGTTGTAATAAATACAAACAGAATCAGTCTTTTCTTTCAGGCTAGAGCAGAAAATGAAATACTCTTCCACTTCCCTCAAAAACTGAGGAAAGAAATTTCTAGAAAAACTGGAGCAGTTTTTGCACCTCATGCCCTTTTCAATTACCAGGCCCCAAGTTAAGAGGGGTGTTCTGACTGAGGTAAGGGATTTGGGGTCAATCTCTTAGGTCACTTCAGCAGGATGAAGGTTGCCATGGAAAACAGAACAAGAAAAATCAGGGTCCCCATGTGAAAGAAGCCAGGACAAACTCTGGAGGAAGATGTTGGCTGGTTTGTTCTTTCTTTGAAATGCTGTTTGGATGTGTGTGTATATGCTGTAAGTTTATTTCTATGTTTAAAAGGAATAAAACTGGAAACAACTTCGAAGCCTTCTTCAGGTCTTCTATACACAAAAAAATTATCTTGGAAGCTACCATTAGGACATTTATTCATAAAAAATTTTAAAAATGCTAACAATACAAAGCTTGTGCTTTGAAATAGTCCACTTTCTCACTGGATTAATGTGCAATTCCTATAAGGAATCAAGTGCAATGCTTTTCTCAAGGGTCTTTTGAGTGGATTATTTATTGCTGTTTCCTGTTCAAGTTTTTATGGGCAGGTCAAGTACCAGAGTGTTGCTCTGCTCTGTCTGCCAAGAATGATAAAAGCTGGACTCTAGTGTGACAACAGGACCATATCTAATTATTAAAGCAAGCAATGCATGGATTGCAGAGGGGTCTCCCCACCAACCCACTCACTCCTGATTTTACTAATTTAACAGACAAAATCTTCATGGAACAGTAAACAGTAGGACTAAACAACAATGCTTATTTATAATGGATTCTTTTTAAACTTCATTTTTCAATTTTTCTTTTTCCTTTCTTTTTAAAAAAGTAAATAAATACAGAGGAATGTATTCTGTCTTCCAATTTAATCACACAGTGGCAATGGGGACTAAAGACTTCTTTCGCAGCCATGACTGAGTCGCAGTCATGCTGCTGTACTTGAATCCCCCATGCTGTGCTGTCAGTGACCTTAGTGGTGACCTGAAGTAATGATTATACTACTTTTTTTTTTTTGTCCTGAGGAATAACAATTCACCCTCTGTATTCTAGGCATTAGTTCTGTGCTTCCAGTACCGAACAGAGACAAATCATTATACCAGTGAGCATTTGTTACATCTCCTTACACAGTCAGAGTTTCAATGCCAGTTCATTTGAAGACAGACACAACATGTACAACCCATGATTTACTTAAGGTGTCAATGGCAGGGGTAAATTTATTTTCCTTCAACACAGCAGTAAAGTGGATCACTTGCTTCCCATTGTAATCCGTTCCACAACTGGGAGACTTTTGAAGACATTCACTTATTAAATCAAAACTTTTTTAGAAGAACATCAACTACTCTGAACAACATTCAGTCCCATACTCTATAATGAAAATTGTCATACACATTTACATTTGCAATGAATACAAAAAAATAATGAAAAACAAGTACAAATAAAACAGAAGCCATGCAAAACTTAAAAAGACTTCTGAGTCTCAAAGTTTTTCTAATATTGTCATCTCATTCCACTTCTGGGTTTTCCATTAATTCTGTGCTTCTTTTGGAAGTTCAGAAGAAAAATAAGCTAAAAATGTATATATATGTATAAGTATATGGTTTAAAACATTTAATCTTTCATGTTAGATGAAAGCAAGCTGAGCCTCTGCAGATGTTAATGAAGATTTAACTGGGAGGCAGGTGCATATAAATAAGAAGCATATGGAATGGGGAAACAGTAAACACAATAAGAGCTCAATGCAGATCTGGACACAATAGAATTTAATCTTTTTTACGCTCATACTGTTCCCCACAAAAATGAACTCAAACATTTAAAATTTAATATACATAGCTTATATTCGTTGACCAAACCATGATCTGAAAATAATGATAAAGACTATATTCTTTTTATCAAAATGGTGCCACTTATGTATCACTTTTTGGTTATTAAAAATGTGATGTACTAAACAAACTAAATTTTAAAGCATGATAAGAAGAGACTAGTCTTTCATGTGTGAAAGGCTACATTAGCTCAGAAACAGAGAAGAAATTGTCCTTAGAAATACTTCAGTGGATGCTATTAGGACATCAGAGGTAAAAAAGGGTGAGTACTTTGTGGATCTGAAATATAAGAGACCATATTCAAAATTATAAGTAAGGGATCTGGGCAGAAAAAACAGGATAGAAGCTGAGTCTGTTCCCTTGATGCTCTGTGTCATTTTCAATTTATATTTCAAAAACAATCTAAAAGTAATAAGAATGTAAATGTTGTTGCTTCTCTGCAAAGGAACTCAGAAAAGTGAATTAAGATTGCAACGTATAAGTAATAAAAATCTAATATAAATCAGATCTTTGAATTTGAATTGGAAGACATACCGTGCTGAGTTACGAGTCAGCAATAACCACAATAACTAAAATTATGGTAGGTGTTTCCTCAGCAGAGAATATTCCTAAAACACTATCCTAGAAAACGGTAGTTTGCATATTGCAGAAATAAGGGGGTATTTTTTTTCCAGAATGAAGAAGCACTTTTACAAATATTTTTGTGCTTTATTTCTTTAATACCTTCTTCATTAACAGTGGTAATGAAGTGCTTTGACCAGTAAGGAGAATTCATGCTTCCTCTTTATTCTCTTTATATGTTCCAAGCGACAAGCTAAAGTGAGTTGTTTTCTAGCTGCTGGCATAAAATGAGCAAAAAATCATACAACCAACCACAAAAACCCCTTACCCAAGAGGCAAGAAAAGAGGAGAACTTGGCTAGCAAGATTAGAAGCTGGTGAAGCTGAAGCACCTTTTCTCATCTGCTAGGTGCTGCCAAGATGTGCATGATGCCAGCGACCATGGAAAATGTTTTACCTGGAGTATTACAAGAGATCAAGGCCTCCAAATGGCGAAATGGGATGATAGTCGGACAAAAGGCCATGCAGTCTGGCATAGCAGAAGGCAGCTAGTTAAGAAAAATAAGGCAAGAAGGACGTGAGTGTTGGTACCTCATTTGACAGAGTACTGTAACCATCAGCATTGCCTTGCTCAGAGCCAGCTGGGCCTGCAACAAGACAGGACAAGTGCCACTGTGCATGGCCATCTGGAAGGGTGCCATTTATGGGGAAGATGAGTTAAAGCTGGGCTGGTGACAGAAAACAGCTATCAGGGGAAGCGGAGGAGTTGTGGGACTCTTTTCTGAGAGGTCTCTGCGGGAACACAGCTTGCTTGAACCCAACGGAATAAAAGCTGGTAGTACCTGAGGGCTCTTTGTAGTCCTACACTGAGGGTAAACACGAGGCAGAGACAGACAAGAACTAAAAAGTAATTGGGCTAAACACCCTAAAAATGTCTCAGATATAACTCTCTATAAAGCCCAAGTAGCCCAAAGGCCACTGCGATATCTACCTCTTCTTTAAAATTGCACTTAAGCAAAATAAGTAAATAAAGCCTACCATGTACTTCTGCTACAGAATTACTTTTTTTAAAACAGTTGATTAGTCAAGATAAACCTGAAATTCATGCACCCAGACAGTTTTCATCTCAGAAGAAGTAGTTGGGTCTTAATGGGACAAACATCCTTGTGTTTAAGAGAAATACTGCTCTTCTTTACCCAATAACTGTATTTAATGCCCAATATAGCAATGAACTTCTTTCAGAATTTATGTAAAAATAAGTATGTTTTCATCACCCAGTTATGCAAACTTCTTAAATAGTAAGAATCACTATGAGGAAATAGACCCCCTTTATTGTAAGAAAACCTAAAACCCTAAAATGTAAGGTGACCTTGTAATTTGCAAACTGTGCTTGCCTACTATGATAAATTATAGAGCAGATTACATGAGACAGCATTGCTTAATTTCATTTGCTGCCATCTTAGTCCAGAAATGCTTGATTTCAAAATATCCTTGTTTCCAATTCAAAGATGAAACATCTATGTGGACACAAAATAATTTCTAAAACAGGAATGATAAAACATGATATTTGATTTTATTTTGTCACAATAAATAGATCAAAAAAGACCAACTGAGCTACATAATATGTCTCCCTGAACTTTTTGGTTCATTCCCTATATGCCTTCAAAGTGATTTTTCCAGTCTAGCTATTAATGTCACCAGTAATATGAACTTTCACCACTTTCCTTGGAAAGTACGTCATGGTCTGATAAAACCTCTAATGTCAAGATAATTTAGAACAGACATCAGGAAAAGTAGATTTCATTTCATAGTCATCTTATTGCACCTCACCCTCAGTTATTTATCTTCCTCCATAACACTTTCTATACTCAGAGATGGTGAACATCATCTTGACCTGTTTAGGTAACCAAACTGCATTTTGGGGCCTGGATTTTTCATGTGGTTTGTAGCTGATTTCTACTGAAAATGGAGAAAGCCATTTTGTCTAAGGGACAGTAAACAGCAGGCTGCTCCAGCTCTTTTGGAACACAGATGCTGAAGTGTCTTTGAACAGTGGTGACATGAGTACACCTGCAGTGGATGCCCACTGAAGGCTAGATTGCAAGTGTTGATCCCTACACACATCCAGAGAAGAACATAAATTTCACAAAAGGGTTAGTGTGTGAAACCTGTAAATTGCTGATGTGCCACTAACCAGTGTGCCAGTGAGTACATGCAGCCTGACTGCCACAGTTTTGCAAGCACAAGAAGGCATTAAATACAACACAGGTTGTGTGTAGTGCATGTATGAGCACACGTGTAGGTATATTTGAGATCTTAATGCAATGCAAACCTGAAAACAGAAACATATTTTGCAATGGCAGCCAGCAGTGAACCGTGCAAAATAAGTGAAGTGAAGCAGTCCTGTGATGTGCCTGTGCACAAGCACCAGCATAGCAGGTTACAAAGACTTTGTGGTTCTGCATTATAGAACCTGCCACAAAATCTACCCCCGTCAGGAAACTGTGTTCCGGAATCTAGAAGAGGATTTAGTATTATAAAATACAAACTATGTTCCCCAGGTCTTCCCAGTCACCAAGACAGATTAGGCAGTTCATAGTCCACTGGTAGCTCAGTGCACTGGGTGGATATGTTTATTTGCATGACTATGCTGCAAAACCAATCAAGTAATTGGTGTGGCTGAAAAAGAAAATCCAAAAATATCTTTTTTCCTCTGATCCATAGGGTCACTTTTTTCAGCCAGATCTGTTCTTTTACTAAAGCCAGGAGACAGCAGCTACATGAAAAAGCAGAGATGAGTTGCCAAAGCAAAGGCTGCTTAAGTGTTGCTGCTGTGTGTGTGTAGCACAGTCTTAGATAAAAATATATATATGCTGATATATATAAATATATCTGTGTAGGTATGTGTGATGTGCACATATATATATGTGTATATACATTTATGTACTAATTTACACACAGTATAAAAAATTAAAACTATTCTAAACCAATTTCTCAGGCCCCCTAGTCTTAACATTTGCACTGCAACAGACCTTTACCTTAATAGCAGCATTACCTCTTCAGGCACATCCCCTTCCCACTGTTTTTCCTTATTCCCAACCATCACATTTTCTGAAGAAACTTGTTATGTTTGCCATCAAACTTCACAAAGTTGTTGATGAAGTCTGGAGAGGAAACCGAAATAATTATACAGTGCTTTATCTGCATATTAAAAAGGTAAAGCAAGCAAACCCCACCCAAACGTTTTGTCTGTGAGAATAAGGAAAGTCTTAAATGGTTCCTATTCAGGTCAACACACTTTCAAAGTATCTGACAATGTCATCCTGACCTCTACTGGAAATCCTCAGCATTTGCAGGATTAAATTGTGGAACATCAGCAAACCCAGAACTAATAATTTAAAGATGCAACAAGTACTTCCCAGCATCTTTTCTACATTAATTATGAGACACTACAGGTAACAGTAGCAGAGAGCTGCAATACTACCAGCAACTAAAGAGGATGTGAAAAAAAGCACTTTGTAATGTTCCAATAAGCTCACCTCTACAGCTGGGTTATATCTTCCCCAGCTACATATAAGGCTTAGCTGTTGCACTCATTTTTAATTCGATCATTTTTATGTATTCATTTTCGAATATCCATCAAGGTAATGAAAAAGAAAGTCACAATAGGTACAAACATTCCCATCATATCACAAGCTCCTAAAGCCCTTAGTGTTTAGAAGATTAATCTGTAGTTCAAAGTGGCATTCAGAAATAGGCAAGAAACTTATCAACTGCTAAAATCTCAGGTACTTACAAAAAGAATTATTAACCCTTCCAGGTTTGTATCAGAAATCAGAAATGATGCAGAATTCCCTTATGACAAATCCTGGAAGAGGTAAGAAAACTTAGAGCCTGGAAACTGTAATTGAAATGTGTAGTTCTGCATTTCAATGCAATCACATCATTTGCTAAAACATTAGGAGTGGCATCAAACCTCCTGGAATGGTTGCATTTAGGCTCGCTACTTTTCTCAGTGCATGAAAGCAATTTAAGGCTGAGAGAGGCTCATAAAACTTTTCCAGTACTTTGAGCTATTTTGATGTTTGCTAAAGCAATTGCTATAGGTGAGTCAAATATCGAATTGTTCTACTCTGCTTGTATCAGACACATAGAAAGCCAGAGCTCATCATCCCAGTTGGGACTGCTCTTGCAAAATCAGTACACACCAGGTGAAGTCTCTGCTGGTGCAACCCACGGCAGCTCCAGGGACCCATGAAGAGACAGACACTCAAGGTAAATTCAAGTCCTATAAGGAACAGCTGAGGGAGCTGGACTGTTCTGCCTGGAGGAGTCTCAGGGACACCTTGTCACTCTCTACAACTACCTGAAAAGTGGTCATATAGAGATGCAGGTTAGTCTCTTCTCCCAGGCAACCAGAAACAGAAAAAGAGAACGTGGCCTCAAGCTGCATCAGGGAAGGTTGAGGCTGGACACCAGGAGGAATTTCTTCTAACAAAAAGGATTGCTAAACATTGGAATGGGCTGCCCAGGGAAGTGGGGGAGCCATCCTTCAATGGAGGTGTGCAAGAAATGACTGGACATAGTACTTGGTGCCATGGTTTGGTTGACAAGACAGAGATCAATCAAAGGTTGAACCAAATGATCCTGGAGATCTCGTCTAACATAAACGATTCTGTGATTCTGTGACTGTGAGGAGCAGCAAAGGGAAGATCCTGTTGTAATGCACACAGCAGCTGAAACCAGTCCCCAGCCACACAGGAGGTGTGTACTCTGCACACTCTCAATCAAAGCCACCTGAAGCCATCTGGACCATGCAACAACACAAAGTCTGGACACAGCACAGAAAATATAGCTCTTAGAAAAACTAAGAGCTGGCCTGCTGCAGAAACCAAAGCTTTGGCAGAGAGCAAGAACCTTTCTGGTAGGGGCATTTGACAAGAGCAGCATTGAAATCAGCATTTTTTTAACAGAATGGAATGACTGGATGTAACCTAATATTTAAATGGTGCAAGCTCATATTGCTGCATACCCAAATGTTGCATATTTTCACACAGAAAAATCTGGCACTTTGGAGGCTGAACTGAGAGTGTGGGGGGGATCTCCTTCCTACCCTTACAACTTATGGAACATCTCACATGCCAGGTTTCTTCTTACATAACATAAGGCGATAAATCTGCTTGTCACAAATCGGTTATGGAAGAACACAAGCTTACCAAATGCACCTTCAAATCAAGGGCAGGATTCTGCCTCAGTACTAGATCAAAAGTTATATTTGAGCTCTCATAAGAAGCCTTATTTATTGGTGGTTGGGGCACAGACACAAGAAAGCTTCTGTGTTCTAAATCTGTAGCATACCAAATTCTTTACAATTTTGAACAAGTGTGTGGTTCCATTTCTCCATCACATATTTAGGGATTATAGTATTTTATTACCTCAGCCTCAGAATAATATATATAGTCCTTTTGTTTTGTATTCAACAAAACACTACAGGTTTTGCAATTTAATCTGGAAAATTTCAGATTTCACTGAAAAGAAAGCATGGGAAAAGATGTGAAACAGAAAAATAAAGTGATTCTTACATTAGAATAACACAACTTCAGGTTGGATGGGTTATATAAAAATATAAAAATATCCATAAGGGAGAGTCAGAAAGATTGTTGTTTCTTCAACAGGCTTAGCAATAGGGGAAAACCAAACAACTCCCCAAATGACAGGCAACAAAGAAAGTTATTCAGACTTAATTCTTTCTATATCTGTTCCTTTTATTCACAACAGCTATTTCTTACAGAAAATTATGCCTTCAGAAACCCACAGAGCTCCATGCCAAGGATGTGGCTTGCTCTGCCAGGATGTGGCTTGCTCTCCCCGCCATGCTCCAGAGGGAGTGAGTCCTGTGGGAAACCACTGGGAAACAACACCAAAGCCAAATATTGGCCTTTGAGGGGAGAACAGGCACACTGTGGCTCTCCATGGAGCCACACATCTCTCCAGAGGGCACCATGAACAGCTATTAGTGCTGAGGGGAGGGAATACACCTGGGAGCAGCTCCGTGTGCTGCAACAAAGGCTCGAGGGCAGACTCCCAATGTGCATCCATGGCCCCATAGCTGGCATTCCTGCCGAGCCAGGCAAGAAGAGAGGCTTTCCAATTCCCACCCAATGTTAAATACAAGGAGACCTGGAGCCAAGCATGACATTCCCAGAGGAGCTGCATGGTGATGCACTAAGGACAGAGCCGGAGATGGGGATCTGGAAGATCTGGGAGGCAGGTCCAGTGCAAGCCAGCCATACAAGTTATGTTCAGGCACCAGATTTCCAACGGAGTACAAGCAGGTGCTAAATCTAAATGTTTTTAATAACAAGCATGTTTGTGATGGTGCCTTTCACACTTTATAACTTGAAGCCTATCCAAGCACCCCCATGACTCACATTCTGGTATCCTCATAAAGGAGAGAGACCACCTCTCACAGCAAAACATTCATGTCCCTTTTCAGACTTTGCAAGTAGAATAATCTCAAAAATATACACACAGTAAAATTTTACTGCATGCAGCAAAGAAGAGAAGAAAGGAAAAAAACCTTTCATGTCTCAAACCAATTTTGCACTATTTCTTGAACTGAAACAGTTTCTCCCCTGAAAATTTACAAATCCAGTGGAAGTGTTTGATAAGGAGAAAGTGATAAGAAGGAAGCGAAGTGATGGCCAAGGCTCACATTAGTAGGCAGAAGCTCAGGAGACTGACAGTGCTGCAACAGTCTATTTATAAACATGAAGCAGCCAACTCACTTCACATGGGGATTGTGGAGAAAAGATTCACACAGCCTGAAGGATAGGTATTCTACAGGAGCAAAGAACAAAAGAGTGAACATACAAGGGAAGAGAAGATTATTAGGAAGTAATGCCTTTCTGTGACCATACAGAACATAGTAAAATTCCTGCTACTAATTATGATATTGGCATTAAAGTTATTCCCACTATTGTGTCAAAACCGAATATTTCATGGCAAATAGATTAATACAAAGACTTTTGAGGCCTAACAAACGTTTCAAAGTCGTGTCTTTTAGTTCCAAGGCTGGGGTTATTTAAGTGGTTTTTACTTTTTATTTTTAACAGTAAGATTAGGACAAGGTACAAATAAAGATTCTAAACCAAAATACCTTAATGAAATAGTACTATTTACACTTTAAATACAAACAAAAAAAAACTTTAAAAAAGAACAGTAGATCATATTTAAATGTGAAAAATTTCTTTCAAGTTAAAACAGTATGATCCAAATCTGGAAGCCAAGCCATGATTCCTAATGTAGCAGCTGCTTAAATAAGACGGGGGTTATGTCCTAGAGTGGTCCTCTATCAGTAGGACTCCCAAACTGAAAAAATTTTTTCCAACAACCCACTGATCATGCCATAGACTGAAACTATACAGAAAATGAAGGGTACATAGAGAAGAGATGCCTTGAACTACACACTGAAATTCAGTGAGATTTTTTCCCACCTTTGCCAAAGATTTCTTCTGTTACCTTTTTAAAATTAAGAACAAGCAGATTTCCCAATATCCAAAACTCAAAATCCTCAGCCAGCATCTTCAATTTTTTTCTGTAATTATTTGGTGATTGAAATACAGAGAAGATATGTATACAGAGCCTACTGCCATGAGGACACTTAGGTATGAGTGTTCAGAATCTGAAATTGTAAAATTTTAATCATCTAAACTCCCTGTGGAGTTTAAATCTAAACTCCTTGAGGACATGAAAATCTCCTCCCTGTGTGTGGTTTTTAATTTTTTTTCTGAGTTTCGTTCTACTTTCTCTGCAAAAGAAGCAATACTATTTTTTTTCATCTCAGTCTTGTGTAATGAGACTATAAAAAATCAAGTTTTGCCTCTTTCCACATAAAGTGAGTCAGCAGAACCATAATTGTGGGTGGAGTTTTCAAGCACAACTACAATAAAAGTAGCACTCTAGTCCTTTCTGTTTATTACTTTTTCTTAAGGGTCTCTAGGTATGAAGGGAATCATATAAGGCATGTAGTAAACCAGAATGTTTTGACAGTGGTCATTGATAAACTCCTTCAGTCTAAGCACAAAAGATGAGTAATTTGTAACAGGCCTCAGAATATATCTTTTAGGCAATGTGTCTATACATGGAACTGCCTTGCAGAGGGGAACTAAAGGCTTTCTAAACATAGCTGAACTTGGGTGTAGATCACAGGACAGAGCCTATGATAATCTGTAAGAGCATTCAAGGTAAGCACAAAAAGGTCCTAAGAGCAAATCTGTGGGCAGCACAACACAGTGCTCAAATTGTTTCAAGTGGACAGCCTCGCCTATTATTTCTACATAATGCTATTGCACACACAATAGGCATCTTCCCTGATGTATATTATATTTAAACATGTGCTACTGTATTTGCAGCATCTGCTTCCTCCTCAGGAGGAATTGGGATAGGTCGCTTCTAATGAAATTGACTAAAGGAAAATTATCCAACCTTTCTAATTTTTCCATAAAAAATAATTTAAAAAAAGAAAATCATATGCAAAATCGTACTTGTATATAACACCAAGTTACGCAATTATGGAAAAACAAAACAACAACAAAAAAACCACAAAATACCAACAAAAAGACCCAAAATCAGCCACACCATTACTAGATTTTCTTTTCCTTTTTTTCCTCTGGAGTCAGCATCTTCTCCTCATAACTTCCCACATAAAAGCTGTAGGACTGTTTTTGCTTCATCATTATTCTTTCTTTTGCTCTCCTAGAATAAGGAACTCAAGGAAATATCAATCAAGATACCACCTTTCAAAATATATTTCCATGTCTGAATTTGCATTCACTGTAATATTCAGAAGTAGAGACCTGCCAAAAATGAATCCTCAATATGTACACATAAATCTAAGCAAGAAAACCATCATCAATTCTGCAACTGCAAGCCAGCTCTGGAAGAAAGCAGTCTCTCCTAAGCCTTTTTGAACACTCAGGTGTGTGATTTTTTTTTTTTTTTGCAGACCATTCTGATCACCTTCTAGAAGTTCAGCACACTTTGGCTCATGAGTCTTATCAAGTGAGACCTTAAGGCAATTTCAGTGGGGTTGAAAGTACATGGGAAGCAAACAGATCAGAGAGCACTGTACAGAGAATTTTAAGGGTAAATTGCATTCATGTCACAAAGCATTTTCACTTTTTCAAGGAATCCAAGCTGCAGGCATTTTACTGTCACTAAAATAAAAGATTTTTTCCTGAACATCACATTTGAAGAACAGGATGTTAAAAAAGCACATTACAAAACAGCATCAGCAGCCACTACAATTTTTTTCAAATCTGAGGGGGAGGGGTGATACTATCTATTACAGATCACATAAACCATATTAAAAACAAAAAAAAAAACCAACAAAACAAAACAACAAAACAAAACAAAAAAAAAACAAAACAAAACAAAACAAAAAAATCCCATACAAAAAACCTTCTTTAAATTGTGTGGAGCTGCAGAAGCAAGGGTAGGTTTGGTGAATTAAAAGTTGGGTTTTACCACTGTGCAGCTTGTCCTGGTCCTTCCTTTCCCACTTGCCCCTTCAGTGCCTGGACAACTGAGCAAACTCATTTTATTTACAGTCTAAATTGTCCTCCTACTGAGAAGGACAAGATTGCACCTCTCAGCAGAGCAAGATCAGTATATTTACAGTCCAATTTTAATTATTTAATTTTTCGTAAACCACTGAGAAAAAAAAACTAACTAAAAATACAAGCAACTTAATTGTCCCAATTTCTCCTTGTGCACACTTGGGAGGGAAATTCCTTGGGGTTTACTGCCTCAGGAGTAAAAAAGTTAATGCTACTCCCCAAAAAGAAGAGCATGTGTGGAGGCTATCTGAAAAGTATGATGTTATATCACGATGATACACAGACTCCACAATACTCCATGGTCTCTGAACTGTTTAGGAAAAACTAAAACTCACTTCACCCAGGTTGCTCTAAAATGCATCCATCTACTTCTTAGACAGACAATTTTTTGTTACAGACACAGAGTTATGCAACCAGCTCTCTTGTGGAGAGCCACCTTTTATGTAACTAAATCCAATCCTCAATCAATCATCCAAAAAATAAATTAAGATCCCTTTTCCAAACTCTAGAAGAAGAATATTAATTTTCTTCTGTTTTGTTTTTGTGAGAGGACAGTGTCTTATCATTTAGAAAAGAAGAGTAATACTAACCCTGTTTTATACATAAGCTCCAAAACAAATCTATCGAAGCTTCAACCAAAATGTTTGTCTCAATCTTTGTGAAATTGAAATTTTAAAAAATATTAACTAAATACTGCTAAACAATACTAAAGAGAACAAGGAAGTGCCAGAGATGGTTCCAGTAAATAATGCAAGAATCAAACAATTGACTAGTTTTTCTACATTTACACCAGAATAAGCTTCCCTTTCTCCTATGTCTCTGCTTCAGTTTAGTTTTAAAACTAAATGGAGTATTTTAAATGACACTAAAACCCAACTGATTTATGAAACACTGTATAAACTACATCATCTTGAACAGGCCAGCACTAAAACATCTCATGGTGACTGGTTCGTGTCATTTACATTCTCCCCTTTGAGGGGAACAAAGATTTACAGGGCTTCATTTGAGTACTAACTATGAATACGGAGACAAAGTGGCTTAAGTGCCTTGTCCTGAATGGATGAAAACTGAAACCCTTTCAACACAGCAAAGGCTTGCAGTACATACAACATTTACAATTACTAATGGCCAATTATCTGCTAATTAAATGTAAGTAGCATTGCAGCTAACCAATGGCTGCATTGGGATACCACAACATTTCTTTATTCTAAGTGGTAATTACTGCAAAGCTTAATGTAAGGCTGAGGAGACAAAGTTTGAATATTGGCATGTAACTACTTACAGCTGAGTAACAGGAAGTGCTCAGACTGAAGATAAAATCCCATCTCTCCAATCTCGTGTCTCACTTGGACATCAGATATTTTAAATCAGAATTTCAAGAAAGTATCTATATGCACTGGGGATCCAAAGTTGAAAAAGAAAAATTATGTCCACAATTTTTCCTGGTTTTTTTTCCTTGTGGCTTGAGAATTTCTGGCTAATTGGTCCTTTTGATAGGTCATCTCTTATCACTTGCTTTTTCCTTCTAATAAACTTGGAAATTTCCATGAAATTTATACTAAAACCAAGTTGCACCAGAGAGGGTGTAGATAGACAACACAGTTACTACAGAACTCTATACGTTTTATAGTAAAGAGAAAGGTTGATTTGAAAATGCAAGAAAAGCTGTCAGACATATCTCAAAATATTTTGTTTTATTACTTTTCTGGCATAAATCATCATCTTTGTAAGAGCTTAACATTTCTCTATCCTAAAAAAGTACACTGAATGCAGGCACTAGGAAAAGGGCCCAGGCACCTGTGCAGCTTTCCTTCCATTCTACATCGTAACACAGCACAGGAATGTTGTGGCTGTCCACAGGATGGAATGGCAGGAGACACCATCCAACCAGGAAGTCTGGACACGGGAGGCAAAAAGAAGCACAAGGAAGAACAGTGAACAAACTTTTTGATTCTTACATAAAAATGGGAGTCTTTGATTAGAGAATGCCAAGTGAAATAACTACTTTAATAGTTCTCCTTCTGAATGGTTCACATTGTAGTGAAGAAATAAATAAACATTTCTCTCATCTCAAATAATTTTTCTTTCCCCATGGCATGAAATTCCAAACCTTGATATAATATCCGTATCTTTTTCTCATAACAGGAGAGTTATTCTCAGAAGAAGAAAGTTCTTCCTTAAGTTTTGGAGCTATTAATCTGTCTGAACTCTTCCCTTATCTAGTTTCCCTCATATGAATTTTGAAAAGATCTCTCAGCCATATGCACAACTTCATACTTTGATGGAGTTTTAAATTCCTAATTTCTTCTACATAAGTGAAAATCACTTTAAAAATAAGCATTCTTTGGCCAAAATCACATTAAAGCACAGCATACTCAGCAGTTTCTCTCATAAGTGATGTAAAAATTTACAAGAAAAGGTAGGAGGAGGGAGAAATTAAATAAAATCAGATAAAAGACATAAAGAAAAGCTTAAGGAAGGGGAAGTCATAGTTTCTTAAGGACACAGGAAAAGTAAGTGTGTATATGTGTGTGTGTAAATAGCAGAAGCTGTACAGGGAAAGAGTGATGTAAAAGAATAAAAAGGAGTCAGTTTGTTTAGGTGGTAAAACATACACTGATTTCTTTCCAGAAATGATACTGCAGCCTCACTAGTAACTCTTTCTGAGTTTTCCATGCTGCTTGCTTTTTTTATTTTTTCCTCAGAGCACAAAGCAGTTAAAATGCTGAAAAAGTTCTGATAAAAATTGATGTTCCAAGACTTTGTTAGCAGTCAGTACAGGTAATTCCTCTGCAGCATGGAAAAATAAATATTTCTGTCTTTTTGTACCAAATCTGTTTTATGTCATGCTATAGTTTAACTACTAACAGGACTCTGAGACAATGAATGCAACAGCAAGCCTCCTAACTCAGAAAATACTCTATATTTTATACTGGGGTTACACAGAAACTGTCTTCTAAAACAGATACTGACAGAGACTAATAGTAGATGCTGTAACTTAATCTCAGAACCCCAATGATGTCAAACCTCTTGAGCATCATATAGAGTTTATGGTAAGGTATTATCACAATCCTTCAATGGAATTACAGTTTTGTAACTAATCTCTCCCTATCAGTTACACTACACAGAAACTGTGAAGTCCAAATACAAAGAGGCCATAGGTGTGAATGATTGCACTTGAGTCTTTCCCCTGAACCATATTTCTAAACCCCAGAGTGATAAATGGCACAGCAGTTATAAATGGGCCATAGGGTCAGTGGAACTAAAAGCTGAGAGTTCAAAGAAAAGTCACAATTCTTCAGAGTTCAGCAAAAGGCCAGAGACTGATGTTGCAATGCTCAATGATAAATGGCCAGGGTTGTTATGCTCCAATTAGAGAAGATAGGAGATTGGCAAACAACCATGGCAATGGGAATGCTACAGCCTCAGACCATCCACATCACCTTGCAGGTCTCTAAGTGTTATGGCTTTCCTATATTAGTCTAAAATTCTTCATTGACAGAAGCTTAACAGTCACAATTAAACCAGCCACAAGACAGAAATTAACCGCACGAATTTAGCACAAATTGATCACATCTACACAAGTTCACAAAACAACTCTAAAGTGTGAGGAGAGAGACTTTGTCATGAACCAGAATTATCACAGCAGACTGAAAGCCAAATCTACTGACAATTTAGGTACCTAAAGGGAGAAAAAAAATAAGGAAATAGAATTGAGGCACATATGAGTTCAAAAGGCTGATTTTCGAATAAACCTGAACACACACCTGAATCTCTACCTGTGCCACTCAGAGAAGTGGAAGCCAACAACATCTTTCCTTCATGGAAAGGGAATCACATTTAGACCATTATCTTAGGCACTGAAACAGCTGGATTCTAGAGACATGCACATCTTACAATACACTCTTACAATCCATGTGAACACCCTTCCCACCAGGAATGTTTTCCGTCGTGCACTAGTGTGCAGTTGGGAGATGAAAACTGGTGAATCTGTAAGGATTGCTGGCAGGAAGACCTGGCCTTTTGCCATTCTCATGCAGGAAGGAAAGATAATTTA
Source organism: Irena cyanogastra (assembly GCA_013397155.1). Lineage (NCBI taxonomy): Eukaryota > Metazoa > Chordata > Aves > Passeriformes > Irenidae > Irena > Irena cyanogastra. Next base: position 411,409 of record VWZV01000538.1, read on the forward strand.
AACTCATTTAAACTCCAATATTACTTCTGCTTTTTAGACAACAGACTAATGTATAAATAGTCGCCATTGAAGTGAGGCCTGGAACAAATCTCCTTCCTGCTAGATAAGATTCAGATTCCAAATAGGCTAAGTTGGAAAAAATCTCCAGGCACCTCTAAAAAAGGTTTCCTAAACAGACTTTCCAAGTGTTTGTTCAAAGCTGAAAGTACCAGATTCCCAGAATATTCTTACTATGATCTTTTATGGTTGAATGTTAAGAAACATGGTCTAAAACTGGATCACAAAAGTGATCACGCACTGACATACAGAAAGATTTGCAATTATACAATTATGAAATTATCAATATACGGAAAGATTTGCATTAGGAATTGAATTACATGCATTTTCTACATGCTACTCTCCAAAAATTCATCTTTGCTTATTACTTTTCATTGCATGTCTGCAATAACAAAAATAACAACAAAGAAATAGCTTTGTGTTGAACATTTTTACATAAAAGCTTGAACAGTAATGAGCTAAAAATAGATACCTATTTGTCAGAAGATTCTTAGAGACAGCACATGAGGAAATTTTGCATGAAACAGCCATTTAGGCTGCCTGAAAGTATTCTCCAGAGATGTGTATCACTGCCTACAATGAAATTACATAAACAAAATAATTGTTCATCCTCACTTTTGTATTATTGTCTTACATGATGGATTAAATGTCCTACTAATGCTAAACCAATTCGCCTATAAATGAATGATCAGCCCTCAAAATTTAAAAGAATTTGCTCACCTTTAAACACTAGAGTTGCAACAGGAATAGGAAATACTGTTCACAATATCCAGAACACTTCTCAATGTTTTTTTAAATATGATTCTTTGATTTCCCCTATCAAATCACTTGTTATCATGGGACTTCACCCTTGTTTTCAGAACTTCACTAAAGACAGCACAAATGTTCTTAAGTAAAACATTCATAGGGGAGGAAATGGGGAAATTAATTCCCTATCTCCTTCATATATACAGACTGAATAGACTTTCTTTACATGCTCATATAAAATTTGCTAAATGAGTTGTTGACTCCCTCACTACAAATACTTGATGTGTAGCTATTTGGTTTTTCACTGCAGAGTCACTATCCTTGGTTCATAAAGTTCCTGAACTACAAATTGTTGAAGGTTAGGAAAATATTCCTGAGAAGTTTTACTGTTTGCTGATAAATTACACTTTCTTCCTTCAGCAGCCAGTGCTGGTAACTGTCAGGGATGGAATGCTGGGCTCTGTGGTCCCAGTAACCTTGGACTAGTTACAGTCCTGCAATCACACACACACTGCACGTGCAGTTTACACTGCTGCCTTTATTCTCATATTTCAGAAAACTGCATTTACTGCACCAAGTTTTTTTCAATATGTTCTGGAATACATGCTTATCTGAGTTCAAGAAATCTGTCTTCATCTAAACCTACTTTCTGTCAGTTTGAAGCCATTCCTCCTTGTGCAGTCACTACATACTTTCGTAAAGTGTCCTCATCCTTTCTGTAGGCTCCCTTCAGGTAACAGAAGTCTGAAACTAGATCAGATCAGAGCTTTCCCATGCTTTCACTCAGCATTTCTGCATAGGAGAAGTGTTGCATTCCTCTGATCAACTTGTGGCTCTTTACAGCAGTAGCACACACAGGGCAGACAAGGAGGCAAGGAGCAGGTGGCAGCAGTTTGATTAGAGGCCTGGAATGGACAGTGAGGGAATAAAGCAAGGAGGACACAATGAAGAGGACAAGGCTAAAGTCACATAGACGTCTCGCAACAGATTGAACTATAGGAGGACAGTGGGTCCCATTTCCTGAAATAAGAATCAGTTCACAGAAGTCCACTATCATGCAGTCATCCTCTATTTAGCCAGACAATTTGTGGCTCACTTAGTGGGGACCACCTTCATTTTAGGCAGGAATTTTTAATTCACTGTATGTACTCCTTTGTCTTCTTTTGCACTTCCCTCCTTTTCCAGTTCCCTCATTATCTCCATACCTTTCAGGGCAAAGCCAAGATCTCACAGACAGTCTAACACCCTCCACAACCCTGATTCACTCCTAGCAGGTGATGGCAGCAATGCCTGGCATTTAGCAAGCATTCTGCAAGAGCTAGGAGGGAGGTAAGAGAAGGTTGGGTGGTCACATGCCCCTTTCACCCTGTCACCAACACCTATGTGGGTGTTATTACAAACTGCCCTACAAACTAACAGAGAAATCTTGTGGAAGATCGACAGTTGAACAAGTGCCTCATCAGGAAAGAAATCAAGGAGTTTCAAATTTTACTATTCATTCACAATTACAGCCCCAGATAGATTCAGAATACCCTGGTTCTCAGGACTCATCTAGCCTTCTAAAACAGAGGCACATCTGATTTGCTCAGACTACAATTTTACATGACAGAGAAACATTGTATTCAAGCTGTTCCAAAAGGGAATTCTTCTCAGTGATTCAGAAGGAGGTTTTGAACTCTGATCTCCAAGATCCCAAAGCTGTAACCTGATCACCAGCTATTTTGGATAAAGTACCTCTGGCTCTGCTGGAGGTATCCCACTTTGTATAAACAGCGCAAGACTCTGCCTGGATAGCTGATGGCTGAGGAGCCTCTCCACTCACACAGGCAAAGCAGAAACCTCAACATGAACCTCAGCTTCCTGGTAGGAGCTTTCGCAATGGTGTTACTTGCTACTCAACAGCCTGACCTTTCTCTCTTCTCCCCTTCCACTCACCCAAAGGGTGGTCAGGAAGGTTTCTTATGAATCAAATCAGGTTTCTTTAACTAGAAAATTTCCCATCAGCTCCACTTGCTCCAAGTAGCTCCACAGCTCTAGGCAGAGCTGTGCAGGCATCCTGACAATTCCTACCTGGAAGCAGTCTGCTGAAATGAAAGCTAGAATTCAGCTTTAGGGGGCCTGGCTTCTCCCTGACAATTTCAACCTCTGAGACAAAATGAGTAATTTTGAGAGCAAAGATCAACCTCACTTCAGAGTCTGGACATCAGAAACTGGCAATTGTTGCAAGGCAAACACTGAACTTTGAAGTCCTGCTCTTTCATTTAGTACAGCAAAAAGTCTTTACCCTTCACACTTAAACCACAGTGAGTTTCCTCCAAAGTGCACATTGCACTGAAGCTCTCCTGCAAAAGACTCTCAATTTGTACCTTCCATTTTGAGAATAATGCTCAAAAAAATACAATTTGGCACTTCAAAAGAGATGTTTGATTTTTCCTTGTCTCAAATGATTGCCCCTTATAGCCCTTGAGCAACTGCAGTGTTGGGAACATTTCAAAGATAAATGCTCTAGCATTTGGTATCAGAGAAAGTAGTTTGAGGTACTGTAATTCCCCATTATTATATTCTTTAAAAATTTACTATTGCTTAGTGAGACACAGTTTTTCTCAGTCCTATTTTTAAGCTATGGTACCTAACAAGGCTGATACTTAAGATGAAGAAAAGGTAGTTTAATGTATTTCTTTTCATTTGATCTGAAGAAAATAATAGCTGCATCCATTTGGAGTAGGAATAGATAAAAAACATCATTAAGATCCTAAAGCTTGTGTTAAAATGCAATCTGTTATCCTTAAGAAAACAACCATTATCTTCCATCTCAATGAAATATAATGTGTGTGCACACTCATACATATGTATGCCAATGCACAAAAACACAGGTTTTTGTTTTTCAAATTTAAGTGACAGCATATGAAAACAAACACACTTTGATGTACACACTTATGCTCTAAAATAATTTACCATACTTGAAAGGCCAAAAACCCCAACAATAAGAATAAAATCCTATCCCCAAACTGAAAGTTACCAATATTTCTCTGCATTTCATTTAAAACACTTAATTATCTATTTTGCTTTCTATTAAGTTCTCAGATATGCTCCATCTGACTTAAAACCTTATAGCAAGGTTACCAAGAGGAAAAGAATCAGGTCAGCACATTAAACTAGATTTTTCTTTTACAACAGCTTCCAGGCAAATCTTCAGATTTTCCATGTTATTTACAAGGACATTAAGAAGGTCTTGTGCTTTCTACCTCAGTGATTTATTCTTCCCATATGCAGATGTGGCAATTCTTTAGAAGCTAGTTAATTAAAAGTTCCAGCAATAACAGTAGGATCTTGACAGGCTAACTTTGATTTACCAACCTTATAAAAAGTCTGTCCTTACCTTTCAGAATCTGACTTTACCATGGTATGTGCTAAATGAGAATAGTAATTCTTAAAATAAATTAGCTTAAAAAGTCAGTGTCTAATACCCGAAGATATAGCTGCAAATACAGTAAATGCTTTTACATAAGGATTTGACAATTTGTTATAAAATAATTATTGAAATTATTTGTAATATCAGGAGTATCAAAAGTTAAGCTATTATTAGAAATTACTTGCTGATAAGAGATGCCCTTAAACAGACACCTACTGCTTTTGTCAAATACAATTTGCATAGCAGCAGTACACTCCCACACAGTTTTGTTAAGAGAAGGGAAAACAAGAACTTCATTCAGATAAACTTTTTTCTTTTAACTACTATCTATTTGGTATTCAAAAAAGGTCTAGGTGGATTTCTACACACCACTATATTTAACCCCAGCTATGAGGAATCAGTATTAAGGTCCAAATGACAAATTTTCTTCTATTTTCACTTGGACTATGTGGGCTCTCTTCATAACCTCGATTTGATACAAATCACAGAACATCTGGAACCACACGTTTTCCTGACTTCTTTCATGCTGGATTTAAATATTTTTTTATTTTAACTGATACACAGTACATGATGTAACACATTATTACCACTAGAAAATTTGTCAGAAGCCATCTCCTGTGTATCCTGCCTACCCTTAGAGATCTTCTTCCCCACATCCCCTCTGCTGCAAAAGACTGATTAACCAGGTTTATTAAAAGTTAGATGCAGTGCTGTAGGGTGTGAACCACAATGTCACTCTTGCAGAGAGTTGTAGGTTGGTTGTAAGAAAGTTTTCAATAGTTACTGGGGGGTTTGTATCATAAGTAACTGATAAATCTGGAGTTACCCGTTCTCACTCAGTTTATTGATAGAAGCAGTAGTGTCATGGCTTTAGATAGTGAATCACAGGAGAATTAATTGCTTGCAAAAGCTTTTAAACAAGAAGAATTCCTCTAGAAAAAATTATCTGGGTAATATCAGATTTACATGAGAAGAGCAAGTGGCGAATGCACCAATGTGTTCTGAAAGATATGTAGGTAAAACTAGAGGCATCTTCTTCAAGAGGCTATTTCCTGGGGGTGTGGTATTTCTGTATTTACATATTCCATCAGGCCCAGCAAAAAATTTAAACCTTATCTGCATTGTAACACCCCATGCAATCAAGAAACATGTTCTATAGCAAAGATGCTAATATTTGTTTCCTTAAATGCAAATTGGAAAACTGCAAATTTTCACATCAGATAATGTCATACCACCAGTCAGTCATACATACAAATCAGATTTTATCTATCAGCTTTATCACCAGACTGGCGATAACCAGAATACAAGTACTGGAGTCCTGTAATTAATGATGAGATATAAATCCCACCACTCTTGCTACGACCTAAACGTGCTCAGCAACTTCCATGACTGGACACTGACCACAAGACCAAGCTGGGACAGAGTCTTCCCTAGGCTACTTTTGTTTACTTCTGGGAAAAATAATGTTTTTCAGTTACTTTAAGTTATATAGCTCAACAAAAAATTTATTAATATTCTTTCTACAAAACTTAATAGTACATTTATATCAAAGACACCATTAGCTTTTCTGGAAAATCTCTTAGGAAAAGTCTTACCTTATGTGGAGGAGACAAATTAAACCCAAGTTTGCAGTTTGAGACTTCCTTTTTTCTTCTAAAGATTAATTTATCTCTTTTCAGTTCAGTACCTCTGTGCTCTCTTCTGACCTAATTTTGTCTGTGATAAATGCCAGAGTTTCAGTGGAGTCACTTGAGCTCCTGTAAGGAAAGAACTGAAGTAAAAAATGAATGCTCTCAACATTCCTGCTCTGACAGATTGCTTGACAGGACACTAAAAGCCTTGCAAGGCTATAGGTGAGGTAAAGTCCCAGAACTGCAATTCTTTTAGACAAAATTGCATTTTGGTTTTCTGCTAATTATTCTGTAATAACATAACAAAGTTAAAGCTCATTCAGACTAAGCAGGTCTACAGTTTATACAGGCCTGATACAGACTGTTTTATAAGATTCATTCCTAGGGTATTGCATGACCAGAAGATATTAAAATTAAATTTCAGCCTTAGTTTAGACAGGAGAAAGACAAAAACATGCTTTCTACCAAGAGGCACTGCAAAGAACAGCTGGCACAGAAGTTTCTTGATTTAATTACTTTCTGTTCCTCCTCTATCCAAGCACCTTGCTGGGATTGGTTTTTCACTTGTTGATGGAGGGTCAGCAAATTGCATGGAAGACTGATCACAGGTGCACCTGCTCTTGCAGAAATGGGTAGAGAACAGCCACAGAAGGTGCAGGGAGGCTTCCCATCCCAGTCCTTCTGGGGGGATCCCAAGGTGTGTCAGACCCACCACAAAAGTCCACATTGCAGGATAAGGCAGGCAAGATGGCTCAGACCCCTCAGGTAACAACATTTAAAGGGCTCTACTGGCTGGAGTCAAAATATGGGGCTCTTCCAGCCCCATATCCTGTCCCAAATGCTGTGCTAGGGGTAACACAGGCAAGCACACCATCATTTTTGCTCTCATTTGCTTCCAGCTTCTAGCACCCTGCAGCTTTGGGGCTTACAGAGCCAGCAGGCATTTCTTTCCAGGACTACAGCAGGGCTAAAACCCTCCTGGATTTATAGGACTCATTTATCTCCGTCTCAAAAAAAGTCCCTCACAGAGCAATGAATTCAGCTGGAGGGAAAAACTGAACAAATTAGATCACATGAGCTCATCACCACCTAACACATTTAGGAAGAGGAGTCTTTTTCTGGAAACTAACCAAAGCATGTGACCCCTTATGAAGTAGTTGGTGGGGGGCCAACAATTAAACAATTGTGGCTATATGTTATACAATCTTAAGCCTTAAGATGATGTAATAAAAGCATTTTTAAATGTTTGCTTATAGTAGAAAGTTAACCAAGTTGGGCTATTTAATACCATGATCAGTTTCACCGATTCACTGCAAATGCTCTGAAGTGGTTTTAACTTCCCAAAAATCATGCAGGTATATTCTGAAGTCTCACTTTGTTGAGCAGGCAAATGTTTTATTATGTAGGATCAAGGAATGCCCAGTTTCATCTTCTAATAGCAAAAAAATTCCACAAGATACTTTACCTGAATCATAGGACAACAAAAACTGGCTGTTTGCACTGCCAATGAACACTTGCTTCATATCAGATGAGCAAAAAAATACATTTATCAGAAGAGCAAGCTTTCCTTTATTAAAACTGCTCTATTTTTTTCTAGCATCTCCTCAGTCCTCTGGAGGAAAAAAAACCAAAAACCACCAAAACCAAAACACTCCAAACCCTTTTTCTAAGGAATAGGATTCTTAGATCTTTGAACTAGTAGTAAAACACAATACCGTAGACATATTAACAATACAGTGTTTCCCAAGCCTATGTAATAAAATTCCTCCATGTCTTTAAGCGATTGACTGAGTCTCTGAAAAGTCAGTATTTAAAATCACAATTCCAATCTGACTTTCAGATGCCCAAGTAAACAGTTTAAAAAAAAAAATCAGTATTTAAAACAGTACAGCCACAGCTTCCCTGCACTCCATTATTGTTAGAAAATGCGTACATTCACATGAGCACCAGAAAACAGCACACCCACATTGTTTAGGTATTATCAAAACTTGCAGATCTACATAAGAGGAACAAATTTATGAAAGCATTTATAGATCACATTCTTCTTTTTAAAGGAAGAGAAGACAGTTTTCATGCATCCTATTGCTTAAACACTGCTTCATCTCCTAGAAAGCATTTGGATATTCAAAGGTTTAAGGAAATTTAGAGTTGTTCCCCAATGTCAATGATGTTAAGGTGTTTACTGAATTAGTGTCTCTTTTGAAAGCTCACCTTAAATTAAAAAGAAAATGTGAAAGGTATAGACATAGATGTAGCAATCATTAGTACTCATTCTTCACCATTCTTCTCCATCTTTTTCATAGTACTTAAATGCCTAAGTGAAACAAAAGCAACCTGATAATGCAAAAATTTATATTTAGGAGACAGACAGCTGTAACAACCAAAAATGAAACAAAATAAAAGAAACAACCCCCCCCAAAAAACAAACAAAAAATATCCCCACCCAAACAAAACAAACAAAAAGAAAGGTGGGGTATGACTGGGCACGGAAATAATTTTGCAGAAATGAGAGTTAAAAACCTCAGTGCTTTATTCACTTCTAACAGCAAAGCAATAGCATTTATTTTCTAATGAGCTTTTATCTTGCATAAGTAATAAGTAACAGTAATCAGAGTACCAGCTATAGAAAACACAGCAGCAATATATCCATAGTTTCATATTGCTGCTCTTACACATTTTCCCAGTTTTGGCACTCCTTTTATAAACACTTTTTACCTTGTGCTTGAATTTTTCTGGCACTTAAAACTTTTCCTCAAAGTGCTGAAAGGATTTTAGAAAAAGCAGTTGAGATTGCACTAGAGAAAAGAAAATAAAACCATGTTTTGCATGAGTGTCTAATGTCACTCTCTGCCTTCCACAATTATAGAAAGAACAGGATTTCCAAAACTAGTATTCAAAAACTGCTTGTTTCCTCCACTTCCAAACCAGGTAGGGCATTTTGCTCTGAAGACTGGAGGAGGGATTTAAAGGAGTACATTCAGTACTGGTTTGTAAAGCAAAATGGTAATATGACTAGTAATATTGACAAAAGTTATTTTACAAGGAGCACTTGGCACCAAAAACTATCAGGGCTAAAGACTGCTAAGGACCATCCCCTCCTTACTCATCAGTCCCTGGAGTCCTGGTGGGGCAATGGGCCTTACTCTTATTTGCAAATACTATTACTATGATTGTATCACTGTTACCAGCAATTACGCAGCACAGTGCTGAAGATTTTTTGCAAGGAAGCATCCCCTGTGTGAAAGCATCTCTCTCTGGTTTCTGCAGCATCATCAGTACCATGCCAGCTACTCTCCAATCAATTCTGTTTCAACTTCCCAAGGATCACGGGATGGGAGTTGTTTATTGCAGATTTCTTTATTCCACCTGCTCCCAAGAGGAGCTAGCACAGTGGTTTGATTTACTACGAAACCCTGAGAGTAGCTCAGCTGGGCAGAGCACTGTGTTAGTAACATCAAGGTTGTGGTTTTGATCCCTGCCCAGGCCATACACGTAAGAGCTGGACTTGCTGATTGATCATTGTGGGTCCCTTCCAGCTCACTCAATATTCTGTGCAATCTGAAACAGGACTGAAAGGACTGGAAAGCTGCTCATCCTGACATGAGTGATGACAGAAAACCTCTTCCCCCCTTCTTCCTTCAGGAGAACTACAACTAAATAAGGACTAAAAGCTGGATCCTAGGACGAGTTGCCACTAAATGGTCATTTGAGCAAGGGTGTTTTGCATTGGTATCCAAGTGGCTGCTGCTGTTTGTGCAAACAGTGATCCACGGCAGCCATGCAAAAAGCCACACACAAACCACTTCTGACCTCTGGAATTTTACAGTTCACTTGGAACACCAAGGCTTTAACAGAGACAAAAAAAGGTACAAATTAGAAGGTGAAAATGACAGCTGAAGTCCACTTTTATCTTTAGCATTTATGCCTCCAAAAATAGTTTTTTTGAAGCTCCATTTAGCACAGAGCTGGCTAATAGGTGAACAATTCCCTATGGTAAGCCACTCCATAGTTTTAATATCACCATATTAGAGCTGAATTTTAATTGATTTTGACATTACCGTTACCCTAAAATGAGTCTTAATCTGCTTTCAACTAAATCATAAGTAACTTTTTTTTTTATATAGTGACAATATTATTCAAGACTTGTGATGTGAACATATCAGATACCCATGGTAACTAACATTCTGGAGAGTGTTGGCTCCACACAGTACTCTAAAACCTGGACACTTGCATTTGACCTATGATCTCTATAGATTTTTTTTTTCAGTTTCTTTTATGTTTTTTATATGGTTCATTACTTTTGACAGTGATTTTTAAAAGTATTAATTTTTCAGAAGTCAAAACAAACAAATTTTAAGGTTATTTTTAGGCTGTGTGCTTGCAGAGGTTTGAATAGCTTTGAAGTAAAATATTGGTTATCAGCTTTCAAGGTGGAACTACCAAGCCCTTGCAAACAAATCTGCTGGAGTGGCAGCCTACAGCCATCCAGGACTTGTTCAAATGTGAGTCTGAAGGGTTTTGCTTTTTTCTGAGCACACAGCATATTGCATTTTCTCCTTTGTGGAGGAAGAATCACAATAAGCACACAAACACATGCATACACACTCATTTGTGCCAATCCCAGATTACAGACAGCAACTGTTCTGTCTGATATATAGGAGGAGCAGATGAAGACTGACTTGATAGCACACATTCAAGACCTGTTGGTTTTAAACATATTTTCAGTTTTCCTGAGTGGGAAAGAAGCTTCAACCAGCTTCACTAGAAGCTTACGGCTCTAAAATGAAGACAGTGCCCCAAATACAGTCCTCAAACACATGGCCCAACCTTACCCTTCTTTTATTTCTGCTCAACTTCCTTTCCTTACACTGGGGAGGACATATATTTCTCCACTCTGTCTTTTAAAATTTAAAGATGTCAAGATCATTACTCACTCTTACCATCACTGACTTTACTACACTAACAGCAGAACTTTTCTCTCAGCTGGGGTTTCATGAACACATTCTAACACAAACCAGAAGGCGATGATGAGACTACACATCCCCAAGTCTTGTGTCCCTCCCCGCCTCAAATGACTGTCAGGTCCAATTGCTGCAGGGTTGGGTTTGCTCTGGGGTACCTTCTCATAAACCATGAGTCGGCTGACCAAAATTGAAACCACATTTCCAAGAAGCATATAATCAATCTTTCAGAGGAGGAATAGGGCAGCAATCCATTTTTCATGCTTTTATAAGCCCTCATGACAACATATCACATTAAGATTTTTTCCAAGTGTGCATCATTTCAGACTGTACAGGTCACAACTCCATACTCCCAGTGAACGTTTCCATTACAGCACAAACTCTGCTGAATGAACCACACAGAAGACTTACAAGCCTTGACACATGAGGGGGGAATAGCACTGCACTATGTTAAACACACAGGACAACTAATCAGTTCAGAAATCTCCCAGTATATTCTAGAAAGAGTTTGGCAACTGCAAGAACAAGGATTATAATGGAAAAATAACCAATTTACTGCATGCTTTGGTTCTGCAACAAGACACCAATATAGCTGGAAATAATGTAAGGGCAGGCAAAGTACTGCAGGTTTTGAGTTTATATTAAGAAATTTGCACTTTTTATTTTACTTCTTCTACCACTGTAGGTACTCCATTAAGAAAAACTCCATATCTCAGCCTGCAATTCCACAGCTACAGGTTTCTCACTCGAGGTGGAACTGGCAAATTTGCATAAAAAGAACAAAGATAAAAGAACCAAGCATTGTCACTGAGTGCTACTACTGCACACATTAACTCCATCCTTGACTTTTGACATTCTTCTCTCTGCATATTTCACAGTGAGTACAGTGTGCAGCTGAAGAGAGTTCCTGATGCTTCTCAGCAAAGCATTTGGAAGTGAAACATGGAAAAAGCTCAGCACCAGAAGCATGACATATTTCCTCCTGTTCTGTGCTAGAGAGCAAGCTGGCAGCTGGGGTCTGCTGTCAGCCCTGGAGCTTTGAGCACTGACAGAAGTCCATCGTCACCAGGCTGGCAGCCCTGTGACATGCTGCCAGCAAGGCACGGTATGACACAGCTGGGAAAGTCAGGCTGAGCTCTCTGGAGCAGGTAGAGCATGAGCTTTGCTCCAGACAGCAGGAAGGGGAGCAGCAAGCATGGAGCAGCTGCTGTATTAATGAAATCCATCAAATGGCAGCACTTCAGCATGAACACAAATGGCTCGGTGCTGGCCTCAGGTCTCCAGCTCTCACAGAGTAACTTACAAGCCATGCAAAAGTAATTATGATGGCAAGAAAAAAAAATGCAATAGGTCTTGAGAGTTGGAGGGTTCAAACTCCTTGTTATATGAAAACTGAATATCAGAGAGACTTTCTCCTGTAGGTTGACTTCTATTTCACAGGGCAACTTTGAGTAAACACACATCTGTCTTCTTTCTTGCCCATATGACCTCATACACTGCGCATTGGGGAAAAAAAGAAAAATTTCACAAATACTAAAGCACATTGGGTAAGGAGAACTGCCTGCAGGAAAGCTCTTGTAGACATGCTACAGCAACACAAATTCATCCATCTCTACAACTTTGACCATGAGTCACGATTATCTAAACATCTCAGGTTCTCTCTCACATGTTCGTGTAGGCCTATTTTGGTCTTGCACATGTGGGACTGAGTGGCACAGAAACACAAACACTGAAGGCCACAAATTCATCAAAATTAAAAAGTCACACACAGAGCTGGTCCAAAAATTATAGAGGACTAATCATACCTTCCAATATACCCAGAAAATATTATTCTATTTTGTAGCTTTTCAACACACACATCCCCCTCCAGTCTGGCCAGCCATTCTCAGTACTCTGTAATGTGCATCTCAGGGGGAACCCCTTACAGTCTGTGGGATGAAGAAATGCGATATACGCCACAAGAGGGGCAAACACAAAGGCAAGACAGCATCGAAGGAGAAAAAGTTGCACTTCTTTTGTGAGAGTTTTATTTCTTCTTTCAGCCTCCTTGTAAAATTTCAGCTGGTTCCATGAGCAGGAAGTGATAGAGAATGTAAGGCAGCAGCTACTTGGGCATGCCGAGAACCTGCACTACCTTCCTCTCCTGCACCCGTGCCACTGCAGAGCAGGGACACAGTTTTCCTTGCCCTCCCTTCCCCAAGGAGCAACTCAACCCTGCCTGCCCTCTGCTTGTCAGCCCTGCAAGTGGAACCAATAGCTGGCTGCACATTAGCTCAGAACATGCTGACATGCCACTCTGGAGAGCCTATTTGAAAGGTTAATAACTTTTAAAATCCAATTAGAGGGCCTAATTAGCTAAAGCAATCTTTGGTCTGCCTACTGAATCTCAAACTAGGTGAGCACAATAAAGATTAATCTGTTCTTTGTTCTTTTGCGGGCAGAAAAGAGGATGCTGGAGCTCATGAATGCCTCAGTTTTCAGGTGGGTATCGGAATGACCTGAGCAAGCTCAGGTCTGAACTTCAGAGCAAGTTCAAACCCAGCAGAAAAGCTCAAGCCACAAACTTTGTGTTCCATTGTCATGATACCATGATGCTAATACTTTGATCGTGACACTGCCATGTATGCAATTTTTGCCATTCTTGGGCACATAAGGTAAAAATTATCTGATTTTCTAGGAAGAGTAGCAGTAAAAAAATTCAGCAATTTTATTTCTCACTTAAGTATCTCTGTAGAACTTTTCATTTGTGACATCAACTACGCCAGATCATCTTGTATGCACTGTTGCTTCTTCACATGTACACACTTCCCAATACGGAAGAAACCCATCAGTTAGCTACTAACTCACTAATTACTAGTTAATCTGCTCTAGGCATCCAAATGAAACCTTACTTCATTATTTCATAAGCTATTCTTTCTCTTTCCTGTTAGACATCATTAGCAGACATAAAAAGTGCATAGATAAATAAGTAAAATTACTATTTTCATAGGCATTTAAGCCAAACCAAACCAAAATTACCCACAACACAAGCTCCTGAAAATTTCCAGTGTATGGCTATCCCAAATCTCCCATTTATACACAACCCTAAAGGTAGAAAGGCTAAATTCATAATGTCTTTTTTTTTTTTTTTTTAAACATCAGCTAATAAACTATCCTAAATTCTCTTCTTCACAGGCACACCTGAGTCTCAAAAAGCCCCACTGATTTTCCTAGGAATGCTTCCTAGGAAAGGAATGGTACATGCTGCCACAGCCATGGGAGTGGTACCAATGACAAGGCGAATTTCAGAGGAAAAAGACCAGTTGCTAAGAACAACACCCCAGGCCGTTTTAAATTCAGAAAGCATCTCAGTATGAATCTGCCACAGGAACTGCAGCCTTTAGAACAAACTACTGAGAAAAGCTGCCTGTTCTAAAATAGTCCCTAATCACTTCAGGCCTTCTCTGGTAGAATCTACACCTCATTTCCAGCCGAAGGGAGGAAAGGAACCGTTCTGATTCACACGAACACACCACTACAAGTGCAAAGTTACTCCCCCTTGCTGCAGGTCTGAAGTGCCGTGAGAGAAACAACAGCTCGCACGGAACTCTCCGGAGCCCTTCAGCCTCAGCGGAGCTTTCACTGCGGGAAACACCATGTGTCCAAGTTTATTTACACAGCCCGCCCGGGTCCCGACGGGCTCGCAGGGCTCTGGTTCTCCCGCAGGAACCAAGCCGGCGCTCGGCCCCTCACGGAGCGCGGGATCCCGCCCGCAGTGCCGGCCCCGGCCCGGCAGGTGCCGCTGCGGCCCCGCGGGAGGCCGCCAGCGCCCGGCCTGCCAGGGACCGCGACTGGCCCGGGCTCAAGGGACTGGAACTGCCCCCGGTTCCAACCCCTGCCACGGACAGGGACACCTCCCACCGTACCAGGGTGCCCAGAGCCCCCTCCAGCCTGGCCCTGAATGCTGCCAGCGATGGGGAGTGCACAAGCTGCCTGGGCACCCCACAGTTCTCACCACCCAAATCCAGGCTTCAATACTCTCAGTAAATACATACAGACTGAAGAAATGCAGAATATTCCAGAATCCTGCAGATCACCACAGCCTTCCCAGATTGCAGCTGTGACCATGGCTGAGGGCAGCATCCATGTTTTTCATGGAGTACGGCAGATACGCTTCAGCCTCCAGCAGCCCCTATTCCCCGGGACAGTGCAGCATCAGAGGCTCTGATGGGATCACTGCCTGCACTAGGCTCTTCAGAAAACATAAAAAGGCATAAAAGCAAACTAACCCCAGCCCAGGCAAACCCCTAGGCTCTGAAAAATCCACAATATAAAAGCATTGTCAATAGCACACATATTCTATATATTTACAGAAGAAATGCTGTCCAAATGAATGCATTCATTGTAAACTATTTACTATGCAGGTCAAAGGGAAAAGCTCAACAAGTTTAAAAAAAAAGATCAAAAAGTATGTACACACTACCACTGAGCACTCCAGTAAAAATTTCCAGATTTTTAGTTTGACTAGATAGGCCATATAAGAAATAGAAACTTTTAAAATACCACAATACAAACTGAACTTCAAGCATTTTAGCTGCATTCCTCATCATTAGGCTGTCACCATGTAAGATTTTCAGACCACAAAGGTTTCAGTTTCATCACATCCCTGTTCATTTGCAGTGGGCTTGATGTCATTTTAACTTTTCTATTTTTCTCCAGTGTAGGAGGCCTGAATCAGTAGAACTGATGCTGTAGTTTGTAACTCTGGGGCTTAACATGTAAAAGTAGATTCCCACATGCAGTCCTGCTGCACGTGCTGTCGGAACATTTGCTATCACTGCAGACCTGTGCACACTGTGCTGGTTTCAAAGAAAGCTTAGTGCTGAGTCCAGCTCTACCAGAGCTGGGAGACCACCACTCACAGGAGGAGCTTTCCCATTACAATCTCACAGCTCTTAATGCTGTCTGAGATGGCCACAAGACCAAAATTTATGATTTACTGCAGAATCGCAGACTGGGTAGGGTTGGAAGGGACGACAGTGGATCATCTGGTCCAACTTCCCTGCTCAAGCAGGGTCATCCCAGAGCACACGGCACAGGATTGCATTCAGATGGTTCTGGAGTATCTCCAGTGAGGGAGGCTCCACAGCCTCTCTGAGTGATCTGTTCCAGTGCTTGGTCACTGCACAGTGAAAAAATTCTTCCTTGTGTTCAGGTGGAACGTCCTGTGCATCAATTCCTGCCCATTGCCTCTTGTCCCATTGCTGGGCACCACTGAGCAGAGCCTGGTCCCTGCTCTGACCCCTCCCTGCAGGCACTGACAAGGCTCTCTCTCACTCATCTCTTCTTGAAGCTGAACAGCCCCAGCTCCCTCAGCCTTTCCTCCCAAGAGAGATTATCCATCCCTTCATCATCTCTGCAACATCCACAGGACCCGCTCCAGGAGCTCCCTGTCCCTCCTGTCCTGAGGAGCCCAGAATTGGACACAGCACTCCAGATGTGCCTCACCACGGCTGAGCAGAGGGGCGGGATCACTCCCTGACCTGCTGGCAATGCTCTTCCTGATGTACCCCAGGACACCAGGACACTATTTGCCTTCTTGGCCGCAGAGCACACAACTTTTTTGTTTATTCCATAGATATTTTTGTGATGTCACGACAGGAGGTGTTTCTTCTTACTGAGAACTTCTTTCCAGAGGAAGCACTACTAGTGAAGGGGTCACATCCGGCAAACCTCTTCATCAGGGAGCTGAAATATAAGCAATGACTATAGAAATCTGAAAAACCTGAAGGATACGTTTTGCCATGAGTCAGTCAATCCAATGTAGCTGAGTACTCAATGAGCTGGATTCAGTTGAGTGCAGGTTTAGAACAGGCTATGCCCCTTCACTATTTAGAAAGTAAGGCCATCTGTTCCTTATCCAACAGGGCTTGTACCCTAGAAAGGAGAAGCTCAGAAGGGACTTGAAGTAAAATTGAGTTTGCAGGTGTGACACTGTACAGGAGTGTGGCAAAGCTGGCACTCAGCCGAGGAAGCAGACGGCTGAGACTCAGCTGGTGACAAGGAGGGGAGCAGCCAGTGTGCAGACAGCAACTCCAGTGGAAAAGATGGGGTTTTGCCCAACTGTTTTCAGCTGTCCCTATTCCAAAAAAAGGCATGCCTGTCCCCATTCCAAAAAAAGCAATGCCTGTCTCCATTCCAAAAAAAGGGATGCCTGTTCCCTTAAGGTTACTGTCCAAAATACACCTGTTTGCCCTCTTCTACAGGAGGGAGCCTCACTCCATCATTTCTCATGAACAAACCTAGCTTTGCCTACATTATTGAGAAGCACTGAGTCTCCTTTGGGCAAAGAGCCTGTGGTTAATCAAACACAGGAAGAAAGAATTAAGCCACCTGCAGAAATCCTGACAGATAGATCTGTGTCCACTCACACCTCTGAGTGTCTCTGTACTTGACACCACCTGTCCTGTCTTTCCTGAACTCCACAGGGATCAAACTCCACAATACTCTCACTCTGAAAAGAGGTGTTAAGACTACAGTACTTAGAAGTCCTCAACATTTACTCATCATTCAGCACTTCTCTTAGACATTCCTTACATAGCACTCTTTTATGGATGGCTTGTGAACAGCATTTGCAACCACTCCAAATTAATCAGTCTTAAGAGCAGAAATAAGATAGAAAAGTTTAAACCTGGCTGTATTACCTGGCTCTGTCTCTTCCTCTCTTAGCCAGAGCTTACCAGTATTTGGTATCTATCTTAAACCTCTTGTAGCTCTCTTTGCCACACAACTGCTCTTTTCCTTGAAAAAAAATAAACAAAAAAATCCCCCAAGCAATCAAGAAAATTATAGTTTGCCCTAAGGCCACTACTCTGTATTAGAAGTGCCTTGGTTGGGGACAGTAGAGAGTTAACCAGGTAATAGCACAGACATAACTGAGAATAATTACTGCAAAGTTGCACAACTTCACTGAACTGACAAAAAATTCCCACTGGAATGCATCATACTTTCTTGCTTAACACCAAGAACTGACATTAGGCATTTACAAAACAAGCCTATCCAAAGAAAACATAAAAAATTACTACAGACAAAATAAAAATTCACCATAAATACTTTTAAATCAGTATGTTTAGAACAAAGACAGGAGGACAAACACACTATCCATGCAAGTGCCCTCCTAAAGGCACTGTGACCAGTTTGAACACTTACCAAATCTTACCCAGAAACTTCTACTTTCCTAGAAAAGATAAACAGCTTTCCTAATCTTGTGGGAATATACGTCAAGGGAGAAATTATTTCATTTTACTTTGTTATGAAATAGAAAACAACGGCTCTTCTCTGTCAACTGCCACCAACAGGTAATTAACTCCATCACCTTCCATTTCAAACAAATTCACAGAGCACAAAGCACCATAAAGTCTCTTAAGAAGTCCAAGTAGCACAGAGATGTCTCTGTCTCCAGTGGAGCAGAACACCGGCAAGCAGAATCAGTGCTGTTTCACTTGCTCAATGCAAAGCTTTTGAATAACAGCCTTAAACTGAACCAAGATAAGGGGGGAGTAAATTCCTAAAACATGGCAGTATAAACCTTAGTATGCAAAGAATGTTGAGGACTACATCCTACAGAAGGAAGCTGAAGTGACAAATCATCTGTTCAAGCTTCTTGCAATAACTACATAACTAAAATCACCATCAGCTGAGGGTGGAACAAGTGCCAGTAGTGCCAAAGACAATGACAGGTATAAATCTCACATTGGAAAATATTGGGGATGACAAATTCAAAGAGAAATTATATGCATTTCAAAACATAATGTACTTGTTCAGACTGACTGAGAAAGGGAGGGAAGAACTAAGTTTTTTGAATATCCAAACTAAACATGGACTTCGCATAACAGTATTATCTTCCTGGAAGAATGTGGAGGAGGGGGGGGGTATTTGATTTTGTGGACACAGTTTACTTTTTGGTTTTTTTACTTTCCAGACAAAAGAGCTTCATAAGGAGATTACAAGAATGCATTACCTTGAGCTATTAAAAGTTACAAGTTTTTCAGTTTCACTGATCAAGGTTCCTTACAAAACCCAAACACTCCAACCTCTTCCCTAAGAACACAGGAGGTTTTCTTCAAGTTTCATTATGTAACACCGACTTCTTTGCTTAAAACTTATTTCAACTAATGATTTTTTTTCTAATCTACATAAAAGTTTACTATGTTTACACAGTGATTCCCTCCATCTCATGATCCTGTATTATCGATAATTTTTTTAAAAAGCCACCCCTCCTCAAACTCCCACAGGTTTCCCAAGCCCTTAGTCCACATTTAACTGAAAGTTTTATTGTTACAGATTAAAGGTCACAGACAAAATGCAAATTTTGTTTCTTGAAGAATATCTACAGGAATTAGTGCCCTTCTTCTATTGTCTGTATATCCACAAAGTACAATGGGTCCAGGGAACTTCAACACAGATAACAAAGCAGATACAGTCCTGAACACTGACAGGCAACACAGACATGGGTAAGGACTGCAGTTACCAACTGGAATGAGCACAGCAGGAAAAGCTGCTTCTTGCCAGAAGTTATGTTTGAATGCAGTTTTAATAATTGAAGACAAAGTGCAAAGATCAGGGTAAACAGGAAATTATTTCAGAAGAGGAACAGCCTCTACGACCTTCATAAACCAAGATAGTGCTGAGATACAATGCACAAGACACCCCTCACACTCCTTAAGTGCTCGGTTAAGTCAAGCTCCAACAAATTATTTCCTTTTTTATTTTTTCCTTGATATGCCAAGACATGGTACAGAAAAACTCTGCAGTTTAGTTAGCTTTGGATAACTATCCATAACTTCCCTTTCAGGCTCTCAAATGCTGTGCTGTCAGACAGTATGCATATGGATGGTGTTACAATGACATGCAGATTCTGCACAGGTATTTCCAGGAAAAGCAGGACAGAAGCTAAAGCCCACATTAATCAGGTGAAAGCAGAGGAATCCTGGTTCTGTATCCTGGTGGTGAAGGTACAGTTTAAGCTGATGGTGAATCAAAGATTTAACCAACTACAAAGCCTGAAAAGTGAATATTTAAGTGACCTCCACTGGGGAACAACAGGGGAGGAGGAAATAAAAAGTGAAAGAATGAACCATGGAGCCCAAACTTTATTTAAGAGGTACTTCAGTTTAGACATGAAGAGAGCAATGAAGAATGACCATATCCTAACATTCATGATGAATCCATCCTGTGACCATCATCCTGAAAACAAGCCTTTCCCACTATGCATCTCCCAGCCTGTGAGAAGGGGATTTGGGTTGATCCCAAAGCAAGCCAAGCTGTTCTTTCAAAGTGCTACCTCAAGAAACAGTTTTTGAGAAGCACAAGTCCTTTCCTGCTATTTACAGCAAAGATCTGAAATTCATAATTGAGAATATTCCATGGCCAAGTCCAAGATTTTAAGGACATGACAATAAAGCCGGAGCACATGTGTGTACAGCAGCGACAGACATGTCTGCAAAAGTTCACAGACTTTGCTGCCATATGGATCAGAATAGAACTAGAAATGCTGAACCAAGCAGGAATGTTCTGCCAGTTCTTGCCTACAAAGAAAGATGCACTTTAGGAGTTAAAAGGGTTTCCAGTTAATAACTCATCCACCAAGACCAGGACCTCAAAAGATCTTCAAGGACACAGTACATAAACTGGATCTCAAGCACATGAAAAAGAATTGTTTCACTTGAATCATTCCCCTTTCAAATTCTACCTACTGCATTTTGCTAAAAGACCTCTTTAGATAAGAGCATTTTCATATCTGTATTATTGTCTTCTCCAGAAAAGAAAAATAGAAAGATGCAACCACTTTCCTCTCAATGCCAAGACTGATACTCACTTTTCTTGCATTCTTATAGACTCAAACCTAGAATAATTTTTTTTAAAACATACATTTATGTTGAAAAATGCTGCACAGATGAGGTGACTCATTGCAGACCTAGAGTGGTGCATTGTTCCATCAAAATTCTTTACCTTGTGGTTATATAAGGCCTCCCACAGACATCTGGAGTCACTGGAGATTGAGAGAAGGAAACGTGACAAAATGAAGCATATGGGCAGCAACCATTGTCTCCCTTTATGAACCTTTACGTTTACTGGCCAGTATCCAGCTGTCTCCTGTGTGCTACTGGTGGTGTCCAGTTCATTTCAGGAGCTGCAATCTTCACAGGAGTAGCCTAAAAATTACCTGAAAGATACTTAATGAAGAGATTATGAAATTTTGGTATGTTAATGCTTGAACACAAAGCATGTGTTTTTGGCTCTGCTCACACTTCAGGTTTTCTCGAGCAAACCTGTTCCCTGCAGTAAAGCACAGACTGCTCACAAAGCAACACTGACTCACTAGCGAAGGTCAAGTTCTTGGTGTCTGGTGTGATTCCAAATATCCCGCATCTAAGAAGTACAAACTGCCTCTATCCATCCATCCTCTTCATTTGTTCAGCTCAGTTCTGCTGCTGCTCATGGTTTTCTGCTAGGCTGAGACTGACAGACCTGCTATGGTAGCTTGAACTGGAAACAACATGATTCTTGATACTATCAAAATATCACTTCAAGTAAAGCAATAGAATGTGCAGCTAAACGGAAAACACGTTTGGGAAAGATTTTAAAAAAAGCAATTAACTGAAAAAGGGTAAGTCCAGGCTCTTTCTCACTATGAAGCAACATCTGGAAAAACTTCCACCTTTCACTTGATGGTACAGGTGATTTTGTAAATGAATTTTGAATTTCCTTAATCTTTCTGTGTTCTATTAACTGAAAAAAAACCCTGATAAAAACCTTTATAATTCCCATCCTGAAGAGACCATACCTCCTTACATAATTCCATCACAGATTATCAGGTAGCCAAACAGACTGTATTCTTTACTACCTTACAGTTACTTGTAGAGGTTTTGTCCTGGGCATTGTGAATCCAAGCTACCAACTGCCCTACTGCAGTGAGAAAAGCAAGGCTTTTAAGAGAAAATTAATGTAACCATTAATGATTTCACATTAATGTAATCATTAATGATTTCACTGAAGGTTTAAACTCAGATATTAAAAATATATTAAAATAGCAAAATAGAAATATATATATTTCTGCTCTTCTTCCTACTCAATTCAACTCAAAATTTTGTCTTTGCCAAGGAATATAAATTTATCTTCAGCACTATGAACTTCAACGGATTATTTTCATACTTTCAGAAGCTGAATACAAAAAAACCCCAAAACAAAAATCAAGTCTCATTTATCCTGTCTTCCTTTTAATTTAAATTAGGTATTCTTCCCAAATGAAATAATTTATTTATCTTTTTTGCCTTAGAAAGAGTGCCTTTCCCTATGTGCTTGTTGTGAAAGATTGAATAGATGAAGGTAACTGGCTCCTTCGGGGTAAGAGGGGAGCTTTCCTTAAAAGCTTGTACAAACACTCAAACTCAAAATCTGTTAGCCATAATGAAATGAAGTTGCTCTTTCACATCTAATTCGTTTTACTATTATTAAAAAAGTAGGAAGTCTGATCTGTTCAAAACCTTGTTTAAAAATACAGCGCTAAGTAGGCACATTCCTGAGTTTCAAATCAAAGTGGAACAGGTGCAAAACGTAAAAGCTTTTAAAATGTATCCTCTCCCACTTCACAGTAATCATACCTTTTTTCTTTAAGAGGGATATTTCACACATCAAAAGTTTCAGACCTAAAATAATGCTCCTGTGCAGTATTTCACTTGTAAAAGGTCAATATTCTTTTTTTTAGAAAAGAATTTGATAAAATAAATGGGTTGTTTAAAAAAGTATGAAGCACTGCAATACTGAGGAGTGGCGAACAGCCCTGAACACATTTTGAATTGAAGGCCACATTCTATTCCCTGTACATTGTGATCCAGTGTCTCTCCAGAGTGAACAAATTCTCAGACTCATATGTGCTAAGATTGAACTCTGCTGCCTCTTGCATACGAGATGCCCACATTCCTGCCCACTGCATTTCTAGGTGGTCTGAACTTCATCTGTCCTTCCCTTCCCTTCCCTCTGTGGCTTTTTATTAGGAGATATTCAAATCCTACTTGAAAACCTGTAAGGAAAAGTTGTGTCGCTCCAATAAAAACATACAAATAAATATTCACATATTTTACTGATCTAACACAAAACGTTCTCTAAAAAGAGACGGAATCAAAATAGTGTGAGGTAACAGGATTACCTAAGGACGCATTAAATCTTTTTCCACAAAATAATTAAGTTTCTTCATTAAAACCAGACAGTATTTCAGTTCTACAAAACAAGCCTGATAGATACGTACTTTTACTTCCAAAAGAAATTTAATTACGACAGATAAAAGATTTTTGAGATATTTTGTTGCAACAATAGCAACCAATTTCAAGTAAAGAATTAAAATTAAGATTTCATTTCTGGTCATTTACATGACTCAAATACCAATTAAAAATTAATTGATCCTTAAGCTTCATAAATTCAGTTTTTTAAAATCTTTATTTTCTCTACTTACATCAATTTTTAGAAGTTTTGCTTAGAGGGTGTAATATACTTATACTGAAAATACTTTTAATTTTTTGCTTCTTTTTTCTAAGAATAGAAGGAAGGTGCCATTTTTGTTTTGCTTCAGAAGCCAGTCCCTACCATTAGAAAAGACTTGTCATGGTCATTCACACGCACACTAAAGTGCTCAGGTGCAGTTATCAAACAGACCAGTGAAGAATATACAAAACACCATTGTTTATAATACTGTGACAGTTTTTCAATATATTCACATACAGTAATCTCTGAGTACCTGAAAGGAAACTAGCCATAAATCCTAAAGAACCTTGTCTATAAAATTGCGTAACCCATCAATATACTGTATCTCTTCTAAAAATACCCGTATTTTACAATAATATACAAGGTATCTGCTTGCAAACACAGAAGTAGCCATAAATAAAACTTTATTCTTTCTTTTCATTTACAAGCTACCAAGTACCATGTATTTACACAGCACTGGACACTTAAAGTAGTTGCAGTCACAAAATGATCCAGACAGCTGTTGATAAAGTAAAGGATCTTAAGATAAAAGCAAAGTAATACTGTAACAGATAAATGGCAAAAAAGCAGTTTTGCCATAATGATCAGACTTGCATGTTGCATCAATTCCGGTTGAAACGACTGAGCGCCATGCGATTCTCAGCTTTAATCGTTTGCAGTCTGGCTAAAGTTTGTACAGTCATTTCTCTTTTGCAGTTATTAAAATAAAAAAGTTAAAAACTATAGCAGCAACAAGCAAACCCTGTGACAGGAAGGCAAGGTTTAAGAACTAAAAAAGTTTATACAATGTGCTTAGGAAGGTCTGCAGAATTTATCTTCCATCAGCTGGAGTTCGACTGAGTGACAACATGATTCGGGCGTATCTTTCACACAGTTCATGTGTGGAGTAGGAGGGTAACTTTGGCGGGTCATTGAAACCTTTAATCTCTGTAGAACAATCTAGCAGTTTTGGCAGGAAATCTGTCAGTTTTTCTTGCAAGTTGGCTGCAAATCAAACCAGAAAAACAAACATAAGCATTTATGTGCACATGTTGAATTGTCCTTTTTCTGCCCAAATGTTGACCTTTTTTTTAATTAGTGGGTACAAGAGGAGGAGTTTCACTTGGAATAATTCAGATTCTTTAGACCTACCAGTAATAACTAGGATATACCAATTCCTAGTAAGATGTTGATATAAATTCCCCTTTAGACAGTCTAACACCACAAATGTTTTCCCATTCAAAGAGCATGTTTCCTTTACAGCCTGATACCCCAGTGCAACATATGGAAAAACTTTTTAAAATGTGTACAGAATTATTCAAAAGTCAGGGTAGCTCAAAAAACATTACCAAGGCACAAAAGATACAGGTTTAATTCCAGATATTGGAAAAATCATACTTATAAAAAAGGTGCACAAGGGCCTTTTACCTTAATAATAAATGACTTACGTTCCATTTCTTGTCCAAGATAGGAACACCAACGGTTTCTCATGTCTTCCACAGCAACAATATCTTTCTCTTCCATTTCATCCACCAGTAGTAATGGCAAACATGGGACAATAAGCTCGTTCATTATGATCAGGCCATTATTTACTTCCTGATCATCTCCCGATTCAAACAGTGCTGCAGCATGTTCGTTTAGCTTCTTCAGAAACCACCACAAAAAAGGAAAGTTTTTAAGTACACAGCAGTTCACAGTCTACCATGCATCATTATCAGTTTGTTTTAAAGCACAGTCTTCCTACAGAATTACCTGGCAATTTTTATTAACCACAGCTGTATTTTAACATTTATTCCATGATGCATATGCTGTACTTGAACTTATGCTGTTCCTCAAGCCACTTCATTTCATACCTGCCAACTCCAATTTTGCAGCTATTTCGTTAAGACTGAGATGCTATCACGTGCTTTGATTTTTTCGCTATTGTTAAAAGTGACCTAACAAGGAAAAAATCCCTTGTTTCAGGCAAGGCATCATTGCTGATGCCTTTCCCAATATTTGTCTCCCCATGGCAGCAGGGTGAGCCTGCTCACCAACACTGTCGACCACTGCTACCACCTAGCCCTAAACACGATGGCAGTGAGCTCATCCCATAATAATAAACAAAATGATTGGCTATTCACAAAGAATGGGGAGAATAATGTTGTCTTTTTTATTTTCACTTTTTTCCTCTTACAGCCTCAGTATTAAATTACTAATGCAGGGAGGTTTGATGTACATGACAGCAACACTTTTCCATTAATTCATTTTATTAGATCTAAGCAGCAAACTCAGCGTTTTGAGACATACAGTTCCCCATCACTTACTAGCAAACACTCTCGTCTGTAGTGAGATATCAGCTCTTCGTCATGCCCTCTGTAAGGGCCTTTGGACAAGAGTTCTTTGTTATTCTGGTAAGCATAGATAAGGTAGAGCAAGGCTTCCATGTAACTGAAGTGAAGAAACAAAAGCATTAGGTGAAACATCCACGTACCATCTGCTTCAAGGTAACTACTGTGCTCCTCAAAGGACAAGTAACTCCACTTCCTGCATGGCAAGTCCACCCCTTCCCACCCATCTCTTCATATTTTTTTTTAAACCATACAATATTGTCTTTTACATATACTAGAACAAATTATTTTATTATTAAGTTATATTATTACACATGAAATTTGATCCACAGCTCACTGAAACCAATGGGTATGATTTCACTCACTTCAAAAACAACTTTAGATTGGCCTTGAGTATCTATGAAAACTTAATTTTTCCTGACTGCATTTATGCCACATTGGGTTTGAGCTACCATTACTCAAGATATTCCACTGAATATCTTCATAGCATTCTACAGCTCAGCAAATAAGATTTAAAGCTGTCACCTTATTCCTCAAATAAAAACTGTGCATTTTTAAGCCTCACTAACTGTAAGTTCTTCTAAGTTACTTGAAATCTAATGTGATGGAAAAAGCCATCACAGCATTTCAAAAGCAGAAGTGCTGTTAGACTGTTGATATTTCTGTCTTTAATATGAATGCAGAGGATAAATGCAAGGCTAATTGGCAAAGAAGGAATAAGAGAGCACCCAAGAACCTATCAGTTAGGAATTGACAGAGATCCCTTCATGCATAGATGAATAATCTCCCCTCATACTGCTGCACATCATCTCCTGCAAACATCTGAAATAGTTAATTCTCTGATTTACAAAGATCCAGTTGTGACAGGCAAGCACTGAAAGCAACCCTAAAACCAGGCAGTTTGATACCTCATTTTTACTGAAAAAATAATAAAAAAAAAATCTAGGAAGAGTAATTTCCTATGGGAGTGGTTAAGGGAACATGAAATTGTGCACTCCCTCCTGATTAGAGTATAAGCTCATCTGTCAAGTTGGAACTACAAAAACCAAACTACCAAGGTACTGAAAAAGGCTAAAAATTATGTGCACAGATGGAGCATATCTGAATACAAGTCAAGAGTTTTCCAAAGTAAGTAACTCAAGATGTAAGGTAATACGTCCCAATGAGAAAATACAAAAATAATGGAAAGGGCTACTTAAAGTCCATTTTCCTAGCCATGAAAACTCTTCATACCATTGCTCACCAATAAAACTGCCCAGACAGCTGAAAACTTAATGTAGGAGGAAAAGGGAAGAAAAGATGATTACAAGAACTGAAATTGCTGGTAATAAAGCCAGAGGAGGAGGACCTTCTCTTTCCATTCTTAGTTCAGTTATTTGTGAAACTGCAGGTTAAAGCTACAGTGTCAACAGGTATGGTGATGCAAATTAAAACTCAGTGGTGCTAGTGGCCTTATTTCCAGTCACCCTCTTCTTGCTCCTTCCCTCACTTATGTATGACCCTTTCCTGAAACAAATGCAGTGCCATTTAACACCAAGGTAAGTTATTTTAGGTTATCATGACTGTATACCCAAGCTCAGACTCCTTATATATTTTGGGTCTCAGGAATGGGACTACAGTAAAATTAGCAAACACATCCATAGAATCATAGGGTGGCCTGGGTTGGAAAGGAACCTTGAAGGTCATCTGATTCCAACCCCTCTGCAGAGGGACTCCTTCCACTATCCTAGGTTGCTCAGAGCCCCATCCAATCTGGCATTGAACACTTCCAGGGATGGGGCAGCCACAGCTTCTCTGGGCATCCTGTTCCAGTGCTTCACCTTGACTGTAAAGACTTTCTTCCTGATAACTAATCCAAACCTCCTCTCTGTCAGTGTGAAGCCATTCCCCCTTGTCCTGTCACTCTGTGCTCTTTTAAAATGTCTCTCTCCATCTTTCTTGTACGGTCCTTTCAAATACTCAAAGGTTGCTTTCAGGTTTCCATGCAACCTTCTCTTCCTTAAGGCCAAACAGCCCCAACTTTCTCATTCTGTCTTGACTGGGCAGGTGCTCTATCCCTCTGATCACCTTGGTGCCTCCTCTGGCCTGGCTCCAGCAGGTCCCTGTCCCTCCTGAGCTGGGAGCCCAGAGCTGGATGCAGCCCTGCAGGTGGGGTCTCAGCAGAGCGGGGCAGAGGGGCAGAATCCCCTCCCTGCCCTGCTGCCCACGGGGCTCTGGATGCAGCCCAGGACATAGTTGGCTTTCTGCCTCCTCACAGTTGAACTGCATATAAGTTTAAGTGTGTGCGGCCTAAGCCTAAAATCACTGAAGCTGCTCACAAAATTCTGGAACTCACTAGGTCAAGGCTTTGGAAAAGACACAAAGCATAGAATAGCAACATTTTAGCACTGCTTTAAAAAAGGCATTTCAGTCAAAACCAAAAAGCTGTACCGGCTTCCCAAGAAACTTAAAAGGCAACTGGTAAAGCATACAGTTTGTTCACTTTTAAGTTGCTGCCACAAGAGTGAGCTGCAGGCAAAATTCCTACCAAGGCTCACTAGCTGCCTGGGTTCATCTCAGCCAGAGCAGGTGACTACTCCACACTACAGTCAAAGGAGATCTACCTGAAAGACCCCTTCCAACTACAGTGAAAAGTGGCCCTTGTCACCCACCATCAGGGATCACAAGTGACCACTGAAAGTAGGCATGAAAAAGATACACCAAACTAATGTTCATTATTGTGTTTGTTCAACACATTACAATTAAAGAAATAAATACTGCTTGAATAAAGGTCGACTTTTGGCTCCATCAAGACATCGAGTGCTGCTAGGTTATCACTTAGTGTTATTGAAGCTAAGAAAAGTTTGTACACAGAAAGGTGGGTTTGCGGGAGAAAAAAAGCCTCAAAACAGTCCTACTAATGAAGATCATGTTTCTATTATGAAAGCCTAACCTTTCATGAATATTTTTGAAGTTAAAGTCGTGTTTCCAGCATAAGGATGATACCATTGTTCTCTCAAGTATGCGAGGCAGGAACCTCAGTAAATCTCTGAATCCTTTGGGAACCTGAAGCTGAAACACAGGTATGTATTTGCACAAGACACCTTTGGAGCAGGTCACTGGATACCCAGATGTCACTCATCCAGTAACTATACTTTAGTCCTACTATCTTTGTATCAAACACATTGTGAAGCACTTCTGAAATTACACCTTTTACTTCTGACTCATATTAGAAGTGTAAGATTGGTGATAATAGGCTTGTTTTCTAAATTATGAAGATGCTTTCTAACAAACACCTCACCCTAATTCTGCAATAGTGGAGAACTTTGTTTAGCACATTGCAGAAACCTGTGTTTCCCACTCTCCTCCATGGCATAGCAAGAGTATGTTACGGCAAGAAGGAATTTATTGAAAACATTGGTATTTTACAACTGAAGATGCCACTCTGGAGTCCCAGTGCCAAGGAACTTGAAGATGTTTCACCCCTGCCTGCAATCTTAGAGAATGCATGAAGGGGTTCCTATAAACCACAACAATAACTGTGACATTTTTGCCTCTTTAAGAAATGAAGCAACACCAGGGTGCTTATTTTTCAAATAAGCCAGACAATCTTCTGACTAACCTTCGTACACACACTGTTTAAGACCAATAGTGTACCATATCTCAATTTAGATTATTAGTAAATGTACTGTTTATTACATGGTGGTATCCCAAAAACAACCCAAGACTCTGGGCTCATTGTGTTAGCCAGTATAAAAAGACGTATTGTGTCACAAAGGCAAGGCTGTGTCTTTTGCAATCAATTTTCCTGTATTGTTTGGGGCCTTTCTTTTTTTGGAAGATGTAAGACAAGAAATATGAAGCAATTTACTACTCAACAAAGAGACAAAGAATTAGATTCCTGCTACAAATTTCCCAACCTATTGTTTTATACATGAAAAATCAGTGATTGACTACATTTATACTGTAATCACCATTCTTCTTGCATGTGTAGATCAGAAAAAATATGAGCTGTTTTGAATTAAGGACATAAATATCACCCATTTTATACAGCCACAATTTCTGACTTGGTTCAAAAAGAGAAGGGAATGAATCACCATATAGTTAAGGACTATCAGCTACAACTGTGACAGCTGTGCATGCCAGTTTTTCTCAAATATGTTCTGTTTTCCTGACCTTTAAAACCCACCACAGGTGGAGTTTTGGCTCAGACTAATGCAGAAGGTTAAACTCCTTCAGTGGGAAGACTCAGTCAAAAAGCAGGAAAGACACGGACTTGAATAATTGTGTTGGCTGATGAAAGCAGATAAATGTATGTGCACAGGTGGTGCCAGAGAAGGAGGATTTTCATGGCTGAGTGACACCCAGAGTACTTAAGAATACAAGAGAAGGAAGAATAGGGGTGCATGTGGAGGGTGCTCTGAAAAGAACCCATGGCTTGATAAGAGATTGGAAATGGAAATTAAGAATAGGAAGATGCAAGACTGAAGACATCAGTAGACTGAATAAATGCTTATCTGAAATGAAGAATACATTAAACACATCTTAATTTAGAAAACAGCTTTACTTATCAATATTACATTTTGCCTTCACATAGTTCTACTACATTTGAGTTCTATACTACCACTTACCTCTTTTTTTGGAAGAACTCCAATCCTACCATGAGAAACATGGTTGTTTCCCTGAAATGTCTATAGTCTTGATGCCATCTCTGCATGTAAGAAAGGGTAAAGAGAACTTCATCCACAAAAATGAAGCATAATTAACTTTTTTAAACACACCCCCCTCCAGTTAAATTTGGTATCCAACAGTCACAGTAAGTACTAAGTACACCACTAGGCTTGCATATGCAGAAAGCCCACCAGAATCCACCCTTCCTCAATAAAAAGAAAATTCTTAAATGTCTGAAACATTTCTAGATCAGATTATTCTTACAGAACCTATTACCATTTGAAAGGAACATAAAGCATCTTTGGAGAACCTCAGGTAAAATCATACAAATCTTGTTTTTTCTTCCCTACATTACTCAGGAAGTATTGGAAAGCTTTTTTATATGGCAGATATTAAGCTTAATTTTCAATACAAGAATGACATAGAAAAAGCCTGAACACTTTAGATGGGAAGTGCTAAAAAAACTAAAAGTTAAGTGCTGACTTTCAGTTGTGCATTGAAGATAAAATAGGGGACAGCACACCATAAGACACAGCCACTAGCAGATTCAACAGAAAGAGCTTGAGAAAGCATCCATAAAATGCCAACTCACTATACCGGACTGACACAATCTACAGAGAAACCCCCAACCACTTATTGCAGGAGCTAAAAAAAGGGCACTTTTCTGCAGAGGAACAGAAAATACCCCACTCCCCACTCTTAGAGCTAAGTCCAGAATTGTTTGCTGTCTCTGTGCAGCAACTTTCAGAAAATGGTAAAACACTGAGCCCTGCACAGCCGAGAAAATGCAACTAAAATGCCACTCTGAGGGTCCCTCCCTATCAGTAACTAGGGAGGCACACTGTAATGCAGCAGCATCTACTGTAGGTCCTAAACCTGGTAATGATAAGTGGCAATTAAAATATTTTTCATTGGATTTGTGAGGGAAAGATTACTCCCATTATCCTCCTGATCAAGTTGTTTGGACCTATCAACACAACAAGGAGGTATAGGTGGTGCACTGGATTCTGCCCAGGACATAAATACCCACAGTTAAGAGGCCTTAATGAACAGTATTACTCCAACTTGAAACTGATGCTGAAAAATCAGCTACAGGCTTAGCTTTAAATGTGAGATGAATTATTTTAGCAACTATTAGTCACGACTATTTAATGTCCAAGATTCACTCTCACTTTCTCTCCAAGTTTTTCTAAACAACACAGAAGGAAAAATTAAGTGCATAAGCTGGTTATGCATGGTCTCAGCAAAGAAAAGAATATGCTGCTCCTGAGAAAATGGGAATGGCTGCACAGACAGCTGGAGGAGAAGCACAAATGAGACTGTGCCTGTTATGCAGCTCTCAAGATGAGCAAGGCTGGGCACAGACCACTCTCCTCCTTCCTTGCCAGTTGCCTAGAAAAAGCCATGTGGCTCATGTGGTGATAAATTACAAAATATTGTTAGTGACGTCAAGACCCGTTAACAAAGAAAGGACAGATTCCAACCTGACACTTATTTATGGCTCAAACATTGGAATTACAGATGTGGAAAAAAACAGCTTTAGTGCAAGAGCAGCCTTTAGACAAATAAGAGGTCTTTAAATAACTTCTCAGTTAACTTCTGAGTCTGAGACAAGACTTCTGAGTCTGAGACAAAAAGAAATTTGTGAAGACAAAATTCATCTTTACTGATAACTATTTCACATTACAACTCAATTTAAAGCATAAGAAATACTGACCTCATACTCTTCCATGTTTACTTCATCTGGCTTTATCATTTCAAGTTTGGCTTGAGCAACCTTCATTATGTTACGGCACCTTACGAAAAGAAAAAAGAAAAGAAATATTACTGGAAATTCAGAGAGGATATTATCCTTACAAAGACAGAAGCCTCAAACACTATGAGCTACAGCCTTATGCAAACCAATATGAAAATGCTGTGGAAAATGTATATTTTATTATGCATGGTATAATCAGCAGAAGAGGGCATACTTTTGAAGTATGTGTGATGGAGGCTTGTGCTATTTAAAGGATTATTTCTTTTATTTTGCTAAATTGCCACATTGCTCAATCTTTCTCTTAATTTTAAATTTCAGATAGTTTGAAACTCCCTGACAATTACTTTGCAGAAGTTTGGAAGATTGTTCCCTACACAGAAATCAGACTGTTTTCTAACTTTTAATTTACCTATTTATATAAGTAAGTAGATGGAATTTTGAATGGAAGAGAGACATTGTCTTGCTCTCAAGTCAGTCACTCACCCAGTTGGAAAGGCTTTTCTCTCTACTGCTGGCTTTCAGGGCAGTGAGGAAACACAGTGAAAGAAGGTTACAGAAATCTATGTGCAAAATTATGAACAACATTGAGCATTTCTACTTGTTTTAGACGAGTAGAAACTCAGCTTCTTGATTACTCTTTTAACAGGGATTTTTATAAAGATGATCTGTTTTACAAAGTAAGCGTGCAAGCTATTAACAAGGAGATAAAGCCAAACACACCAGCCAAATAAGAAAGGGTGTTTCCACACATCAGAGAACATTCATGAACACAGGAAATGAGATGTGCAGATCTTATTACCTTTCATCAAAGCTGAGATTGTGATCTCCAAACTGCTCTAGTAATGTCCTCTCAATTATCTTCTTTGGGGCCTGGTTTTGGATGAAGTAAACAATTGCATGACGCAAACGATAATCACATTCAGGTGGTGGATCTTCCTGGGCTAATTTTAGCAGGCGTGTGTATTCCAATTTAATTGCCTACATAATTTAAAAAAAAGACGTTATTCCTTCTGGCTTTTAACTCAAACACCACACACACAAACTACTTTATGTCCCGTGGCATTTTGTCTATAAAATTTTTTAACAGTTCCACAGACCACCCTTTTAAGAAGTCTAAACTACCTTTTAATCTCTGGTTTTGTTTGTTTTCTTTTTAAATTGTCAAGTTGGTACTTTCTCTCACCAGTTAAGCCTGACAAAATCCCAAGCAAACCTTCCCTTCAAAAGAAGTTCCAATCCTGTGCTATGTCTCCCTGAGAGGAGATTTATCCAATCCCTAGAGAGGTTTCTTTTAAGCCCAAGACATAAGATTTCAGACGCTTGACCTTAAGAAATTTTCTGAAGTGTCATAAGGTAAAAAAAGTACCTCTAATACATGGTTAAATGCAAGGACATGAATAAAAAATACCCTACAAAAAGTTTAGTGAAAATGAATGATTTGGAAAATACTAAGTGGGAATTAAATATGTCCTATAATGAAAAACTAATGATAGGATTTCTGAAGAAGATAATTCCTTATGAACAGTACTGCCCTACAGGAAAGAATGTATCCCTCCCTGAATATTTTAGAGAAATTTTTAATTTACTTTTCCAGCTTTGCCAGCACATAAGGTTTTAATGAACATCATTTGATATGTTCATTAGATTTTATTCACTGAAACTATACAGCATGAACAGGAGCAACAAGAAAAAGAATCAGAAAAATGGTGACAAATGTTTACACACATTCCATAAATTCCCTCTGAAAACAGGGACGTTATCAGATGGTTTCTTAACATATCAGCAAAGTTCCAATACAATGTATGTACAAAACAAAGCACCAAAGCAGTCATGAAAAAAAACCAAACCAACCTTGCTCAGTATTTCAAATGTCTTTATGCTGTAATATCTGGCATTTAACTATCAGAAATCTGGGCTCCCATCCTCTGCTAATAACACATTTTGTTTGAGGACTAAACATCTAGGGTAATAATCATACAGGTTTAAACATAGAGCATGTGGAGACCTTTAAAATTCAGGAGAATATTCTGCATCAATATCTTTAAATACTCATGATCTGTATTACCATTAAAAAGGATGTTTAGGACAACATTTTAAATGCCAAAAGCCATAGAGTTTCTATTATCTTACATCAGAAGTTCTACCATTAGAAAGTCAACAGGGCTAACAATTAAACCTTGTTTATTGAGGAAGCAAAAATTAACTGCTATTAGACATTTAACTTTTCATATAATTACTTAGAAGTAGGAAAAAATGGAACACAAACCCTGTATTTTTATAATAATTTTTAAAATAATGTGGTATTCCACAGAATCAGAGATCTTTAATAAAACAAAAAAACACTATTTCTCTACAAAAATATGGACAGTAGATATAAATGCTTTAATTTTCTCACTGAGGATATTAAATAAAGATCTTAAAGGAAACATTCTGCAAGGAGATATCTATAAAGGTTAAAGAACAATGATTTGAAGAGATCACTGACCAAGAAATATCTGAATGTTTGTCATGTCTTAAACCTGAGATCTAGAGGGGGAGTGAAACCTTGGCAGTAACAATGACCCACACCAAAGAAGTTTCACCTGAGTAACATTAAAACAAAGATATAGAACTCCCTCAGTTTTCTGAAAACACTAATTTCATCAAAAACACATAAAGGAACACAGTAACAGTATTAAAAGACATCACAGAAGCTTTCATAGTAAGTTATGGGAAAATGTGAGAGTTCATCTGATGCATCCCAAAACAAAAATTTGGTTCCCAAAACAACCCCATTTATTTGCATCCATTCATACTAACATATTCCTTCAAAATGAACCATGTTTCTTCTCTTCTAAGCTATTGCAAACATGATTCAGCAGAAAATGATTAAGGAAAGTTTTCTACTTTATGTCAAAACATTTTCTCACTCAAAGACATTCTGCCCCTGTGAAGCCTAAATGTTTAAGGATTCAAAATTAAAGACTGAAAATAATTTCAACTGAGCATTGTTTTGATAACTCTAAAGCATTAAATACCATTTTATTTTGAAGTAATTTTCTGTTTCAAAATTATCAAAATACCCTTCATATTAAAAAGTATCATTAGATATAACTGAACTTCCTGGTAAGGAGTGATTTGATCAAATGAGGATTTTTTTCCAACTTAAAAAACAATTTACATATTTTCATTAATAAATATAGAAAAAAAACAGGCAACCAACACTGAATCCCAAACAAAGCCAGTTTCACTGAACAGAGGCTGTGGCAGGTGTCTCTCCCTTCCCCGAGATGAGACACAGTTAACAGAGACAGCCCTGCACACACATTATGGTTATAACCCTGCTCTAACTATCCACTTCAAACACCCACACAGACAAACCAACCAACCAACCAACCAACCCATGAGGTTTCAATTTCCTTACCAAGGGGTTGCAGAGACTTTTGTAGGTGATGTTAAGGGTTTTTGTTTGCTTGTTGCTTGTTTGGGAGTTTTGTGGCTTTTGGAACTTCTAGTAGAAGTACACCACTACTCAATGGCAAGCAAGAAACTTCTTTCTCCTCTCCAAATCACATTTGAGAGGATTTAACATTTTACATCATGTCAAAGCAATTCCCTTTCTAATACCCTGAAAATTCAAAAGGCCACGAGCTAAAGGTGCTCAGAAGTCTGTGCATTTAAGAAAATGAACACATCCTTAAATCTGGTGTCACCGTGAAGACTAATCACCATAAAAAGCCTAATGTCTAACTCCCAGTAATAAAAAACTGCTTAAAAAAATAGCATTGACACCCATGTGGTTATAAAAAATCAAGCAATTTAAATTTATTAAAAATCTTTTAAGAAGTACAAACCAAGAAGATCTCTCTGAAATAAACAACAAATGACTAAAAATCTCTGGGTAAAAAAATCCTGATGTCGCACAGTCAAGGAAAGGCATGGGTTTTACTACTAACAGGAGAAAAACCCCATATACTTTTATTAATTACACATCTAGGTTTCATGTTAATATTATGTTACTACTATTATTAAAAAGCTAAAATGCAGAAAGGTGTATGAACTGCTGATATCAACAGGGCAAACATCTTTCTATTTTTCAAGGGAGAAACATCTAAATGAGGGACTGATATAGACAAGCATGTATAAATGCTGGAAAAGACTTTATATACAGAAAGGGGTAGGGAGAGTAGCATATCTAACAGGAAAAGTGAGAGGAGAAAAAGTTGAAAATGTTAGTTGTACCTTAAAGAACCCTGCTTCTGGCCCACACCTGTCATAAACATTCCTGGCTTTACCTATAGCCATGATAATACCTTGCATGTTCGGGGTCAGCATGACCTGCCACAAGGGATTTAAGGTAAAAGTTTTGAATGATTAATATTTTAATGACTAAATTCAATATGCTTTTAGTCTCATGCAAGATGAAAAAGCAACTTAATGCATGCATACATTGATATGGCACATTTCAATACAGATCTGGTGAGCATATTCTGTAAATCAAATCATGGCATGTGTATATATAGTTTTACTGTAACAACATTAAAGGAATCTTACAAAAAAGAAAAAAAAAAGAAAAGAACTGTGTCAAAAAGTTACATGGACCAAACTTCCCAGGAAAGAAACATGCACAGTTCAGCATTAGTACCAAGCAGAAACTGCACACTGAATGAGTGCTACCCATGGCCATCTAAGGATTAAAAAAAAAAAAAAAAGCTTCAAGTAGAAAAATCCTCCAATCACACTTCAGATATACTGCACTAAAGCCACGGTAAACTATACCACGTGTATTTTATGCATATTTCAATGTCAAAATTAAGAGACTCATTGCTGCAAATGCAATCAATCCCTGAAACATCTGCAGGCAATTTCTCAAACATCAAACCCAAAACAAGTAACAAACACCAAGTCAAACACAAGACATCTCTCACTGCTATTCACATCAGTTACACACAATTTGATACATCCACACTACTCAGAAAAGCTTTTCTCCTTTTTGATCTGTAAGCAAAGGAAAACACTCCCTCCCTGCCCAAGGTACTGCTGGTGCAGCAATAAATGATGAAGGATCTTAAACTCCCTGGAAGTCTCCCACACATAAAAGCGTTTAAAAAAAAGTGAATACACTCACAAAACAAACAGGGAAATAGGCAAGAAAGTTATCCTCTAAAAAGACAATGGCATGGGGACAACAGTAAAAGCAAACAAACAAGCAGGGCATTATATGAGGTTAAATCCTTATTTCTTTCAAGGTGGAGACTACACACCTGTGAGAAGCTAAACTCAGTGTGATGATGTCAATTAAACCATTTTATTCCCCACCCCATCCTCCCAGTTATAACTGATTACACTTCCAGGGCAGAACGACCTGAAATATCCATTTGCCTAGGGAAGCTAAAGGCCCCCAAGAATCCATGTTCGGAGAATACGGGCTGCACCAACTCTATTCCCAACCAAAACAAACGTGGAGTAAGCAGTGACAAGGCAGGGCAGCTTGATGACCAGCAGAGTTGCTTTCTACTGCTGAAACTGAGCAGCAAAAAACAGTATCTCTCAGAAAAACAACAGGTCCCCCAATTATTCCTCAAGTAGTAGCAGGTACATGTACCAGCATGAGTCTGAATTATTTTTAAGATTTGCAAGATTCAGTTCTACCAGCCGTAAGTGTTTCAGGTTATTTCCATGGCTAATTTAATCCCCAAAGCCTGAAAAGCTTAACTTTGGCAAATAAGAGATCAGACTACTGGACTGACAAGAAAGCACAAATATTAAGAACATTCCTCAGTGCCCTGTCACCTTTTAAATAATGCAGCAGTGTGCAATCTATCACTAGCATTCTGAAGGCTACCTGGCCTAACACAAACATTCAACCTCCACAGCTGAAGAGACAGATACACCTCCAGTGTAAATGGTAGCATGCAAACTGTGCCCAATTAAGAGTTTGTAGTGCTTTTCTTCCACATTTCATGACAAACTATGACATTGTTAAAGACTACAAATCGCTAAGCATTTAGTTTTGCAGAAGTCTGTTAGGTGTCACAGTGTGCAAACATGCCAAAAATTCTCAGCAGGCAGCACAAGGAAGCACCGAGGAGAAGCGGTGCACACGACTGCAATCAGAGGTACCTCATCGTCATAACCCCCCTCCTCTGACTCAATCACAAAAGTCCCTACATCAGGGATCGCCACCTCTACCACTCGCTGGGTAGGAGCTGCTTGAGCTGGGGCATTATCAGAGCTCTGCAGAAGAAAACCATTATCAGTATGTGTTTGGGGAAAAAAAAAGAATAATCATAATAATTATCAGAAAATACAATAAAATTATGGAGAGATGCAAACTGACAGGCTGATCTAGTATAATGATGTCCACTGCCGAAATTCTGAGAAAAATCAGAAACTCTATCTAGAGAATATAAGTGATAATTTTTTAAGCAGTACATTTTAAAATTAGGCCATAATTACTAAAATTATTTTGTTTGTTCTTTATTCACTAATTATCTCTTTACAGGTTAATAGACCAGTATTACAACTCTAATATCCATTACAAATTTAAGTCACTTGGCAAAGGATGAGTCTGTGAACCACCATTTTTTGTACATTTCACCCTAAAATTACTAAGTATATCATAAAATATCAGAATAGTTTAGGAAGGGACCTCAAAGATCATCTAGTCCTGAAGATGCCACCCGCTAGATCAGGTTGCTCAGGTACCCATCCAGTCTGGCCTTGAAGAAGGCCAGGTCAGATACTTCGTTCTGAAATACCTGATGAAGTCACACTAAAGGATAGAAACAAACAAAGCTAACATTTCCCAATGCTCTAGTAGAAAAAAAAAAAGAAAAAAAAAAGTCTAACAATCAAGATATTTCAAAGAATATTTAAAGAAGCATTATATTAAACTGGTTTATTTTTACAAGACTAATTAAACAGAAAATCAGGAGAAGACTATCCTATTCACTAAAATTCTTGGTATGTTAAACTAAGTTTTAAACAACAATGGAGACAAATTTTGGCTCCTATAGTCTATCACTGAATATCAGGCAGTTTGTAACATTTGCAGAACTTAAACCTTGACTCTAATCCAAGCAACCCCAAAGTGCTAGGCTACTTGTTCTGCAATGTAACAATAGCCTCAACGTTCAACAAAGATTCTAAAACCACACTCAGTATCTATTTACACCCAACACTGTATAAATACAAAAGAAGGCTGTGCAATCAGAAGGCAGAAAAAAAGGACAAAAGACATAAAATGGATAAAATGCACATGTGGTGAATAACCTACAATCCTGTTACATGTACTTATGTTGGCTTTCCTTCTTTTATAAATGGACAAACAAAAAGGGAAGTAATGGAATATATGCCTGCATGTCTGAATTCATATGGAAGCAGAATAATTAGAAAGCATGCTGATACACTGAGAAGGAAGCACAATTCTGCATAAGTAAAATTTGGGGATACAGAGAACAGCTTTTAAATGTTAACAGAGTACCTTCAGATTAACTAGAAATTTACTTTACATTTTAACAGCTGAAGTACATTTGTTCTAAATAATGTTTGCATGGTTTGTTTTTTTTTCCTTTTGTCTCATTAAATAGATCATGGTGTTCCCCAACTACAGTCTTGTGAAGTCCTAAGGCTGACCACTGTGCCAAGTGCCATTATCCTGAACTACAACACTTGATCCAGCAAAAAAAGTCTAAGATTCTTTCACATCCCACTAGGATGGTGCCCACAAATCCTGGAAGGAGGACAGCCTTATGAAAGACATTTTCTCACATGTTTTGGTATGTGCACAGCCACGTTTTCAGCTGGGGTAACACATATTAAACAGCCTCCCACTAAGCTGTTCTGAGAACTCAAAAAAGGCCAATATGCAGCAGCCTAAGGCTTTAGTGGCAGAGCATCTTTCCATCCAGAGTTAGATGAGTTACTTTCAATTTCAATTTAGCAGAGGAAGTGTGCTTCCCTGCCTTCCTGACACCACAGGAGGGGTGGAAAACACAGCAAGTCAAGAGGGTGCCAACAAGCTGTCACATAATTTTCCAAGATTATAAGGTATCTGGGGCCAGACTGCTTCTGTTTACACAGATCATACCTGATCTTAGCAAGCATTTTGCACAGATCTAAACTGTTCCTATCATTAGTGGTTACTAGAGATGGCTCAGGAAGCCATACTGTACATTTATGGATATAGTTCCAAGACAGATGCACATATTTTTTTTTAACAGCACTTAGTATTGTGGCAAACACATTTGTCATTTATCTACATACTTATAGGAAGGAAAAAGATATTTGCTGATAGAAGAAAACATCAAATATTAGTTTCATTAATAACCCATAAAATAGTTGATGTCCCATTCCTCTTAGTACACTTTGTACAAAGTGAAAACAAACACCCAACACTGATTATTATAGAAATTTTAAATTAATATAGGCATCCCATGAATCACAAAAAATTATTTTCGTCAAGTTGTGAATCTGCATTAAAGCTACAGAATACTGTTGAAAAACCCCTTTTACTGTTGAAAAACCCCTTTACTTTTTGAAAGCTACATTAACTTCCACAGGCCTGTCAAAGGAACTCAATTATATTCTTATATTTCCCAGATAAAAACATGAATGTCTAAAGCAATATTTTTCAAGCCTTTTACATGGACTGTCAACGTTTACTCCTCAAAAATACATGGAATCATCTAACATTTTTAAAAGATGGTGGGCACAAACAGCTGATTATAATTTGAACAATATGCTGTACTCTCCTGACAAGTACTTTAATCCCATACAGAACACCTATCTTAGTATTTTTTCTGCACTACACCCATTACCATTGTACACAGCTTTTGAATGGACTTTAGTGTTGGACAGTCCCTTAAGAAAAAGCAATTTTCAGTTCAAAGT
Source organism: Irena cyanogastra (assembly GCA_013397155.1). Lineage (NCBI taxonomy): Eukaryota > Metazoa > Chordata > Aves > Passeriformes > Irenidae > Irena > Irena cyanogastra. The sequence continues at coordinate 452,325 of VWZV01000538.1, forward strand.
TTGCAGACTCATGCCCTTTCATCAGTTTTTGTATCATTTTCACTTGCAAAATAAAAGCAAAAGAAGTATTTCAAGCTTCAGAATGTCCTCACCGTATCCATTATAGCTTCTGGACCTCTATCTTCTTGTTCAGCTAAAGCTTTATTGATTGCTTGTACAGAATCTTCTTTTAAGTGCTTTGAAATATCAGTTCTTGATGGCTGCTCTAAATACTCTGGTTCTCCTGCTTGAACTTAGTGACAGAAATAAGATAACAATTTTGTGTGTTAATCAATTTAGAATTCATACTTATGTTAGTTTTATTTGGATCACTGTCTCATAAATAAAGTAAGCACACAGAAAATGCAGGGTAGGTCACACAATTCACAAATACAACTTTACACCAGCCTGGGTCTCATGTCATTTTAAACAATTCCCTACAAATTGATCCCTGATTTTATATTAGGAACAACTGACCTGTCCTGTCTATAGACCCATTAAGGCTCTTGAGTGAGGGGTATTCATCAATCAATCATCAGGGACGACTGAGAACAAAGGTGAGATTCTAGCTGGAATTTCTGTGGGATACAGACTCAACATATGAAATGACCTCCAGCCACTTGAGTGCAAGATCTATTTTTACTTTGTAAAATAATAAGCACATTATATTTTTCTGCCTTAAGGGAGATATCAGTCTCCTCCACTTGATAGCAAAAAATTGATTAAAATAAATAATGTCTTATATTCCTTACATGATGAAACCAAATTTTGGCCGACTGAAGATTCATTTTGTACTTTCCATTACTTACAAAAGAAATAGCATGAATCTCAAAGTGTTTGTGAACTCATAAAAAAAGATAAAGCAACTCTCTGTAGAGTTTGCAAAACAATCCCATTGAGTCACTGCACTTCTTACACTCATTTTGCAGTCACACATAGTTATGAGAAATGTATGCTCAATCTTTAGAACTCAAATACAGCAATGAGAACATCTGGACAGAAAATTCATCATGTCATCTCACACATAATATACATAACCTACTGCAAAGGAGCAAAAGGTGAATGTTACAAAAAAACTGGCAGATCTGGTTTATTATCAGATTGCCAGTGGTCCTTATTAGCTGGGTTCCTACAAGCATTGGCCTCACAGTTGCTGGTCAGAATCTTTTCCACAATTTTAACATCCTCATTTCCACACAGTAATTTCTTAAGCAGGCCCTACTATCATTATCATTAAATCTATCCAACACACTGCACCAAATACATTATTCTGCTCTTCAGAGCTAAATGCTGTTCTAATTTAAAATGTGAATGTAGGTCTCACACTAAATCATCCTGAATAGAAGAAATACATCACTTAAAGACTAAAAAATCGTCAAAACAGACTGGTGAGACCTATCTTAAAAAGTCTCAGTTTCTATGGGGGGGGGGGGAAAGAAAAAAAAAAAGAAGCTCAGGACAACTGGGAAGGAAATGGCAGAAGAACCAATGAATAATTATTTTCTTTGAATAAAAAATGAAATGCAAAAACCCACCCCAACAGGCTAAACTTCAAGTATGGCCAAGCAAATAGCTGTAATTCAAGATTACACAAATTAACTTTTTCTTCCTTTGTTTTGTTGTAAAATACCCACAAACCCCAGTGATTTTTGGTCCCACTCCCTTTTCAAACAGGCAGAAGCAGCTAACCTGGAGCAGGTGAGGGTGCTGGTGCCCTGGGTATCTGAGATAACAATTTCTCCTGCTGTGCTTTCTGAGCAAGTTCTGCATCCCACTCTTCAAGTTCTTTTTCAAAACGTTTATTGTCTTCCTTGACATAATCCCTTAGATCAGAAGGCAGCGTGTCCATTCCAACAAGCATCTGCCCCGTTTCTTTGTTAAACTCCTCTGTGGTAACATGAAAGGTAAGTTGCAGGGAAAAAAATAGGACAAAAGAAAGTAGAAACTATGTTTAACAGATACCCTCAAGTGAATTACCAGAAATGTACATCATAGCACCAAATCCCCAAAACTATATTAGTTTTAACTGGTTTAACTATCTATTGAGCACTCTCTGTGAACATTCAGAGAACACTCACAAAATCTCCACCATTGCTTGACTCTATTACTGTCACAGAGAGCTGGACACAACTAAACTTCCCAAGAGAAAAGGGGAAGGAGAGTGGGAGAGTAGACCTACAGGAATTCAGAAAGCCAGCTGATAAGAACACTAGCTAAATTGAGTAATCTTCCTTGTGCTTTGAGAATGGTCTCTGCAGGGGTATCCTACATCCCAGGGGATCCAGCAGCAGTAATTGACCCGCAGTGAGAAGGCCTCAGATTTAATTGGAATGGCACAGGCAGCTTACAGGGCCCAAACACCCTATGGCTGCAAGGGCTGCAACCACCAACCTGGCAACCTAGGAATGATAAGGGCACTTGAGCCTTCTGCCGTATGAAAAAAAACAGGAACCTGAATATTTTCCATGACCTTCTATGGAATCTCTGGACACTTTCACAGACAGCCCTCTGTCTACCATTATCCAAAACTTTGTGCTAAGGGATCGCTACCCTCTCTTTAATCACTTCCATACAAAGCCTTATACCTGCATACTCCTAGACAATCTGAAAAAAATTTCCCAATGCATGGATTACTTAGGTTTGATGTGTGGTTGGTAGGGCTAAGTTATTCACATTTATTGCATAAGCTCTCAAGTTTCCATGCTCCAGTAGACTGTATCAGGGCTCTGAAGCTTACAGGGGAAAAAAGCAGCTACATGAGGATTTTAATGTCAAAAGGCTCATTTCTCTATTTCCATACTTCTATTCCAATCTTGAGATAAACCCTCCAAAATTGTGCAATCCCTTCTCTAAAATATTTAGAAATTAGCAAACAGTTTGGTTTTTTATCTTAATAATTCTGAAACACATGCATTATCTTTATTGATCTATAAACTGAAAAGCAATCGTTCCACCCACAAAAATAATCTAACAGCAGCAGGAATAAAACTTTCAATAACTATTAAAAACAATTCAAAAATCTGTAAATCCATCTGAAAGAACTTCACTTTACCAATGTATTCAGCTATTCTATATCATGCAGAATCTGCGCAGATAACATTACCTTGTATCAAGTACTGCTCCTTGTCATTGATATACATTAAACAATATGCACTGGCATTCCTGTAACCACCGAAAGAGTCCCGTTCCAACTCTTCCCAAGTTGACTTTGTCACAGAAATATCATTATATTTCATCCATCTGTTCTGGTGGTGGTCATAAATATATGCCCAGTAGTGTCCCGCATTTGCCTGACCCTCATGAACTAGGACAGCATGCAACCTATAAGGAACCTTAAAAAAACAAAACAGGAAATAAAACAAATGTCAAACCCTCCTTGACAGCATTTAATTCCTATTGTATGCCAGCAATAATTGCTACATGAAATGAAAGTAACTGAAAGAAAGTTAATCAGGATCAAAACACAGCACAGAGGAAAAACAAGTAAAACTAGCAACCTACTAAGCATAAGGACTTGGAAATATGTTACTTACCACTATTAGTTACAGGAGATCTTAAAAATATTAGTGTACGACATAAATGTCTACTCTGCTGTCTTTACTGCCATGCATCCTCTTTTCTTAATTCCTTAATATTCCTACCTTCATTGTATCTACCAAAAAAACCCTCAAATAAGTCAGCCTTGACTGCTTATGATTTGCTCCAGTTCTGACCTGGCAAACTGTCAAAAAGTCTGAAATGGTACATGCAAATTCAAGGTAATAAACTCAGTGTTTTCTGTGTGACAATGAAAGAATTTATTTAAATTAATATCTCCTTCAGTTACCCAAAAATAAAATTCCTACTGTAGAATAGGAATACAACTGTCTTCCAGTATTTTAATCATATCAGGAAAAGCTAAATAAAGTATAGAAGACTGGAAAAGGTCCTCTCCTCCTCCCGAGGCAAAGGAGGATAGCAGTTTGTAGGATCCATGAAAAACTAACTCCAGGCTACATCTGCAAACCAACAATAAGAACAATGGGAAACTTAGTTTCCACCTAAGTAGAAACTTAGTTTCTACGTAAGTCGGGAGTCTAAAGGAGAGAGAGAAGTAGAATGAATGAGCTCTTCCTTACTTACAGGTCTTTTAAGAACATCTTGGTGATTTACTCATTTTAACCTTCTGGAATAGCACATGCAACATAAAAGGGAAAGCTGAGCTTCTCTGCTATGCACAGTGTGCCTAAATGACAACAGCTCAGATGAGATTAAAAACCCCAACACCAGCTTGTACTGGTGTCACAATCCAAACTGAAGATAAAACAGTCTCTTTAACTCAAGGTGTACTCAGTATTTTTCACAAATATCATTTGAGTACTGCAACAATCATAAATACACACATAATGGTACCTGGAGAAACTCCTGGAAGTTATTTTTAACCTGATCATTCTCTTCCAGGCTCTATTACAAGTGCTGGAGATTTTGCAACTCCCCTTGAACTGTAGAGCAGAGTGACTGCACAGCAGCTGGAATCAAACTGTCTTTCCAGAGACCAAACTGCACTCTAAATCTCCCAAACACAAGAACTATACACAGAAGAAATCCTGACAAGTCCTTAAATCTGAATGTTCTGGGGTTTTTAACATCTGTTATTAAACCAGTGTGAAAGCCTCCTTAAAATGACTGCAAGCCTGTGCATATTCACAAAAATGTATGCAGATCCTGATTTAAAAAAAAGGTGTCTCTTTAGACTTTGTCAAAATAAAATTTTCTTACTCTAAAATCAGGAACTAAAAATCCCCATTGAATTTAAATAGTTTTACTTAAAACTATGCGATCTGGATCAGCTTGAGGGTCCTCACCCTTTCCTCCAAGCCAGGAGAAGCAGCTGTCAGTCATCCACACTGAGCTTTCAGCAAGGTTCCCCACAGAAGTCTGTGATCAGTGGACAGGTGAGTTCAGTGCCAACAGGCATCTCTTGTGATAAGCCATTATATCAACAGTAATTAATACCACAAGGCAACACAAACACAGGGGACATTAAACTTCTTAGTTTACACTTACTACTTGTGAACCAGGAATGGAGCTTCACCAGCCCCATGACATGTAGCTACAGAACAGGTAAGTCAAAGCTGCCATATTCAAGATGAACTCCCATAGAAAAAACATTTGTGTCTCTGTCCCAATAGCAAGTTCACAGAAGGAAGGAAATAAGTAAGCAGCTGATAAAATATTTAGTTGGGAAAATAAAACATTAAAGATATTGGGAATGTACTTTACATGGCAATTTGACAAAGGTTTTATGGACTACTGTATCTCCTTAGAATCCAAAAGGACAAAAGGAGAAAACAAAGAGCTTCTGAAATAGTTCATATACACTAGAAGCATCCTGCAAATCTTATATGTTTGTCTTAAAAATGTGTCTAGTTTTATGTGCCCAGAACTTGACTTCAAGGCTGCAATCCTGCAATTGTATTGTGCAGAGGAAAACATCAATACTGTGAAACTGCTCCAGGGAATGGGCAATACCCAGCTATCAAATCACCCAGAGACAGAGGAAGCAGGGAAAAGTAGACAGCTCTGCATACCTGCCTCCCTCCTATTGTGCCAAAACAGCCACACAGACAAAACAGCTGAGCTGCAGAAGGGCAGCTTCCCTTCCAGCCTGTGATTTCAGATGGGTTCAGCACCTATTTTGTGTTTTACTAAGTAATCTCTTTGTTCTTTTGTAATGACAGCTGACTAGTATCTTTGCTATACAGAGGTATTTCTTCCTGTAACACCTAAGCCAACACAGGTAGATTCAGATGCAAGTTACCAAATTAATAAATTTTACTGTTAGATGACATGTAGACTGTGGCCTTCTCCTTAGAACACAAGTATTAGGAAAAAAAGCACCTGCTAGCAGCAAGCTTAAAGTCATCTAGGCAAATCTGCCTGAAATCCTTAACATCACAGTTCAGCTGCCAGTAACTATTAGGAGCCATGTCCAAAATGAAACATATCTCAAGAAAAACTGTAAGCTGAACAGATCTTACTTGCAATGAAAATAGTTCTTTTTACTAACAGAAAGTAACAGCAAAGTAATCCTTAACCTTAAAACCTCTCAGAGTGAGAGAATGAGTATATGATCATAAGAAACAGCAGAGGAGCCACAGCTCCACAGTAAAACATTCTAAAAACACTGTTCAGATTACACAGAATAAAACTTTGCGAGAAGATAGCTTAGACTAATAATCAAAGGTGTGACTGAAACAAAATCTAGACAAAGTAAAAAAAAAAAAAAAAAACAAGAAACCAAGCCAATAGCAACAAAACCACTCACTAGAATTAACTACAAATCAAAATCAGGAGCCTTGAATTTCCATGTATTAGCATGGAAGTTGCAATATGCAGTGGCACTAAGCAGCAAAGTAAAGAGTACTTTCCTCTCTCTAATGCTTCACCACCTTAAAGCCATAAGGTTACTGAGCAATATGGGCAAATCAGGCCAAGAAAATTTTGTTGTTCAAATCTGCATTCAGGTAAAAAACAGGGATCAGAGTTAGAACGTATTTGGACTTTTCATCATAGCTGCCTGAATTTAAGCATGTCACCTGTAATGCTGTTACATACTGTAATGCTGTCTTTCATGTGACTTGCACAACTAAAGGGCTTACAAAACTCATTATGACTTTGCAACAAAATTTCTCAAAGCACTACATAATTGTATACTTGCTCCATCTTCAAGCATCTAAGAATTTTTAAAAAGTGCCAAAAAGGATCTATTTTCAATTATCTCATGCCAAAACTGTACTTACTTGGACCATTGTTTTGTCAGAGTACATCAATTCAATTGTCCGATGTATTCTAGATATACTTTCTTGTAAATCTGAAAGACAAGGAGAAGAAAAAACCTCTCACAAGGCTGTATAATTGCACGTGACTACATCTTCTATCTCACAGAAAGCCAAACGGGTGCATTTCACATGTGGCACATCTATCTACAAGCCAAATGCTACACCTTCTTGGATGAAAGATTTCCCCCACTTGCACAAATCCTTTCCTACGGCAAATGCATTCCCCAGTGTGTGGCATTACCTCTTGTGTCATTCTCTACTTCAGTCCTCCAGCGATGCAAACAGCCCTCCAGGACAGACAGCTCCTCCTCCGTGATGTGCCTTGGTGCCGGATGCATCGGCAGGTCAGGAGGAATCCGTGATTGTGTGAATGGTTTATGTATTACTGATCTTTGTACAGGAGATGTGCTTGGGACATCTGATGATGAAGGCCCCTGCTGCTCTATTGTGCTGCATTCATTCAAAACATGAAACACAAAAACTGAATCATCACATAGACAAACTAAAAGTTACACCATAAAAACAAGCTTTTCATCTGGAAACAGGCGTTTTAAAGGTAACAATTTCCTGAAGTGCAATCCAGAACAGGTAACTACAACAGTAATATGGAATTAGTATTTAAATTCTGAAAGCTCTGTGGTGTATTACATATTAGCACAACAAAGAAGTTTGCTTTATTTGAAACACTACTAAACAATTTCAAATCATGTCACACACGCAAGTAAATGTGTTTTGAAACATTTACAGTCAAATGGCAGAGAGAAATCAGTAGTTTGTCTTACCACCAATGACCATAAAATCCAATATGCACAAATTCTCAGTTTAATAATTTCCTTCATGTGTCTTATGCATATCAGACATACTTTTTCTAATGTTCTACCTACAACTTATGTTAGCTGAACAGCAATAATGAAGGCACCTCTGATATTTATGCCACACTGGAAATGAGCTACCAACCGATCTAAATTTGTTCCAAGACACTCTAACGCGAACTGCAAAGCAGCCACCCTAGGGGAATTCTGCAAGAGCAGCAGGGTAACAAAAATAAAAACTTGTTACAGATTTTTCTCTTCCTATCAGCAGGATCACCTCTATATAATTACACTGTATAAGAGGAATCTGAAGATCTTTCTTGTGTGCCACTGAATTTTTACTTTGTGTACAGCATCATGATACAGCCTGAGGAACTTGGATTCTTCAGGAGTTTAGAAAGTTCTGAGAATGTTAAGAGCTGAAAATGTCACTCCATATAATACGTTGTGGTGTTTCTACAGATGGACAAAAAAGCCACAATACTTACATTTTTACAGAACAAACTTCCTGTACAGGAGTTTCAGCTGTTTATTACTTTTGGTATAGCATTTAATGCACGCAATGGTAACTTTTAAAAGTTTGTCTTCTCTTATCAATCATCACAAATTCTGCTGGCATTATATCAATAAGGCATTGGACATATTTTTAAAGCCTTTTTAGATCCATGTACTTCACTTCTCTGAATGACAAATCTAATAACCTTGACTGACGCAGAAGACAGAACCCTACTGTCTAAATACAACATACAAAGCTGTGTTACAAACCGTTAAGTGTCCACTTATCCCAAGTTATACTCCATCAGGATAGAATTATTTAGGTTGGAGAAAACTTCTAAGATGATCAAGTCCAGTTGTTAATCCAGCACTGCCAAGCCCACCAGTAAACCATGTCCCTCAGTGCCACATCGACACATATTTTAAATATCTCCAGAGATGACTCCACCACTGCCCTGGGCAGCCTGTTCCACCATTCGACAAGCCCTTCTGTGAATAAATATTTCTTAGTATCCAATCTAAACCTTCTCTAGCGCAACTTGAGGCTATTTCCTTGCATCCTGTCACTTGTTATCTGGAAGAAGAGGCTGGCTCCCACCTGGCTACACCCTCCTGTCAGGGAGCCGTAGACAGTGATAAGCTCTCCCCTGAGCCTCCTATTCTCTAGGCTGAGTTCCCCCAGCTCCCTCAGCTGCTCCTCATCAGCCTCGTGCTCCAGACCCTTCCCCAGCTCTGTTGCCCTTCTCTGGACATGTTCCAGCACCTCAGCATTTTTCTTGCAGTGAGTAGCCCAAAACCGAGCACAGGATTGAGGTGTGGCCTCACCAGTGCCCAGCACAGGGGCACAGTCACTGCCCTGGTCCTGCTGTCACACCACTGCTGGTACAGGCCAGGTGCCATTGGCCTTCTTGGCCACCTGGGCACAGCTGGCTCCTGTTCAGTCACTGTCAACCAGCACTTCCAGGTCCTTATCTGCTGGGCATCATCTGCAAACTGACTGAGTATACACTCAATCCCCTACACTGAGTTACTAGCTTAAATAGGGAGAAAAACAACATTATTGGACATTGAGCTCTCTGGTACTTTAGCTACTCTGCATTTAAGAAGTCAGATTATTTAGGTTCCTAACTAATTTGGTAAGATAGGCAAACTGCATGGCAGAAAAGGAGCTTAGCTCCCAGGCAAAAAGTAATAGATAAATTGCACACCAGAAACCTTGATGCTATGCAGCACATACACATTGCCAATTCAGATTCTTAAACAATTCACATGGGAATCAATGACCTCACCAGAATCTTCTGTCTATTTAGGATTGTAGATGGAATCAGGCTGTGCTTGAAAATGGTAACTTCCTTGTGAAGACATTTTTGTAAGTGCATGAGACAAACCCAGGTCATTAACATTTTTGTTTATTTAAGCCTGCTGTGCTGAAAGAAAAGAGCAGAAACTTTTACGCTACCCCCCTTGGGAGACGCCCAGTTTTATCGGTATGGTGCATGAAGCAGCTGAATATGCTGCCTCTCTCCCAGAGGCTGGTTTGCTCTGGTCTCTGCACCTAGGAGCAGGAGGCAGCCCTTACCTGGGGGGGATCTGTGGTGGCAGTGTGCCACTGGCAGGGGCACTGGCACCCAGGTCATCCACGGGAGACGTGCACACCGGTTTGCTGGAGGCAAACTCCAGGGCATACTGCAGGACATCTACCAAGGGGAATCGTTTAGGACCAGAACCATAGCTTAAATATCTGTTAACCACAAAACGTATTAATGCCATGACTCACAGATACAAAAAAAAAAAAAAATAGAAAAGAAAAAAAAAACTATTTTTTTTCTGATTGACTGCAATTAATTAAAGCAAAGCTTTCCTAGCATGTTCCATGAATCAAAATTACAACACTTATACACAGCTTCCAAAGAAAGGGTAAAAGAAAAGAGATACAGAAAGGAAATCTCAGGTAAATAACTATACACAAAGTGCATATTGCGAAGTTATTCTATGTAGCCCATAATACTATTTGCATTTACACAATTATCTATAGTACCGTTCTAGTCTCTGTTGTAGAACTGTGAGGTACTCTTTGAGTCTCTTGATTTCATCTCGTTTAATTCTTGTTATTTCTCTGTTTTTGTGCATATACCTGTAAAACATGAAATTTAGAAAGTAGTGTCAGCCTATAGTATCCCAACAGCCAAACTGAGGTCTGTTTCCACCAGCCTTGCAGTTTAATACTAATAAAAACCTCACATTCTCTAGAATCTACAACATACCCAGCACTAAAACAGAACTGAGAAGAAAATGAGCCTTCCCTTCCACAACTTTCAAAAGATATTTTTTCCCCAGTGTCAAAAGCTCTGTTGATACTGTGGATGACAAACATGTATTAAAAAGCCACTATCAGAGAAATTCTAAATTAAGTAGTTTAAGTGGCAACCACAGAGCAATACTCCTGTTCCATTATTTAGGTTCGCAAATAACTTCCAGCAGCTAACTGAAAGCCACCCTGATATTTCTGCTCTTCAGAGAAGCTGCATGCACTCACGCTGAGAGTTGACTGCATGTTTAAAGAGTATCTGGAACAGCACGAAATATCCAACTTGTCATCCTGTTTCCCAAATGGACCCATAAATGGTGCGATTTTTCAGAGTATTTTGCCTATGTAGACAAGTATCTAGCAATAAATGAAGTGGAAGCAGGCTTTTGACACAAAGCAGCAGTAGGTCTTAAATTGTGATCTATGTGTATTTTCTGAAACAGATGAAACCCATGAAAACTCTAACTTGTGTAAATAGAACATAAATTTACAATGATTCAAGTGAGCATAAGACACATCATCAAATTTAACAAAGTTACAAGATGTATTTTATATCCACACTAGAATTTTGTTGATAATATTATACTGTACCTGTCTAGATACAAAATTGGAGGAAATTCTAATTTGTTGTGTATCTTCTCTGGTCTCCCCAAAGCCTGATTAAACTCAAATCTTGATAGCTCAAAAGTTAAGACAGGAGGAAGCTCTGTGAACCAGTGCTGGATGAAGAAACAGAAATCCCCAAAATTAATGCCTTCCAATAGCAGAAGTTCAGTAATAATGATATAATACCTACAGACTGACACAGCAATGAGAGAAACTGGTTTGAGAGGGTGGGTCAGCATAAGTTTTCCAGTGCTACCACCTTCTCCCTTCAGTGTAAACACAGACTATTTGTTGCCCATGCTGCATAAGAGCTTTGCTATCTGTGCTCCAACAGAGAAGGCAGAAATACTTGTTCCACTCAAATTTATTTTGCTCATACAGAAGTCAGCTCGTGCTTGAGCCTACCTGCCTTGCCAGCGGTTCTATTCCCTTAACTCCTCAATGATATTAAAAGGGTTGTTCATACCGTTAGCAAGGGCTCTTCCTGCTATAGCTCTCTCAGACTCAACTTCCTGATCCTTTCATTCACCTGATATCATTCAAAGCTTTTAATGACCCCCTCTGAAACAGGATCAGTGAGTGCTTGACATTTCCTCCATACTACCAGCTTAAAGTTTCTACTCATGTCTCTAATCATCTTACTATCATCTGCTATCATCATCTTACCCCATTTGTCTTTGACTACTCAGCAGAGGTCTATCCATAGTCCTCATTTATTTTTTTACATACGTTGTTTTTCAACTACAATACAAATCCGGCTCCAGTTCCAGCACTGGAGATTTTTTTTTTCCTCTCCATTCTGAAATATAACAACCACAGTCTACCCATTTAATAAGTTTTGGGTGTCTAACCATCACCTGAAGTTTCTCTGATTGCTGCAGACACCACTGACACATATGCTATCAGTGCCATAGCCCAGATGTGGCATTTGACTCAGGGCTCACTTCAAGTTCTCCTATCCAGCCAAACGTCTTGAATAGGGTTTTCATACAATAACTGGAAAACAGCCTTTTCTTCCTGTGCTCATGGCTAAAATTCTCTTGAAGTAGGATTTAAGTTCCTCAGGACAGAGAATGTCTCCTTTTTCTGTTCCTACATTAGCTGACACTCTGCTAATTAACTGAGGCTTTTAGGTATCATGATAATAATACTACTAATAATACTAATACTAGTCAAGTTAAATACCCCATTAGAGTCAACGGTGAGAAAAAAGAAAAAAAACAGAACGTTACTTTGAGGATCTTTCAACACATTTGAGTACCATATTATTATTCTCTTTAAGCTTTGATGTCAATCAACTCAGAGAAAAATTACTTGAAGTCTTTGTTCAGGTGAGACAGACCATGTTAAATCTACAAGAAAGTCAGAGTTCTTTAGTACTTCCTAACCATCCAATGCACCAGAACATCTTTCAGGCATTATATTTAAACACAGCTACTAAAATAAGCAATATCACTATGCATTATTTCAGAGAAACCTAACCAATTTACTTGGCCCTAGTAATAATGAAGCAATGTTTTTTCTAGAATAGGACTTAATTACTTTTCTTGGCTTTCCACCACTGTCAATCTATCATATGACTATTTCACTTCTATTTCCACATGCTAAATAGCAAAGCTGACAATTTCCCAGAAATCAAAGCTTAACAGTATAGATCTGTACATCACTATCCTGCTGCTTCCCAGTTTCCCAACATAACAAGTTAAAAAAGCCTCAAAACCAAAACAAAAAAACCTGCAACATCCAAGTCTGACATTTCTAGTCAAGCATTTATAACAGAACTGGCATTTTATGCATGAATACACACAGGTTATAACTGTAACACAACCTTCAGTTTATTAGATAAACAATTGTGCTCTTGTAGCAGGTACATACAAGGTTTGACCTTGCATGAAGAAACTAAACTTGGGATTGCACCAAGAAATTGATGAGATTTTGTTTTCTTCAAATTATATTTCACGAAATACGCTCATTGTAGAAGAGATGTCATAAAACATTTGCTGTAAAACACAGAATTGGTACCAGAACTTCAGACTGGAGGATGATTTCAATGTAAGTCACTAAGCTTCACAATTAAACACCGTGTGTACTTTGATACAATAAAGGAAGCAAAATTTTATTACTGCAAAAGATTGACATCAAGGAAGAAATAACACCTGAACTTCTTACGTAATTAGGAAAAAAACTAAGATTTCACATCTTTAAAACAACTGCAATGAAACATGAACAGCTGTGTAAAGAGAAAGTAGCTCAGCCTTTACAGGCAATGGGGATTTACATCTATACAGCAGGTGCCATGAACCATAAAAACTAGACATGGAACTCAAAAAAACCCAAAGGGCAGTATAACAACATCCCAAGAGAAGTCCATAGGAGCACTTAACTCACCTCCTGACCAGACTTTGCAGAGTTTTCTGAATGGAGAGATTCAATTTCCCCTTCAATCATTGCAGCTTCTAGGCACTCATGCAGATCTTTAAAGCCATTAACCTGTAGTGGATACTGGCCAAACATTTCTGTGTTTTCAAATTTTTTACCTTCACATGAAAAATTAAACAGTTAATGTTTTAGAACAAAAATTTACCTTGAAAAAAACCCTATCAATCCTAGGTCAATTGATCTAGTCTACTGAACAATATCCACATTTTCTTATTGAACAATTTAATTATATGTCGAAAGACAACTTACTCAAAAATGTTGCTCAAACAATATTTAAAATTACTGTATTTTCCTTTTAAGCACATTTTTATATTGTTTTAGCATCTTTTGGTAATAAGCAAAACTCAAAATTACTTGGCATCACAGATGTATGGGAAGTTTTACACATATAAATCAAAGTCCTGCCCTGCAAATAGGAGCTTCATAATACAAATGTATATTGTATCAGCAAAGTCAGTGGAATTGCTGGCATGAAAGAGCCCTTTGTAAAAGTACATTTTGCAAAAATAAGCCACAAAAGAGAACATTCATTTCTGTCCTGAAAACAAGATTATAATTTGGTAACATCGTATAAAGACCTAAGCGCAAACACGAGGAGAAATATGGGGGGCCAAGTGATTTCAACCTAGAAATTCAATTTATTTCAACCTAAAGTCAGTAGTAAGTCTTGCATCTCCTAGTTTCTTTTCATTTGTTTGATTTTTATACATCTCCTCTATAAAAATGAGACTATAAAGGAACAAGAATGCTAGCTACTCGCAAGAAATTTGCAGAATGGTTCTGAAATCTGACAACAACTCATCAGAAACATGTTCAAGGTCATGGAATAACCTGGAAGCCACTTAAAAGACTATATCTGCTTGATCCAAATGCAAAAGTCATTCATTTGGATGGGAGGCAGAATCACCAACATTAAAATGACTCAAAAATACTTTCATAGTCTCTTGGAAATAGAGAACAGTACAATTCTGCAGATCTACTAATTACATACAGATAAAGGGAAGCTTGTTGTACAGTCTCTTCCTCCTCTCCTACCGCTCTCTCCAATACTGCCCTTGAGCAAGATTCCACTGACTTGTTTTCCAACAAACCATACTTTTAGGAGGGTGAGTTTTCCATATGAGAAATTGTGTAGAAGGAAATGCAATAACTGAAGTTTTAAATTGCATTAAATCAAATCAGAGGGAGCATGAGAGAACAGCCAGTGAAATACAGTATCTTGCCTTCTGTACACTGCTCCTAAGAGGTAACAGTGTCCCGATAACTTCTTTCAAGCATTTTCCCCTCAGCATCACATCCCAGCTTCTGCTGCACTGAGAACAGACACTCAGCTCCTGAAGGTTATGAAAACAGTCTTCGTGGATCCCTGCAGCTCACTGCATTTCTCCTCAGTCTCACAGCTGACCAACCATTTGCCACAGACAAATGTATATATGTGTGTTCTCCATACCTGCTTCTGCAGAAGTAGCTAAAATCCTAAAAACACATCAGTCACCTGTGTGCTTGGACAAGCACAGAACAGACATGACCATAGAAGTCCAAGTAAATTCTAGTGCATACCTTCAAGTACACCTACTGCTAGAAATCGTCCATAAAACAACTCCACCATTGGGTTCTTTGGTTTCTCTCCATCCCTAGAAAAACAGGAGCTGTGTGAGTGCAAAAAAATCCAAGTCAAAGTGACAACCTTTGGTTCATAAAATTACGAGTAGATTATTCTGAATTCATTACAGAAGTGATGCCCATTTTACTGTAAATTTCTTTTTCTACTTTCCTCTAAAGACAATAACAATGATTCAGATATTTGCAGGGAAAAGTATATTCTGAAAACTAATTTTCAGAAGCGTTTCATTTTAAGACAATCTATGCAAACCAGATTCAATAGTGAGTGGTTAAACTGTTAAAAACTCTTGTAAAAACTGTTTCTTGAAACATTATAGAAAAAAAAAAGTCATGTATTCAAAAGAGCTTCCAAATGCTCACCAATACAAATAATGAGTATTTTCTTCTGAGATGACAAAGAGAAGTGAGGTTTTGAAGTATTTTAACTACAGGATCAAAAAGCAAAATGGCATTAAAATAAAAAAAAACTAATTGATAATCTACAAAACACCTCTTTATTTTACTCTTTATATACTCTGGACTTCATGGAGCTAGATTTCGAACATGAAATAAGAAGGTGAAAAAAGACACCACGTGGAAAAAAACCCAAAAGTATTGACATGTATGGAAAAAACCAAACTTTAACTAAAACAAGCTACAGTGTCAAAATTTTTTCAGCCATACAGAGAACTGGATTTTTGGTCACTTGGTTTGCTTTTCTCTCATCCAAATGTTCAACATGCAGAGCTAGAAAAAAATCTTACCTCTCTTCTTCAGCTTTAATTTGGAAGGCATCCTCTAGCCAATCTAATAATTTGTGCGTGAATTCACTAACGTCTTGCTGTTAAAAAATGAAGTGATCAGTACACATAAGTAACAGAACACAACGAAGTGTCACCTTACAAGACCAGTTTAGCAGTATTCCCTTCCCCCTCCACCAATGTTCCAAAATCCCACAATGTCTAAGACTATGCCATGATTGTTTTTTTTATGAGTGGCTCTGGTGTTCCTCAGCAGTGACACTGTCCTGTGATCCTTGTTACTTGGGCTCAGCTTTCACACCACGCTAGCCCAAAGGCATCTTGTGAATCCCATTGTTCAAACCCTTTGGTATCCAGCAAGTGGGGACTAATATTACTTTCATCGAGCACTAAATTCAGTGTGCTATTGTAATTAAACTCCTCAGCCACATAACCTCATGTGGGAAAACAAAGCATCTGAAGAAATAGAATGTTTCTCCAAAAAAAGCAGAATATTCACATTAAGATTTGGGTAATAATCCTAAATATAAATATTTAGATCCTCCAAACCAGTATGTAAACAAGCAGCATAATGGGATTGTGCATTAACAGTACAGTCCCGGGTGTACTGTTACATCAGAACAGTATATTTCCTTCAAAAACCCCCAGACTTAGAAGCTAAACTAAATCCTAAAAGCAAGAATGTTGAACTACTATTTCATTTCTAAAATAATAGGAAGAAAGTATATTGAATAAAATAGTCCTGTGGTCTGGATTTTTGCTTTTAATTTTTCTAATAAATGTAACAAGAAATCTCATAATATTATAGGAAAATTCAAAGACTGTGATAACTACAAGTTGCTTTTCTGTGGACATTCTGAAATTCTGTTGTCCACAGTAAGTATTTCCTATTACAATATGACCATATAAAAACACGCATAAACGTTATTGAAAATACACAGAATTTACCTGTTGGGAATCATTTGATTTAAAAGCATCTTTAAGGATTTCAACTGCTCTTGATGGATCAACATATTTTCTCTTTGAACCAACTAGAAGTGCAAACAGGTACCTCAATTCACGCATGAAAGGCAGATTCCTATGTTCCTGTATGTGAAAAATAAAAATATTTAACAAAGTGATAACAGAAATCTACTGAACAGAAACGTTACCCAATAACCTGAGTAATATCATAAGGATATATAAGGTTATTTGTAGTACTACCAAGGTAATGCTACCTGCCTTTTACGGGTCAGTGTTACAAAATAATGCAGTTCTCGGGGAAGAAAATTCCATTTCAGAAACTAAAGGTTCCCTGAAATCCTATCTAGATGATCCTGTTTGTCTTGAAGTGAGCTTGAATTGACAACTGGACAATCAGAGTTGCATTTAGGACAGAAATGTTTCTCTCGAGACTTACAAAGCCTTAACTAACACTCTGCAACAATATGCATTGTTTTACTGAAATTAATATTCCTCTGTACCTCTAGAAGAATTTATTGTGAGCATACACACTAATCGACACTTTTTTAAAGCTTATTTTTTACTGAAGACTAAACTTCTAAGGTCTACATTAACCTTTATTATTTCTCTTGACACAAGTAAAATAGCCTGCTCTCCTTTCTACCCAATTTTGAAGTACAGTTCATGTGACTATGGCATTCTTCTGCTGGTTACCAGAAGAGAAGAAATACTTTCTACCTGCAAAATGAAAAACAAATAAACTGATATACAAATACCATAGATAAAATCACAGGTTACCAATGCTGTGGATTGGATATCTACTTCTGAGTATATAGTTGGCAAATACTTGTGAAATTAAACCCCATGTAATATCCATTTGTATTTAGAACAAAGTATCATTCAAAGGCAGCACAGGTGTCTGATACTGGTCAAACTGGAATTACTTGATGACAAACTATTTCACATGCTCATTAAACAGCAGACTTGTTTAGTCACTCCTGTGTCAACTCAGGAGACAAAACCTTTTGTATGCAAAATATGGTTTACTTCAGATTTCAAAAGTGCATAGTGAATTCAATGTGTTCCACATAATACCTAGGAAATACTTCTAGTCATGTAACTCTCTGATTTTAAGTTGTTCTTCTATCCACCTTCCAAAACACCTGCCAGTTATAAACATTGTTCACAGAAAAGGCTGCACTTCAAGAGCCACCCTAATTCAGCATCAAATCATCCTAACTGAAGAACAAAGTCAGTGCCCCATTTAGACACTTAAAGAACTATATAACAACAAAAGAAGGAAACAAATTGCAAAAGTTGTATTTTTCTTGCTATTTTCTTAAAGTGTTCTATTAAAACAAATGGAATTTCAATCTTTAGATACATTTTATAAAGGTGCTTCAATACCAGTGATAGTTCATATGCATAAAACAAATTATTAACCACAGAATACTCTAGATCTTACCTTCTTTTTGTTAAATCTGAAGAACATAGGCATTATTATAATGTACATAGTACATTACTGCATTACCCAAATTTACTACAACTTTGGGTGAGTTTTAGCTGTACTTGTAGCCTTAGCTTGAACAACTGCCTACCAATGTAAGTAGGATTACTCAGAACAAATACCTACTAAAGTTCTCTACAACTAGGGAAATCCTTGCTGCTTTTGAAAAAGCTCAACTTAATGCATCAGATAAGATTCTTGACTAGAATAAAACCTAAAATCTTCACAATAAGGTGGGCCAGTCCCTTAGACAGGGTATTGAGTTCCACAAAAGGACTTGCACATCAAAACAAAGAACTGATAAAGTGATCACAGCACAGCATATAGCTCTCATCTCTAAAGCATCCTGTATATGCACCTACACAAAAAAAAGATTAAATAAGTTTTTAACTAAGCACTGTATGGAAATTTCATAATCTAAGACATTCTCATTTTATCAGCTATCCTACTTGCATAATTAATGTATTAACATATATCAGAATAACTTATTATTATAAATGCATTTAAAGCAGTCTACATATTTCATACATAGCAAACACCCATTATGGCCAATCAGTTTGCCAGGAGAGTGAGATAATGATAATATTACAATAATATCAGGACAAGCGGAAGGATGTGCTAACCCGGAGCACAGTAACCCCTTTCCTCTGATAATAAAATGTTTCCTGAAGATATCACTGAGGCCAAATATTTAGCTGGTCACAGCATGTACAACAAAAAAATCTGTTCATGTGACAGCAAGAGCCAAGAGAACTGGGACAGCAAAGAAGCTGCAGTAACTACAGAAAACTGTATTTCTTCTACAGAAAGAAACCAAGGAAGACAAATTATTTTCAAATTAAAAAGAGCAAGATCAAATTGAAGATTTTAAGTGTATGCCCAAATCCAGAAAATCAAAGCCCAATTAGCTGAGAAAAATAGGGTGAGGCTGTTGTTTGTTTGGGGTTTTTTTTGAAGTAAAAATTTATACCAATGACTTCTAGATTAAAAAGTTTACATGCCAAATTATTCATAGCATTTGGATTCAATATATTGATGGGAAAGAACAAACACCCTGCTCAGCAGTATTCCCAGAAGTACAACCACATGCTTAAATTCTAAATCAAGAGATTGTCATGACCCCAGCGTTAAACTCTAATTCCCACCAACTGGAAGAACAACAGGATGTAAACCCAAGTATTCAAAATCTGGGATTATTAAAACATATCCTTTATAAGCAAGGAAATTTGATCCTGGAGAATGTCAGTCACATATGGTAGTTAATATTGGAATAAAAACAAAAACAGAACCAAAACTGAGGCAAAGTAGTTTTAAAACAAGTAAATTCCAGGAATTTACTTTTTTTTTTCTCTTGTCAACTGGTAACTTATACAACAATTCTAAATCAATTTGCCTCTAGTTGCCTTCACTTATAAAGAAATTAAGGCACTGTATTTGGGAGTATGCATGTTTATGTCTTCCATCTGTCTAAATTCCAACTAGTGAAGCGATCCCCTATCCTCAATTCTCCTCAATCCTTTTTCAACTGTAGATAAAACAGACGAGTACACCAAGTAATAATGTTACTTCATTCTGGAATGTAAGTTAAGAAAGGCGAGGACACAAACTACTGCCAGAGATTCTTTCTAGCAGGCTTGCAGAAAGCAAGGTTTCCGCAAAAATCCATCCACTTGCCTGGTGTCACACCACCTCATACAAAATTATTGTCTGTCATGGTCAGAATTTCTAAAATAAAGCACTTTGGAACAGCTAAAGGCATTTGGCCGCAAATGTCAATGCTTGGGCAAGATGTTTATGAAGACAACAGCTTGCTATCTGCTATTTCATACCACTTTTTAGATGCCAATTGCTTTTTACATGCTGAAAAATGAACATAGAATTTCTGAGTACTGAAGGATGTTACTAAAACAAATTATGTCATGAAAAATTAAATACTGAGCAGAAAGTCAATCTAAAAATAAAAATTAAAAAAATGCAGTACAACTATTTGTAAAGCATGAGTTATCTTTCTTATTAAAATACACTGCCTCATCCCTACTTTGTGTGGGGAACAACACCCATGTTTTATTTTCACACCATTTTATGACCTAATGCAAATATGCTTTCCAACCAAAAAAGTGACCTCTTGCACTTTGAATGCGGTAAGGAAAGAAGGGGGCAGGGCAGGAGAGAAATTATCCTGTCCTGACTGAACATTCAACTTCCCTTTTATGGAATATACCCAGAGGTTTAGAAAACGGACACTGTCTTCTCTTTGTCTGTTTTCTTTTGCTTCTCTAATTACAGCTCTTACTTTTGATACTGAACATTCCAGACAATCCTGAAGGGACAAACAACTAAGAACAGGCTGACAACACACTCACTACTTTAAATCTGACAGAAAAGGGCAACAGGCAATAGTCTAATTTACTGTGAGGGTGGTGAGGCATTGGCACAGGTCGCCCAGAGAAGCTGTGGATGCCCCATTCCTCGGAGTGTTCAAGGCCAGCTTGGATGGAGCTCTGGGCAACCTGATCTTGTGAAAGGTGCACCTGCCTATGGCACAGGGGTTAGAAGTAGTTAATCTTTAAGGTTCTTTTCAACCTAAACTATTCAATGATTCTAATTTCTGGATATGCAAAAATTCATTGTTCTATAAGTCCCTGCTAAAAATTAGGCAACCAAGTGTCTTCACATTTCATAAAGCCACTTCCTTTTCCATTTCTTCCTTCCCATTTCATAGCATAGAAACCAAGGGGCCCCCATTGTATCTCTTCTCAAAGGATGTCCATGAAGGAAGAAAAATTGATCTGTCTTGTCCCTCATCCCATGAGCATTCCCCCTTGCCAGTCTGAAGCCACAAGAAACCTAACCCAAGGCCTTCCCCTCCCCAGTCTTACATGAGTACCAGGATAAGCATCAGAAAATTTATACTGATGATCACCTCCTGAAAAAGCCAGAAGAGACAAGCTAATAAACGAAACCTCAATGTCAGATCATGAGTGGGAGGGAACTGGAATAAAATACATTTGCTAAGACAAGTTACACTCACAGGAGAAATGTTCTGCCTCTCAGCACCCTGCCCCATACTCTGCAATTTATGTAAGATCCACAACAGGAAGCTCAGAGAACTGTTAACTGGCACCTCTAAAACCCACGCTGATACGAGCTAGAGGACAGTGCAAAATTCAAGTACAAGACAGAAATACCCTCATCAGCCACAAGAGGAAGTCAGCTTCTCATTTTACCTTTTGGTTTCGGGGCAAATCTTGAGCATTTGCAGGAGGATTGAAATTCAAAACTAGTCTTCGAAACTCCAGTAGATTAAATAATGACTAAAAAGGAAAAAAATAAGAAAACCTTTAAGCACTTCTATAAACAATACTAAATTTTTCAAAATAGGCCTTAGCAAAACAAATGAAGTGTTAAACATATGTAATGTTAGGTTTTATTTCAGAAGGCAGAGTATTGCTACACATATTTTCACCAGAAGACAATTACTTTTGCCAAGAAAACACCATAATAAAAAACATCTCTGCACTTTATCACATAAAAAGAACAATAATTTTACATTATAGGCAATTTACATTTTACAACAAGAATTTTATTAATTGTATAACTGTCAGTTTTCAAATTGACATGAAACACTGTTCAGCCAATTAAAATTTATCTTGTAGGCCCTCTATAATCTACTCCTCAGTGTACAGAGAGTACATCTCTGCACGTGCAACTTAATTCCATTTGGATTAGCTGAGTATTTTGCATTCTGTCCTCTCCTCCCATTCCTATATGATCTGAGGGATGCATATTAGAGTAAGGAAATTGCATTATACAACTTTGCAGGTAAGGGACTGATAATATTTCCATCTTATGGACACACGAATAGACAGGTGTCTGTCTGTCTAGGACATGAAATCAGTTGTCTGCAGGCACACCAACAAAGAACTCCACAGTGTAACACAGAGCCTGGAGCCAACAGAGTACAAGAGCAAGATGACTCTGGGCTCCAAACAGTAAAAGTCCAATGCAGTGGGCTGAGAACTGGAGGCCTCAGAACTTGTGGAACTGCATCACTGCTTTTCTGTACAGACAAAAAGCATTGTGACTAAAAATCACTTTGTTACAGAAGAGCATTTTGATGAAGACAGGGTAGGAGGAAAGGTCTGAAGTAACTTGAACATGCTCAGAGAAGTACAGGAAAGAGCTGCCTATTTGTACTTTATTAGGTTTACAATCTATAATTAACTCTCCTCCCACTCCATCGCATAGCTATTTGTTTTGGAAAGGCAGAGTTTGCTTACCCCAGCGATAGACTTTGATCCCAGAACTTGTCCTACCCGTGTAAAGACTTAAGGCACAGATCACATCAGTTTAATAGGTTTTCAACACCGCAGTGCCAAGTAAGTGAAACACAAATTGTGAAGAGGGTCTGCACTTATTCCAGTACTTTAGAACATATCGGTAGGGAAAAAAAGGTTGTGAAAAATTGCCATGTTCCTGATTCTCCTTGTGAAAGAGCCTGTACTGAGTCTGATCTTTTCCCATACCCCGCAGTATACAGCATCCCCAACAAAACAAAGAGGCTACCATTGTCACACTTCTTTTTAGATTTAAAAAGTATCAAAAACATCAGCCAAAAAAAGACCTCTACCTTGCTGAATCAAGGTAGACAACAGAATAGTCAAACTTTTTTCCTGTTTTGCTGTTCAAAATACATGTTCCCCTTTTATCCATCCTTGTAGAGAAGGGAGATTAAAACAGAGTCCTTTGTTTACTTACTCAAAGCACAGAAAATGTTAATATTTAATTCAAATGTCAGTCTAGAAGCTGATACTAATTGAAGTTATGTCTCATGATGTAACAGCATTCCACTGGTGGGCTCTTCATCAAGCAAAACATAGCAATGTTTTATGTACAAAATAAACCAGCTGCTGAAATATAATGTCCAAAGGCTGAATTCTCTCCATAACTAACCCGAGTGCCATCGAAGTGCCAAGCAGCTGAGCAGGCCAATTTCATAATACAAGCACACAAATTATGCACAAAAAACTGTACTCAAGTTTAGCAATTTCTGCCTGGAATTCAATCAACAAGTTTTTCACAAAAATTCAGTTTCTTTAATTCAGAACTCTACTGAACATAACTCCATGCTTTCTGACTGACCTAAACAAACCTACCTGTGCAATCTGCTGAGAGCAATTATGAGGATTAGCTGATTTGCTCTCTTCTTCTTCTACCTTGTACTATTCAAAATTTCTTATGCAAGCTGCTTAGTTGTTAAACTTCTTGCCAGAAAAGGTTACATTATGCACGATTGTTTTGAGATGCAGCAGAACCCTCACAGTTTATCTGCTGCTAACACCACTAATGCACACAGGACAGTTTCACACTGTAGCTCTCCTATACTGAGCTAAATCAACTTAAGGAAACTTCTACATTCATTTAAAAAAGGTCATTTCCCAGTCTAAGTGCAAACAAGTGCCTATAACCAGCTGGTTTTGTGCCTGAAGTATCTCAGTGAGGAACCTGCAGTTCTTCCAGAGGTAAGGAGATAAAAATGAGCTCACCTAAGCCCAACTGAGACCTCCCAAGGCCAACCACCCCAGAGGCCAGAAAGGGGCGAGGCAAAACACCTTCCAGTTTGCTGAGGCAGCTTCTGTCCAGGCTCCCTGCACCCAGGGTAAGTGGCCCTTAAGGCAGAAGCTGCTCTTCTGCAGCCACCAAGAGACAAAGCAGAGACTGTCCCTGGCCCAAGTGCCATGCACTGGCCCTAGCCTAAAGCTCCAAACACATTTGCTTTCCAAACACACTGCATAGAGCAGCCCCTCACCTCTTACCCACTTGGCTTCAGCTACACTGAAGGACCCAGTGCAAGAAAACAGGCTGCATCTAAAAGGTGGATACTTCACATCTACTGTCTTTGATCAAATACCTTTACAATTGACTAAAGTATGCAAAACTTATGCATGAAAGCCATAAACATGCTTTGTAGAGAGTTTTTCTTTCTCTCCCCAGTGCATTTAAACCATTTAAAAGCTGTCATCTGGAAACCTGACCAAGCCAAGTTAAGTTATACCAATTCAAATTTCCAAGAATATAAACAGACTTTTAGAATACTGTCTTGCATTCTGTCAATTTTGGGAGGTGAACAAGACAGTAAAAGTAAATAAGAATAAACAAGAACAGCAATCCAGTCTCATTTTAAGGCATTCACACCAACAGTACTGAATAATGAATATAAGACATTGTGGCTTTCCCCTGCTATAGGTGGTTATGATGCATTTTCAGACATACTAGAGAGAACTAGGTAGAGTTGTAGCTTCTATACTGTAAGATACTAAAATACTCACTTTTATGAGTAATGTTTACTTATGATTAGTTCAAACACAATTTCTGAATATAAGTTGCCTGGGTTTTCCTTCAAACACTCTGCTTTATCCCTTTTCCCCCCCCTTAAAGTCTAGGATTATCAAACGTAAGGGCCTTGCCAAAATTTAGGTTGACTGAATAAAGGATTAATTCTTAACATTCAAGCACTGTGATGCTGCATTAATGCTGCAAGAATATAAATTAGTCAGTATATTAAATCTATAAATGCCTGGCCTGCAACACAGGTCATTAAAAGCCACCAGCAGAGTCCAAAATTAATAATGTTACTGACACCAATAACAGAGAGTAGGAAAACACTGCTTCCGAGTCTAGACACAAGATGACCCAACAAGCTGCTGCAGAGAGCATCAGATGGGCTCTCTGGTGGATTCTTGCAAGTTTGTAAGCATTGGGCACTAAAACCAGCTGTTTCACTAACAGATTGATGAAAACAGTTGGTTCTCTTTGACTACCAATTTTGTATTTGTTTCCAGCACCGAGAACAAAAAAAAAAAAAAACCAAAACAAGAAAAAGGCAAAAGAAGTCCACAAGAACTGTGCATTTTTAATATGCATCACCTTTATACAAGTTTGCACGAAAACCTGAAGTTAATAAAACCATGAACACAGACAGCTTCCCATTGAATTTGCAAAGGTTAAGCTTGGAATGACAGAGGAAAGACAGGACAGAAGGAAGAAACCCAAAATTAAATATATCTTACTAGGAGAGCTTGAAAAGCAACTCTTGGCAAGGAAAAAGAAAAGCATGCATTCCTACAGAGCTCCTAAACTCCTAAACAAATTCCTTTAGGTATTGGCATTTAGCTAAAGCATGATCCTATATAAGTTTAAAACTTATATGTACTAGCACATCACAACACCCATTTTCCTCATTTAGTCATCTGGAGCCTTTTATGTGTTTCAATTTGACATTCATTCATTTATTACATTTTTTCTTCAAAGCCACAAAGCCAAGACCATATCTACCTTCATTTTGTGTAACAAGCAGAGAGCAATCTTAAATAGTGAATACATCATTACTGTTCTAATAATAAAAAGCAAAAATAGAGCCCTATCTCATAAAGTATATTATTTGGAATAGTTTGCCTCTGCCAACATGACAAATTAGATTCATGTTCTTACTTCACTTTATAAACAATTTTGGTAGTTTAAGGTATACAGTTTTAGTGGGGTAGATTGAGTATTATTAGAGTCAACATTTTATTTATTTTAATAATTCAAATCAAAGAAAAACACAGAGCTATGGAATATATGGTCCTACCCGCATGCGTTGCCATGTTTCCAATAGAATAAAGAATTTGAAATTTACTAGTTATCAATATTTGAAGTGATAAGGTTCAAAGCAAAAGTACTCCTAAATACTGCAGAAATTAGTGATTTAATACTCCTGCATGCCTAAGATTGAATATTAGGGTCCAAAGCTCCATGTTACTAAAACATGAGCAACTTCACCAACAGCTGAGTCGAGTTCTTACCAACTTGCAAGCCTTTTGGACTCTATATCCCTATATCCTTAGAGAACTGGGATTGTTCAGCCTGAAGAAAAGAAGGCTTCAGGGTGACCTAATTGTGGCCTTCCAATACCTGAAGTGAGCCTAGAGGAAAGATGGAGAGAGACTATCTTATCCTGGAGTGACAGGACAAGAGGGAATGGATTCACACTCACAGAGTAGGTTTAGATCAGAGATTAAGATGACATTCTTTACTGTGAAGATGACGATGCACTGGCACAGGTCCCATCCCTGGACGTGTTGATGGCCTGGCTGGATGGAGCTCTGAGCAACCCGGTCTAGTGGAAGGTGTCCCTGCCCGTGGCAGGGGGTTAGAAACAGCTAATCTTTAAGATCCCCTCCAATTCACACCATTCTTTGATACTAATTTGGGACAATCACTTCTCTCTCCTATTTAAGGCTTTTCAGACTTTTCTCATTTATTGATTTTTTTTTTTTCCCCTTTTTGGTTCTTGCAAGTACTTTCTCACAACAAAGTGCATAAAGTGGCTGCTTGTTGCTACTGCACCAGTGACTCTGCTGGGCACAACACTCCCTTCTACCCTGCTCCTCCTTATAACTTACTCTGGGCTTGTCTCCCACTCCACCTGTGTCGTATTCCTGTTAAGTAGTAAATCCTGTTTCCAGAATAGAGACTAATGACAGGCATTAAGAAAATTAGGAAGTCACCCAAAACATAGTTTTGTGCTTCTTTATATACACTGAGGATTTGGCACAGTCCAAAGCTTCTCTTGCACTCTTTAGAAAATTTCACAGAAGGAAAACAGAAGGGAAGTGAGCAAAGCAGCTTCAAGGCTGAGACTTGAGCACGTTCCTGCTCAAACTTCACTGTGAAAGTACAGGAAGAGGAGTTTTCTTTTTCTCTTCCCTCTGAAACAAAAACTCTTACAGACAGATATGACACTGCCTGATGGCTTAACTTCAGCACAACCACTCTTCATGTACAGTGGTAGTGATGAGGAAAACATTTAGCAATTTGAGAACCACAGATTCAATCCCAGCTCTCAAAAGCTTTGGAAAGTACCTCTAAAAAGACATTTTTATTTATAAACAAACAACCAATTAGCATTCCAAACTGCTGAAAACCTAGGTATAAATTGCAGTTTTAAGCTATCATGTCTTACATCTCCAAAAGGCTGAGGTGCAACATGGAAGAAGATGGAAAACAGCTTGCATACTGTTTGCACTCAAAAGTCAAACTAAGACCTCTAGCAGGCTTGGGTTAAGTCAACATTTTAAACAAACAGCTCACCACGGAATTACCAGCCTGCATTTAGAGAACAGTTACTTGTTTATAGCAACAAACTCAGAACATTACTACAATTCAGAAGACAGCTAAGTATGATATGTGTCCAGAAGAATTCACTTTATGCTTGTGTCTTGGCACATATTAAGAAATGCCATCCAACCACTCCTCTACTACATGGTCAGAGCAAGAAAAAAAAATCTGTTAGGACAAAAAAAATCACAGCCAACATTTCCTTACATGGTTACAGTTTTCAACTTCTTGCCCAAATTAAGTGATGTAAATTTAAATAACACACCTAAACAATGCATCCTATATCCTTTACTTTAATTAAATGAGCAACTATTTATGAGTCGAAGTGAAAGCCATGATCCATTAAAGCTTTCCATACCTTCGCAATAAATTTTGCAATATTACAAATCACTAAATGCAAGGTAAGATTCTGAAATATCACACAAGCAACCTGAGAGAACCAGAGACTACAGAAGCACAAAAAGCAGGAAAAGGAACACTCTATCAGCAAATATCATAGGATGACTGAATTTGGAAGGGACAGGTTCACTTTTCAGAGAAAGAGAGGGAGTGACAGAGGAACGGAAAGCAAGAAACTACAGTTCCAACATCATTATGCTCTGCCCATGAAACTCTACAGAGCAGTTTGTATCATATATCCCTCACCAACCCCTGCCTCAGGCTGTTCCACAGTGAAAATAGCAGAAAGAAAATATTCCATCAATGACCATTTTAACTCATACAGAGACTGAGCACTGAATGTTCTTCAGCCTACAACCTTGCACTGCATGCCCAGAGAAGCAAGGGACTCATGCACAATGTATCACCGTGCACATTTAATAGTATAATCCCAGCCTTTTTGGTATTAATGCACTACCACATCATCTATCACAATCCTTTCCATCCGTCATGACAAATAAGAAACCAAATAATGCAAAAGTTAGATATTTGTGGTAGGCTGCTTTAAAGAAGAACAATTTTGGCAAGTAGCTGGCCCACCAACTGGGAAGAAAATATTTGTTTGATTCTCAACTATCAAGGTGGTCCACTTCTTCCCAGAACAAGTCTAAGATTAAAGGAGACCCTAACCCTAAATATACTGACATCAGGAAAACAACAAGGCTGCTCCCAAACACAATGCAACAGAGTAAAATGCCAGAAGTGGTGTTAGGGACCCTGAAAATAAAAGTTAAAGAACACCCTTGGAGATTTATGCTTGTTAACTTCATTCAGCAAGCACTGAATGGAGCATGCACTTTGGGGGGAGGGGGGGGTGGAAATATCATCCAACTCTGACAGACTCACAGGGAAAAGCGTGTGGGGAAGGCAGGCCCCAGCTGTCCTGTTGGGATACTTCATTTGGTAAAGGGAGAAGCCACAACCTGGCGTTCCAGAAGTCATGAGATTGGGAGAGAGAATGCACATGAGGATTGGGACTGGAGAAAGAGAAAACAGCAGCATTCACAGTACAGTTTTCACTGATTTCCCACACACTTTCCTTCTCCTACAGAAATCTACCTTGGCACACCAAGTCAGTGACATCCTCTGAACCACCTGGGCATTTCCCATGGCACCTTTCACACAGGGCAGGCCCTGCCTGGACATTATTTCCTGCACATGACCAAAACCCCACTTGGGACTCCAAAAGATAAAGTTCGTCAGGTGCAGTGCCTTAAACCAAAACATCTGAGGGAGAACTTGCAGCAAGCCTAAGACATGATTCCAACAACATATCCATGTCTTGTCCTTACTTGCCTTGTACATCCCATAAGAAAACTCTTGTGCTCAGCATGGGATGAAGGAACCACTCCACACGCTCCATAAATTTATTCTTTCTAAGCCATTTTCAGGCTGTAAACTCTAACAGCCAAGAAAAACTATGATGTTACCTTTTCACAAAGGGGCCACTAAAATCTACTGCAGAAAAGTAAAAACATACAGTGGTGTATTTGTGTTTTGTTTCTTTAAGGAACCTGATGTCTTAAGTTCTATTTCAAGAGCAGACATATGTAGTCACAATAATGAGAATTTTAAAAAACTAATAAATAAAAAACCAATACACAACCAACACAGAAATATTCTAAAGCCTCAAGATTTATAGGTCCTTTTATAAATGTTCATCTAACTAAACAGTAGCAAAATCACGCATGGGTGAACTTCTGTCCCAAATGTAGGTTTATTACAAGTTCAAGAAGAGGTAGAAAAAATGTTGAGGAACTTGATTCATTTCTTAGGTAAGGAATAAATGAACATGATTTAATACACTTTTGTTTTGACATACTGTCTTGGAGACTCAGTTTTAAGTTCATGTTATTATCAAGTCAAAAGTCCTCAACAGTAAGGCAGATTTTCAGAAGTTACACTATGGGAAAAATATCATTGTTCATTCTAATGCTGCTGAATGTAGCTGTTGAAAGCAAAACTTTTTTGGAGCTCTCTGAAGAGAGACTCACCTCTTCTCCTGCAGAAGAGGATGACTTCCACATGTGCCTATTTCTCTATGGCACAAAAAAATACAGGGTAAAGGCAACATTTCCAGTGATGTTTGAATCTTGTTAGATTTTGCTGTCACTCACTACAAATGTCTCTTCAGGAATTTCATACTCTTAATGCAAATACACAGACCATTTATGACTACATTGCACTAAGTCAGTTAATTGGTGCCTATAAAATACATTGCAAAAGGAAAGCATCAAAATGTCAAAATCTTTTTTTTCCCTTAACAAGCACACCTTAAATAGAAGGATGACTTTTCTTTCTTGGCAATTTAGTTTTAGATTGTATTACACAATATATCACTGTGAATGACAGTAGTTAACATTTAGATATTGTTGACCTATGTGATGTGTCAGGTTACAAAAGCCTCCCAAAGAAAGCAAGAAAATACTTCTACATAGTCAATGCAACCCAAGTAGTCAATCTGCCCTGTAGATACATAAGTATGGCATTAGCTAATGTTCTAAATTAACATGCATTAAATTTCCTGGGATGGTTGCTTGAAACATAAATCTTCCTGGTTGACAGACAGTATTAATAACCTAAATTTTCAACCAATTGAAGTTATAAATCTTTCAATGGTTTGCTTGAATTACATTCCATAGACCTAACTCCAGAAGTTTCACTATCTTTTAGGATCAAGCCATCATAATTCCAGACACCACAGACATTTACATGGTATGGCTAGTGACCATAAGAACCAGCAAGGTCTCTTTCTAATCTGTTTTCAAGGTATAAAGTTGCACACTGGGTATAAATAACATGAGATCATAGGTCTAGCATAGGTTTTTACATTCTCTGCCCTCTGCTCTTATCTCTGTGATTAATGAATTAAAAATTCAAGTTTCCATAAAACCATTTATTTAAAGATTTTCAGTTTCCTATATAATGAAGTCTTTAACAGAAATGCACATGCACATAAAAGTCCTTTAGATTTGGGACAGCTAGGAATGTAAAATCTGATTACACAACAGAAAAGGTAAAACACCAAGTCATGTTAGCTCCATAAAGATCTTAATGGAAATAAAATGTTTGTTTCTGTTAGGACAAAGACAATGTTTCTGCTATTGCAAAAAGAGCTATGTATGCAATGGAATAAGGAAAGGAGGAGAGATGAACAAGGGAAACATCAAAAGATCTTTAGGAACACAAAAAATTCAAATGCCTGTTAGACTCCTAAATGTTGAAAGAAAAGAGGCCCAAGAACATAAAAACTTCAGGGGCGGGGGGGGGGGGGGGGGGGGCGTAGAAAAATTAAAAAAATCTTTCAATTTCATTATCTACAGCATTACCTAAATACAACCTGCAGGTAAGTAAATCCTTCCCATTAAAAAAACCAAAACCAAACCAACAAACAAAATGACCCACCTCAAGCAAAACCAAAAACCTCCAAATCAAGCACCAAATCAAGCAGAACATGCATAAAAGTAATCCAGTTTATCCAATCCTAGTCTACTGGGATTTCAGGGCAACTTCAGAAGAATTCATTCAACAAAAGCTTTTAACTAAGCACCAGTGAGGTGAGATGGAAAGTCCAGGTACAAACGAAGAGGCAATCAAAAATTAAGAGAGGAACAAGAGGCAACCATCTGTTCCAGCCTGAAGGGAGGTTACTGCAAATTCACCAACTCTGCACTGGTAAGTAAAATTCACAAGATCTAAAAAGGTCATCAGGTTTTGACCATGTTTGCTCAGTGAAGAGATTTGCAGTGTAGTAGAAACCAGAGTTGGCAAGCGTGAACTGACAGAAACATCATATGAGACTGAGTATCTATGTAAGAAGAAAGCTATATTCAAAACTGCTACGTGTATAGTGAGGTACATGGCAGAAAGCAACTCTGGAATTTATAGAAGATGATGAGCACCAAACTAACTAGCATTCACATTATTGACCTATGAGATCAGACCAGGCTACTCAGGCATCTTAAAACTTTCCAAGGTTTGACAAACCCTGCACAGCCTCTCTGGGCAACCTCCACTGCCTGCCTGTCTTAATGGGAAAAAAATGCTTCTTTGTATCCAGGCTTAATCTTCCTTTTCTCAATGACTCCTGTCGCCTCTCATCCTCCCAGTATGCACTGCTCTAAAAAGCCTGGCTCAAGTGTATCAGTGTATCTTTTATTCTCCACAACTTTGCAAAAATGAGAGAGTTGCCTTGCTAAGACTTCTTCCCACTGTCTCTCATCACCACTGAACGCAGTTCAGTGGGTCCTGTGGACTTGTATGGGTCAAGTTTTCCCAAGTAATCTCTCACTCAAATCCTTGTTCAGAGTCCCCTCAACTATGTAAAAGATCTTCGAGATCTCACTGGTAAAGACTGAGGCAAAGCAAGGCACTGTTGCTCTACTCAGCAACATCCTCCTCACTCAGGTCTTTACATACAGTATAACATCAAAACCTTTTCTTGTTACCCTGGACAACCTTTGAGGCACCAACTAAGGTCAGCTTTTCACCTTACTAATACCATTCCTTCATTCCTGGACAACATTTCCAGTCTCCTCAGTAGCCTATCTCTGCTTCCAGATCCTGCACACTGCCTGCTTGTGCTGAAGCTTGGCTATGAGCTCCCTGGGAGCAGAACAGACTCTTCTGGCAATCAGGGAATGCTGTTAGCTTTCTTAAGCATCTCTGCACTTCCACGCTGCCACCTATGGAACCCCAGACACCAACCTCTAGAAGACAAAGTCTGCTCTCCTGGACACTGGTCAGGTCCTGTTACTCCTTTCTCGCTCCCAGCAGCATCTTGAACTCTACTATTTCATGGTTGCTGCAGTCAACAGTACCCATATTACTCCACCTTCAGTTCTTCTGTTTTTGGAGAACAGCGGATTCAGCTGTGCATCACCCCTAGCTGGCCCATCAGAGCTCATACCAAGAAGCTGCTCCTCATACCCTTCAAAAATCTGGTTTGTTTGTGTCCTGATCCAGCAAGGGTCAGGATGTTTATTGAAGCTTCCCATGGGAACCACAGACTGTAATCCAGAGCCTTCCTTGCCTATCAAGAAGGCTGTGTGAACATCCTCATCCTGAGGAGGGTAGTCTGTAGCAGGCATTTGTCACTGATGTCAGCATGAGCTGCATACACCCAGGATCTTCAGAGAGTCAACTGCTTATCTTCAACAACTTCTTAGTAAGACACATTTTGAAGCTTCACATATATGCTACCAGAACTTTCTACACTTCAATCTGACCTACCGATAGACACATTAAGAGATGCAATAAATAAATAATATGCAAAAACATCGGACGCCATGGCCTAAACTTCCCAGGAAAAGAGATTATTTTAAATTATTCACTTAAAATGAGCTGACTCACCTCCCAACAGATACAATGAAGAATGCACACACCTAATTGAAGAGTGCTTACCTGAATGACAGCACTAAACCAGCACGTGTTGCCAACATTCTTTAATCCTACTGGGCAGTTGTCTTGCCGCTTTCGATCATAAGGGTTTGGAGAGTCACTCCATACCTCTGGATGCGTCCTCTTTAAACTCGCTTTATTTTCTGCAATACTGGCTTCTAGAACTCTTTGAGAACAGAAGGGAGGGAAAAATGTGAGAAAAAAACAAAGACCCTAGAAAAAACAAACAAACAAACAAAAAACAAAAAAACCCCCACCAAGTAGTAAAATACACTCCGGTAGCAATACAGACATCATAATGACATCATTCACTTATTGTTGTTGAGCAATATATGCAATATATTATATTATATGCAATAACATGACTTCAAAAATGCTATTTTACTTTCAGCTATGCTACAGCAATTCCATTACCCTTTGGAAAACGGTATCAGTGAGTGCATGAATCTCCTGTGAGAGCTCTAGGTACAAGACAAGTCATCAATTATTTAAGAACCAGATTCAAACAGGATGGACAAATTTTAGGCAGCACTAATAGTACAGTGCTTTCATCCTCAAATGCTTTTATTGCTATGCGAAGCACAAAGTCACCAATCTTTCATCTTTCACTGACAGGAAGCCAAAGCTAGCAAGGCAACTTTCAAAAACGAAGGCAGTTTTCTTAGTTTTCATTTTTGCAACTTATGCAACTGTGTTAATCACTTTACATGGCAAGTAATTACTTTATAAGCCATGGAAAAACATCTCCCTGCAATTTTTCAAATGCCACCCAACACTTTAATTGTATGCTTCCATGACCACTTTCTTTGCTGGAAACTATTCCTGTGTGATTTATGCTGAATATCCATATTTCACATGACAGTAAGACCTGATGGGTGTGAAGCTCTCCAACTCAAGCCTCATTCGATACGTTATTTCTGGATCAGCACATCTGCTTAGCCTGGCAACAAAATACACCTTAAAAGTAATTTGTGGTAGGTGTATTCTAAATAGAAAGATGGAGATGGATGCATTGAGGTCATGTAACAGTGGGTCTAACTCATAAGGCAAGAGTCTGGCGTGTGCACTACTGACACAGTAGTCACTGTCCCCAGCCATCCAGTCCAAATCTCAGACAAAAGGCTAAGCTGCTCTCCAACACCAAGCACAGGATTTCACAGGCTGCATCAAAAGCATCTAAGCAGTATGAGCAGCATGAAGAGTTGCCCCCTCTCAGTTCTAGACTCACTAAGCACCAAAGAGAAAGGCAGGTTTAGGTTGGTAGCTCCTAAAGCATAAAGTTTGAACATCTTAGAAAAAACAGAAACGGACAACCCCCCTCCCCATAATCTCTCAGTTTCCTTTCCTATCAAAGAAAGGGAGGCTATTTTACAAAGAACAATGAAGCATCATATGAATTTTCAGCAGATAACTGCTCTGGGTAACATACTAATTTGTCATTGATACTTATTTCAGAAAAAAAAAAAACAGTAAAAGAGAGGCATTCCAAATTTGAGGGACCATTTGATACAAATACCCCTTTTGTACCTATCTCCAAAAGAACCTAATTCTGGTAATTTCCTATGGATTAATCGATTTATTTTTTATGCCACCCTGTACACAGCATTGAAAGGAGAGGCACATAATCCACTAAGAGTTTCTGTTCTGACATCTCTTCAAACACTGCATAGGGATGGAACCTGACCCTGATTGTTCTAGGAGTCTTTTCCGATAGTTTTTTCTACTAAGAAAACCCCAAAATGTATTCCCTTTTTACTAATACAGTCCTTCAAAAGTGTTGGATGACCTGTATCATCCAGAGATACCTCTGCTTTGAGAGCAGAAGTTGGTCAATGGGGACATTAAAAATGAATTAAAAACTTTCATACATAGTTCAAATAATTTGTCCTGTAGGTAGAATTGCTTAAAATCTTGTTTGAACTAAATTGAAGGGACCTTTAAAATTGACAGAAGATTGATGGACTGGAATTAATTTAAATGATATTTTAACACATACCTACTTCATACCACTTGTGTTTCAAGTAAAAAAAAAAAAAAAAAAAAATCAAACTACTTTTTTTTTGTTCCCCCTAGAAGTTCACAAATATTTCAAGGTATTTCAAGATTCAAGTACAGAAAAAAAAATACTCTCCAACTGAAACAGTTCCCTGATCCCATGAGTATTATCATTCATCAGCTTAATTACCTACTAAAATTTCTTTGTTATTTGAATTCGTGTTTCTTTAGCAGGTAAGGGATTTACTCGTCTCTAGCTTGACGTAAAATGTGTTTCCATGTGTTAATAAAGTATTTGCTTCTGAAAGTATCATGGTATTTTTCCTTAATTCTCCTTATAACATTATCTGTCCTCAGAGAGCACATGCAATAACTGCACATTCTGTGTCCTGAATTAATTTTCAGACATAGTGATAGCCATGATGCAGTTAAATCAAAAATGAAAAGTGAAATAAAGAGTAGTGAGCACAGTAAATAGGAACCTAATGATCCTAGAATGCTGCATAAATAAACGTATTTACTAGCACAGTGAGGATATCTCATATAAAACGCTCACTGTCTTACATTCCCAGAGTCACAAATTTGATACATCACCTGGATCAAGAATCTTACACTGCTTGACAAGACAAGCATCCTTCCCAAGAGTTATTACAAGGATTTAGCAATTTTTATGACAGAGCTGAAGCCCCACTTGGTGACCCTTGGGGACAACAGCACAGTCTCCAGCACAGAGCCACCAGCTACATCAGCTAGCCACATGCAGGGTTTGGCATCCCCACCCCCACCCCCGACTCACAGGACCTACAGCTCCCCCACCTCCAAGGGCTGGAATCCTGTTTGGAGGGAAATGCTGTAGAGCAAGGGTTAGTTAGTGCCAGGTTTGGCATAAGACTTGAAAGCAGTGTTTTATTTCTCTGTAACAAGCTGGGCACAGCCAAGCACCTTTGCAGAAATGCAGGGGATTCACCAGACAAAGCAAAAGCCCCCCAGCAAGGCAAGTCCACAGCACCAAGATTCAGTCAAACCACACTCTAAGGAAGCTGCAGAAAACATGCTGCAGAAAAGCCCACTCTGTCAGGTTACTCAGCTAAAAGAGCATGGGACTGTCTTACAGCTGGACATCCAGGAATATACCCCTGACCCTACAACATTCCATAACCGCACCTTGGATCTACACACACAATGCTTAACCACAGTGCAGAGTCCCAAGCAGTTTCAATGACCCTGATTTAAATAAAGCCCAGGGGCTGTGCACATCCTTTATGCACTGACAGCATGGACTCGTTTTTATAGGGGCAGTACCACAAGCACAACACAGGCCAGCAGATTCATCCTTCCAGTAACATCTCACTGGCTTCCCTAGTGAAGCCCTATTTTGCCAGCTTCAGACTCTTTCAATCCACAAAAAGTCATACAAACAGGAGAAACTTCTTCACAACAGGATATATACTGATCAAGGATATTTAAAGAGAAAACAGGAAAAGACTTTAAGCGTGCCATGTACAAGATGTTCAGCTTGGACACTTGGACATTTCAGATACACTCCTCTCAACACCTACACAGTAATCACATTGTCCTCATTAGGTAGTCTAAAGCAATTATATTCAAGAAGACAAATTCTATGTGCATTACAACATTAATTACACAAGTTAAGAAATTCCATTAATTCTCCCTTGGGAACACTAACAAAATCTGCACATATTAGGTTCCAAACCACTATGAATACCTTTGAAAAAAATCCACCACAGCAAAAACTATTTAAATATGCACATGGACTACATTTTTAAAAATGAAACACTTCCACAGTTTAAACTTGCTTATTATTGGCCTCTTATTTGATTTCTGCTTCTTGTTTTATCTAGAAAATCAAAAGTAAATGGCTGTAGCTTGACTTGTTTACAACCATAGTGTTCTACATTTGTTTTGCGAAGTTCTGTACTTTCTACTGAAATGCCAACATTCTTCTGTGGGGTGTTAACTACAAAGTAGGGTGGTTTTTTTGTTTTGTTTTTTTTTTTTTTTTTTTTTAATAAAACCAGTCTGAAGTTCTGTCCTTAAGGAAACTGACCGAACAACTCGGATCAAGAATTAAAGAATTCTGAACTTCCTATGTTTGTTCAATGCTGACATGATTTGCCATCAGCTCAGGGTGCTTCTTGCTACATTACTGAGTCGATCTAATGTCTCAATGCTGCCAAAACTGTCACGATCCTCATTCTTCTCTGCCTCCATTAAAAAGCAAAGTCCCATTCCCTTCCTTGTGCCATGAACTACTATGGATCCTTCAGTGGATATTTTTGTATGGCTTTGTGAAATGAACTTGTGCAACAAATGATCCAAAGAACCCTCCAGCAAGCATAGAAAATGTGGTGCAGTGCACCAAGGGGCATATGACCTGCAACAAGCTCTTCATTTGACATTGCACATGTTACTGTGTGCAATTTTGCCATTAGATGCAAGTCTCTATTTCATAAGACAAACATTTTCTCTACAAATAGCCAAACAGATTGTCGAGATGCCTTTGTACATACAGAAAAAAAGTGTCCCTTTTTATTTCCTTCAGCCAGAAAAATATACTCTGTAATTTAAGTAGAAAATATTTATAATACTAAGTTATGAGCTAAGCAGATAGGACCAAAGAGGGGTTTTTAGTTTCAAAAGTGAAAAGTCTACAGTAAAAATCCTAAATCTTCAAGGCTCCCAAGAACTGAGCATAGCAGAAGCAGTCAAGGCTTGGGTAAAGAAAAAGAGGGAGAAAATTTTCCATTTCCAGAAATAGGTCCATCCTTCTGAGTGCCTTCCTAAATCACAACTCTGTAATTATGGCAATTCTGCCTTTCAAAAAGGAACATGCAAGAGCTGACCTTCTGAAAAAAAACTGGACAGAACTTCCACCATCCTCTTGAATACATGCACATACTGAAGTTTTAGAAAAAACCAACCCCTTAAATGCTTCTTCCACTAGTTAATGAGAATATAAATCCCTTTCATCCTACCCTTCCCTCCTAAAACACGTTAACTTAAATTCATGTAACAAGACGATTTTCATCACAA
Source organism: Irena cyanogastra (assembly GCA_013397155.1). Taxonomy (NCBI): domain Eukaryota; kingdom Metazoa; phylum Chordata; class Aves; order Passeriformes; family Irenidae; genus Irena; species Irena cyanogastra. The sequence goes on from VWZV01000538.1 coordinate 490,643, forward strand.
ATGGGGGGGCAGAAGGGTATGTTTATTCTCACAATTAGCACATTTATTTTTCAAAAGGGAAAAGAAAATTACTGTTGATAAAGTAATACAAATAAAGCAATAAAATATCCATATTCTCAGAGATGGAATTTTCTAATAAGTCATTTAGCCTATCACACACAACGAACTGAGAAAAAGAATTATTATGGTTAATCTCCCCCATTTAAATTTTTTTTATATAAAATTGGTCTTTTACAAGGAGGCAGTATTTTACCTCCCATCAAGGATCAAATAATTGCCTGTTTCCCTTAGAACAAGGCCAGCCACAAATGAAGAACTCAATATTCCTCCCAAGGCCAATGACAGATGCAAAAAAAGAAATAACATCCCTCCCACACAACCCTGCACCCAGGCTTAGTTCAAGTCCCAAATATTTCATAACTGTATCAACATTACCAAAAAACATACACTGTACAACAAGTTATCATAAAATCTGATCAAAAGTTAGCTCAAAGACTCTTATCACACTCAAACTGAGAGTTAAATTTATAAAACTTTAAATCCAGAACTTCACTCAAAGCCTATAAATCTTATTTGTTAAATAGGCTAATAACATCTTGAAGTCATAATATTAATACCCACTCCCTCAATCTCAGCGTTAGCACAGAGGGAAGAAAATGTTATTGTGAAATGAACACTTCAAAAAACAGGACAAAGTATTTATTAGCTTCTTAATTATATTTTGGTTTTGTTGCTTTTTACCTGGTACACAAGAGAAACTTCTGGGTTTAGGTCATATTTAAATATGACCACACATCCTCTATCTCCATCCACTTCCTCCATATTTAAAGGAATACATAAATATTAAACATATTATTAAATCCCAGTCCACACATAATAGACTATTTTCCAGTGTAGAACATACAATACATTAAAGCAGCATCCTGAAGCCAGGCATATCAGTAGCACAAGTAAAAGTAAACAAGTTATTATTTGTTAAAAGTTTAAAAAAGCAATACAGGCCAATCTCCAACTCTTTAATTTAATTTCTGCTTTATATAAGTTGGTTGTTTACCTGCTAATGGCTTGTTCCTCATCTGTTATTCCAGTCTCCCTGAATGCCCTGTTTGATTCCTCCAAACTCAAGGCAATTGCCCTCTGAAGATCATCTTTATCATCTCCAGTGAGATCAATCACATCTGAAAAGCAAAACTATCTTTCTCAAAATTAAAAGTGAAACAGAATGAAAGGTAAGTCTTACTGTAGAGGAGAGAGCCCACGTGGATTGCTGAGCACCATTCCAGTCCATCCCTCTTGTGCCCTACGCTCTTGGGACCATTAACCCTGCTAACAGCTCCCTTCTGCCTCCAAGCCTCAGCAGCTCACTCTTGATCTGATGGGCTGTAGTTCTCCATATGTTCTTAATGTTCTTAAGTTTCACAAAGCTATAGGACAGATTTAGGAATCCATGTTTTCTGAAAGCCTTCTTAAAGCAATACACTTAAATGCATTACTTCAGCTACTGAGATCAGTTGCTTCAGGGAACACATGATGAAGAGGACCTTACCTAAAAGGGATACCTTAACTGGGCATAGTTGATTTTTTCCTCCTCATGAAGGAACACGTAATGGAGTTTTCCCAACACAGCCCCAAATTCTACAAGTATTTCTGTACCCTGGCGAGCCAAATACTTTCACACAGTTTCGTAACAAGTGGAAGAGTTCCTTACTCAACCTAATTATTTTCTATCCTGTTTGTGCATTCCTTTTCTGAACATATTTAAATTTGATTTCATCTACTGAAAGTATCACATCTCAACATGAAAAAAAAACAAATACTGGAGACAAAATGAGGATCCATACTTGGATAATGGGGAATACTGGACAGACTACTGACTGAGAACAGCTCTACGTCCACCTTCTTCACCAGCTCTTACTATACATAGCATCAAAGGCTGACATCCCCCATAAACTTCCTTATTTCCTGGGGGTAGCAACAATACCCCTGCTCCTAATTCAGGTGGGATCCTACTACACACCACACCACAAATCATGCCCCCATCAGGCACAGCCAAGCTTTTGGAGCAGCTAGAGCCTACAGAAAGGTCCATCAGCTGCACAAGACCTTCAAAAAAGTCAAGGTCACTGGTTATCACCATTTCAAGGGTCAGAAGTCTCATTTTCCAAGTCAGACAGAAAGAAAGGAAAAGTGCAAATGGGACTTTTGCATGCAATATCAGACAGACACGCACATGGAGCATCAGCTGGTTTGAGTCTCCCTCTTCCAAGGCAAAGTTTACCCAAAGAGTTATGAAAGAGATTTGTCTCCAGCCTGGGGTTTGGCCATTAGAAGCTGAAAGGCTCTGGGAGAAAGAGATACAGATTTGAAACTGGCAATTGCTCACAAAGAAAGACAAGAGGCTTGTCAGCACTTCATCCACAGGCCAACCCAATTACTCCAAAGAGCTTGTCTATGTTCTGACTTTTCTCCTGCATGGCATGGCCCACAGTAGAGACTGTGGCTTCCCCTATTCCCCTGGGCTTTCTTTTTTGGGATGTTTCTCATTGGATCAGAACAAAACACTAAACTTAGTATACAAAAATCATCACCATAGTCATGCATGAACAGAAAATAGGATGACCTGTCCTTGCAAAAAGCTGAAACCAGAAAGAAGTTGTGAAGAAACTTTTCTGTTAACACCAGCATCTTCAAAACCTAGTTTTAAACTCAGCCCTGTTTTCTCCAAATAATGACTGAACTTCTGTTTTATTTAGTGTACCTTTAAAGGGAACACTCTCACCTGCAGAGTATACTGGGCAATCTGTCATGACCTAGAAGTATGGAAAAACACTATTGCTATAAAAGCAGCACTTCCTAATTTTATTGTTAGGCTTTCTACAGTCAGCTCAGATCTTCCAGTGTAACAGAAGGGTACTTCAACTCAGATGCCTGAAATTCTCCTTCAGAAGTACTAAAGCAGTTACAACCAACACCAGCAGAAGTCTCCCCCAGAGAAATTTTAATAAATACGCTGCCATGCTGAGAACAACATAATTTGGGTGAAAATACCACCACAGCCTGGGTCTCATGCAAACCTGGCTCTGTCCTACAGCCTGACAGCAGAAGGTGACTAGAAAGGTTGACAAATGAGAGGATCCCCTCACCACACACACACTACTTATTATGCTCTAAAATGTGGCGCCTTTGTTGTATCTTCTGCACATTTACAAGAAGCCACACACAGCACCCTAGAGCCAAGCTGTATTTCTCAAACCAGGAACAGTGGTCACAACCCAGCAGCCACACATGCTGATGGACAAGTATGGGATTGCTCCGGTCACTTCCTCACAAAGAGGAATGTTCCTTGAGCAAGTCTCTAGTGAGGTAAGAGTGATGACATTTTTATATGACAACAAAGAAAGATTAAGAAGCCAGCTTCTCTATATGGGGACTATTTTCTAGAAAAGAACTCTTAATATAGGTGAAAATGATGTATTTAACAAAACCTCCCCCATTATACAAAAATCTATCTGGATCAACTCCAACTCACATTTTCATTAAAATATTCAACTTCTTTGCAACTCCTTAGCTCTCTAATTTTTACTAATCTATACGACCACCTCATGTGTTTAGAAGTTTAGCACCATTCATATTACCAGAGATTACATAATTTTAATATTAAAACCCCAAATCTTTTACTTCCGTTTGCTTTCCAAAAGCAGATGAGCCCGAAGAGTATGTTTTGGCATGCAAGGGTTTTGGAGCAGACACTATAGGATTCTCTTTAGAAATGTTCTACCCATACATTGCTCCTGCTCTGCATGAAAAAAAGACAACAGAGTGAAGACACACTGCCAGATATTACCACTACATGTGAGTGGTGCAATCGATTCAAGTCACAGAGGGTTTACCTAGCATAATTTATGTCAAAAAATACATTTATAAATATCAGCTCATCCACGGTAACCTATTTCAAACAAGCTTTTAGTTCATAGCAAATGTAAAATAAAAATGGTTTTGACATTTAAGCAAATGTATTTACAGCTGACACAGTAACTCATTAAGCTGCAACACCTCACATACAACTTGAATTCTAAATTACAAGATGATAAAGAAGACTTCAATTGATTCATAGAAGGGTAAGTCTGAGACTAAACTCTTTGTTCTAAGAACCAAAAATAAATATATATATTTATATATATTACCTTGTCTCCACATTTTGCATTCTTGTCAGATGGTTATACATTATACAAATGTACATATAATACATGAAATTAATGTAATTTTCATTTTTTCTCATTTTTAAAATACCTTCATGTTTTACAAATTCTTTCATGGGGATGTTAATGTTGCAGCTATTAGTAGTCAAACTCATTCATGAAACTGAGCTGCTGAAGTTTCCTATCTCACCAACAGATTTCTGTTTTAAGTGTAAGTTTGATGAAAAAACAAAAAAGATTACCTTTACTCAAAGTTTTTATCAGACACACAAGTTTCTTCTGTAATAGGGTGAAGAATGCTTTTCATAAAGGTGTAAGAATAATGCCACTTGTCCCAATTTAGTTACCTGACTTTAATTTACATATGCCAGTTTTGTAATACTCCTCTCATTTAGCCCACAGAACACTCCAGTTCTCACTGGCTCATCCTCGTAAAGGTGCTTATTACTTTCGTGTCAAATAGCCTTTGAAAATGCAAACATTCTTAACCAGGCCATGACTAGTAAATAAAGTATGCTTATGAAAAAAATTCTCCATAAGTGAAGAAATTTCTCATCAACACAGTCTGGCTTAGTGCACATGTGTTTATTCAATGAAAACTAACATTCATAATTAACCACCTGTTTTACTAAGAAATGTATTCTTGATTTACAACATTATATAATTATGTGTCCTTCTGATACATAAGATTCAGAGAGTTTGACATTGTTTGTAATTCTACAAAACAATTTTTAAGTTGTATATTGAAATCTGGGATAAATACTAGTGTAGGATGATAAATGCATACTATATCTATCCCCATAGATCTTCATTTAAAAAAAATCTTATTAATTTGTTTACTTAAGAAATTTTTATCATTCTAATAAATGGTTCTTACTTGGTTATTGCCTGGGTCATTAAAATAATTACTGTGTTGTTGACTTGGTACTTATACAAGGAGGAGGCAGAGAGTAGGAACTTCAAACTTAAGTAGGCTGGGAAACTCAGCATGAGAGACAGATCAGAAGTAGCAATTGAACTCAGGGACAGGCAATAAATATCCACAGTGATGCAACAACTGGAACATGGAGAGGAAAAAATGAAGGGGCAGCCTTGATGGGTTAAACAGAGTAGTGCCAAGTATGAAAATCCAGCAGCAACATTCCAATTTCAGCACATCAACAATATAATTTTTTAAGAGAGTTGCGACTATATCTAGTTTGTTTATTTATTACAAGCAGAGCTAAGCAAGATCCTACATACTGCCACCTGTTCTGTGATGTTAAATTCACAGTGGTCTCAGGCTCCTAACGTGAAGATTTAAAGGAATTTAAATTTTGGTTAAAACTGGATGGGGGGAGAGCACCCAGCACCCCTGCAGCAATTTTGGCAACTCAACCTGCTGTACTGGAGCAGGAGCTTGTAAATATTTGCCACCACTATCCCACAGCTTCCTCATCTCAGCTCTATTTACAACATCCTACAATCATAACACCTTAAACCAATGACTCTCACACTGATGGGGAAAGGAGAGGTAATCATGACACAAAGCAACAAGTGAATCTGTAAGATGAAAAGAGGACCTCAAGGTACAAGACTCCTGACATTTTGAAGCAAGGACCTTGACATACCAAACTGGCAAAACTCCCAGGAACCCAGATGGAGATGACACAAATAATCCTTGAAACAGAAGGAAATGTCATAAAGATACATAGCAATGGCTGAGTTAAGCAAGGTGACAGAAGAAGCCACTGTCAAATTCTACTCACAGAAACAATAAATGAACAGCTAGAGAATGAGAACTGACTAGGACTTCTGCCAAGAAGGTTCCAGGAGCTACAGCCGACTCGTGCAATTCACAAGATCACAGCACTGAAGAAAATAAGAAGTGCTACACTTCTGTCAGAGTACTACGTGGATATTTACAGATTCACCTATTTTTCTTAAGAACTAAGCTGATGTCTTCATTACAGCTTCAAGTACCACAGCTCAGGAAAAAAACATACTAAAGAAGGCCTAGATGAGAAGAAGAAAAATGACAATAGGTATAAAAAAATGAAAAGGAATTTAGGCTGTTTCATTTAGATCTGAGAGAAGTCTTTTGATACACTGTCTTTGAGCATGCAACATGTCATCTGAGATAAAAGGAATGAAGTGTGCTCTAATTTACACAGGGGAACACAAGGAGTAAAGGACTTAACCTGAAGCAGAAGGAGTTTAGGCAAGACACTAGGAGTCTAAAAGTAGGGGCAGTGAAGCTTCAAAAGAAATTACCCTCTAAACTTTTCAGAGTCTCTAGAATGGAAAAGTAAGAAATGTTTTATAAACACCATTTCAGAAGGATTTAGGTACCATTGAGCCTAAACTCTACCTCACTGGAAAGGGCTGAGTGACTTTCAAAACATATGCAAAGGTTCAAAGTAAGAACAGGAAGATATAAAAAGCCAGAAGCTATGAAGTCCACAATCCTTAAATTGCTGTGTGGCATTTCACAGCTACACTATAATATGTCTTTATAAAAGGGCTTGAAATCTTTTGTTTTGGCTATGGAATGTACAATTGCAAAGACTAGTAACTCAGTTTTAATGAAAAATAACTGCATTTTCAAAAGAAGGGAAGGAGAGAATTTGTCCTGACAGCTGTTTCATTGGAACACAACACAACTTCCAAAATACATCTCTTCACTCTGTTCCTTCCTTTAACCCTGGGTTCTTTGAGTTCCTTCAATAAGAAGAAGAAAATGGATACATTCTTAGTAATCCAACAGTTCAGTTGTGCAGCCATAGATGAAAATACACAAAACTACTTCAAATGGGAACAAAAAGGTTTTTAGAGAAATAAATAAAGTGAAAATGTTTGGAAGTACTACTGAACTTCTTTTGTTTTTCTTTAAGTACAATTCCTAGGATTTCCTCTACCAAGTGGAAGGTTGAAATTATCTTGGAACTAAAAAGTGCGCATCTGTACATTGAAAGCCTAATGCTTAAGCACTTTCTCCTCACAGAGAGCAAGAAGGAAAAGAAAGTTAAAACGTTAAAATCGCCTTTGCAAAAGGATCAGATCAAGCTTGCACCACACTGTTGATGTGAAAACATTACATTCGCAGGTGCTTGCACATGCCATTTTGAACAGACAAAAAGGCAAGCATCATAGGCAACATTGATTGTGCAAGTCAGTCTTTCTTTAAGAGATGGAGTAGGTTTAATGAAAACCTCTTATTTTTTTTGCAGCTGAAATGTTGCATTTGGTAATAAGACAAACCAGGTTTCTTTATACCTTCTACCATCTGGGATGCAACTCTCATAGCACTCATGACCACTGTCACTTTGGGAAGAGCCACTGCACAATTGTGGCTGTTATGGTACACAGTAACATTTTCATTTTACCCCTTTAACTAAGTAACCATGCCAAAGAAATGTACTGAGTCAAGCTCACAGAACACAGCTGATACATCTTCATGCAAGGAATACATCCAACAGCCTTTGTAAATGGCTGGAGGTTTTCTGCAGCATAGAAGACAGCTCTGGTATTTATCTGTGACTCTCTCATTCCCAGTTCGGATGCTTTAACTTGGCGGGACCACAATGCTCCGTGACTCTTAACATCTCAAGTTCCAAACGCACAGAGGTATTTAAGCATTAATGAACAGTAAGGGTGAGTTTTAATTAATTCATGTAATTATACCTATGTGGGATAATAAAGGGAGCAAATTTGAGAGACAAGATCCTGTCAGCAACTCAGCATACCCACTGAGAACTGCTAATAAGTGTTCCTTTGCAGAAGGGAACGTTGATGGCCAAAGCCACCTGCTGAAGATTTTCCATTCTGTGCCCACCCTTCCATTCTCTCCTCACAAGTCACCACTGCTCTTTGACACTCCCTTACATGACAGTGTTTACTAACACAGGGCCCTGAGACTTGGCCTTTTTGGTGCACTGCATTTTTTAAATCTAGAATCCACATAATTACAGGCAAGCACATTACAAGGAAAGCATAGGTTTCTTCCAGAATTCCAGAAGCATTCACTGTATCTCTACAGGAGCCTGGGGGGGGGGAATCCGTGATCACACTGGTTTAGGCTTTTGTTCTGCTGTAGGTGTTCAGTTCTTGCCTTGTAAGTCCTCCAGTATGATGAAAAGTTCACAAAGATGCCTTTATCTCATAATGTGTTTTCAGTCACACTAAAACAGCAAAGACTGGCTAAGGGTTCTCATCTTTGTTGCCAGTGAGAATCTGACCAGATATCAAAGATGTTGAAAAAAAAAATTAAAAACTACTTTTCCCAGCAGTTGGTGTTTATTGATCACTGACTTGTCGTGCTGTATAACTGTAAGGAATCTGCCTTCAGTCCTCCAGAAAAGCAGAAGAGAATCCTGGAATTCCCCTTGAAATGTGCAACTCAAGACCTACTCTCCTCAGTTTGACCATCTGCCACGGGCAATGTGGGCTCTTTGTGGGCAGATCTGATCCATATCCCTTGTCACCTCATTCTTTCAGTAAGGTTGTACAGCACAGTAAGTGACAGCAAAACTAAATACTTCTGTTAATGAGATTGTTATTAAATCTAACTAAACACAGACTCCAAGTGAATCCAGCTTACTATTCCACTGCCATAGCAGATTGTCAGTACTAGAAACTATGACACAGTGGTGAGTTTGCTCTTAATAGCCTTCATTTTCTTAATGGCAATTTTCTGACACTGAAAATTAAACACATGAGGAAGGTTGTGTGTGTTTGCTTTCCAAAGGAGTGGAAAGAAAAAATACACAAAAAACCCCAAGCCACTCACCTCAACTTAGTGCATGAATAACACAACTACCTGTAATACACTCAGGACATTTTATACAAGGTTGCTAATAATACCAAGGATTTAAATGCAGTTTTCAGATTAGACATGCTGAGAATAAACTCATCTCTAATTAAACAGTTTGAAAAAGTTCATGGCAAAGTTCTACAGACAAAAGATAATTGTACAATTGATAGGGAGATCTAACTAAACTTCTTTACATTGAAGCTACCACGAGCAAAACAAAAGGGAAAAAAATCCTACTGCAGGAGGCACTAAATAATCCTACTTGTTTAATAAAATCTATGTAGATGTACTACATATATGGCCAAAGAATTGATATATAATTATAATATTCTCCATCTGCCTTGCAAATGGTGTAAAGTAACTATAGTATTAAGAAACTCAGATTTTACAGATATCAATCCCACTACAAAACTTCCTTTGACATTTACTTCTATGTTATTTCCTATATTTATTTGCAGAACACTTTTTTTTTTTCTTCCCATAAAAATAACTATACACTAAAGCAGAGCATTAGAACCTGCAAGACTTAGAGAAATGTAGGTTGTGGGACCTCTTGTATCAACTAAATGACATTGTTTAAAATCAGGTATATTTAAGGCTAATGTCAAACATAAAATACCTACTCTTTTAGTACAAAATTCACACTTAAACTTCAGTTCTCCCTTTGGGAAAGTCATTCCTGTCAGGGAGGAGCTACTCTTAAGAATATTAAACTTTAGCATATTAAGACAAACAATGACAGACTCTTCTCCAATTTTGTTCTGACAGAGGAGTACCCAGCTTTTGCCTTAAATTATTTACTGCATGACCCCAAAATAAAACCTGTGATATGGAAGAGGAAAAAAAAAGGGAAAAAAAGATGGAAAGCCCAATTACTCACCCTTTGATCAGTACCATATATACATGTAAAGGTAATGCCTAAAGGTAGCTCAAATTAAAAAAAAAAACAAACAAACAAACAAAAAAAAAACCCAAAACCACAAGAAACCCCACTGAAATAAGAAAATAGAATACATAATAATCTAAGAATTGGTAAGTAAGAATTATCTGCAGATTAACAGTTATGTCACAGGCAAGGTTCTACTTCCCATGCCTTTAAACTAAACTGATGAAAAGAAAATTTAAACTAAACTTATGAAAAGAAAAAATACCTACTGGTGTCTGCCTGGCTGCCCACGCTGATGTATCTGTCATTTCCAGGAAGGGCTGTTTGGTAGTAAGTTGCTTCCTCTAGCTGGGGAACCTTGGCATTCTTTGCAGTAAGAAAAGCCACAGCCAACTCCAGATTACCATTGCTGTCCTTTAAGCATAAAAAAAGAAAAAAGTGAGAATCTCCTCACCATTTCTTTAATTTTTCTTAAAAGCAAAGGACATGATTAGCAACTTCAAATCAATAGCCATTGTACTGTCAGGTAAAATACCGACTCAAAAAGAAAGTTTGCAAACTTGATATATTCCACACATTTCACTATTTTTAACCAAAATAAAGGTAACACATCTTACAAAAAATGTTTCGGTGGAGTTTCACTTATTTCAGGAAAGGAATAAAAAAAAGTCTTGTAGCATAGGTCAACCTCTCAACAAACCAGCACATTCACTGGAGTCAGACTTCAAAAGAAGTCAGATGAATTCTTCTGAAAATATACAGCTTCATTTTTAAAGGCAGAGATCTTCGCTTCTGAAAAGCAGTTGTGCACAACTTATGCTAACAACAATTATCTATTTTTGTGTATATATATATTTTTGATTTAAATTACTAAATCCTAATTTACCACGTATAAATGGCTAAAAAGTTCTGCTTGAGGGAGACAAAGCATTTTTTAAATTTTTATATATATTTATATGGAAACAGAACACAGGGAGATCTACCATTTTTCACTTGCATCAAAGAACTCTTCTGAGCTGTGAAATAAATTACAATGGTTGAAAAAACATTGAAAGAATACCAAATAGCTAAGGTTGACAAGTTAAGCAAGTTCAAGCAGTTTTTCATTCTACATGGTGAGCAGGACCTGTGCACAATAGAAAACAGCCACACCTTGACAAGAAAATACCACTTGGTTCCTCAGGAGCTGACCATCTGTAGTAGCACCAACATATCCCAAAACAGTTCACACAAAGGTTAAAGGCAAGTTGTAACATTCCTATCTTTTCATTTTTGAACACCTGATTAATTTTTAGGTCAATACCAAAAGAGAACAAGATGCCATACAAAGTGAACAAGACATCATTATTAGCTTTTTCACCCCCTGAAATAAATTCAGGTGGGGAAGGGAAAAAGAAAGGAAGGGACAGAAGGGAAGGAAGAGGACAGGAATAAGAAAGGGTTGGATTTATGGCTTTCACAGGCAGTTAAAATGCATTCAGGTTCATTCAGCTACAAGTCAGTTATCTTACCTTCAGTGCCTGCTGTAGTACCTGGATGTCATTGATACCGGTGATCTCCCTCAGCTGATTTAAAAAGGTTTGCTGGTGCTAAAAAAAACCCAGATCATCGAAATAAGATTAGAGCCAAATAACAGCAAAATCAAGTCTTAACCGAGTACACTCCTCCACAAACATTAAAGGCATCTCCATATGAGGTTCATGCAACACAAAGGGATAGAACCTACATTAGACGAGTTTGTCTTAGTTTCTGGAATCTGGGCACTTTTTTTGGGAATCATTAATTCCCAAATGTAATGATTTTTGCATTTTGGTGGGTTTGCTTGGTTCTAGATTTTTTTAAACCAAAAAAATGGATAATCTTATGCAACATGGATTTAAGAAGCCTATATAAAGCCACAATTAGCCCTTCCAAACAAATAAAACTCCACAGCTTTGGTCTCCAGTGGAAGTAGTGGAAACAGCTGATTGAACACCCACTAAAACCAACTTCTTTAACTCCCAGTTATTCCCAAGCCCATTATTTCCTTAACATAAATAATTCCTAGTGATTCCAAACATGAAACTTGGAAATTTAGCTTTGCTGACTACTGAGGTGTTTTAAGAGAAATACTATAAAAACTCCAAACAAAACAAGTTCCTCAATGCTGAAACAGAACTTCAGGAATCCGTCCAAATTGCCTTCCTGGAACAGCTGAATGTAACTCTCCCAAATCACATAAGTCAGCACCCATGACTGAGTTGAAAGCAACACTTGGAATTAGAAAAAGAACAAGAGGTTCTGGGTCTCTTAAATATTCACTCCATAACAATTTTGAGGCTTGGTTTTGTCTTACTTAAATAAAAATCTAGTCCCAGCCCTGTTTAGAGCCAACAGATGATTCACTCTGCTCATGCTCAGCTATCCCATCACAGAAGAAAAAAGCAGGCACTAAGCTGGAACAATCCTTGAACTCCTGTTAACCATTAAAAGCATCTTAACCATTAAAACCATGAAAAAAAAGAGCATTGACCATTGTTCCATACTAACAAATTAAATTGCTCCTTTGGCAGATGGGAAATGGAGAAAAAATATTTGCAAACGGTTTTTCTTCTTTATTCTTTGCCCACCACATCCTGAACTCAAAACAGTAATTTCGTCCATGAAAGAGAAAATTTTTGTAAAGTACAGGGTTTTGTTTGCAGGACAAAAAGCATATTTCCTATCAGGAACAAATAAACATTCTCCTGCTACTCTCCAAATTCATTCTAAAATAGCAACTATAATTGTCTTGTAGCTACTTCTAAAAGACTTATTTTTTAGCTGAATTATCTGGAATCAAATATTCAAATACCCTTATTCTTCCCTTATCACTGCTTTGTATAGAGGAGGAAATTAAGATCTGCATGAATGCTGAATTCCCCAGTGAGAAATTAACCTGGCAGGCACTACTTCATGCCCTAATAAATTGAAATAGAAGGCGTATAGTTCAGGATGTTTATGAATTACATACACAATCTTCCCTTCATTTATGATCCTAAGAGACACTGCTAACAATCCAATTTGCCTCTTTCTTTTTTCTTTTCCTTTTAAAAACCCTTCTGTTGGCACAAGGAAAGTGTAGTGATGCAGGAAAACAAACTCCCACTCTATCCCCATCCCTCACCCCCTCGTTTGTTTACTCTGTGCATTTCATAGCACTGTACAAAGCCACGCCTTGTTTCCCCCTATAAAGTTCCTTTCCTGCCCCTAAGTCTGGCAAGAACCAGAGAAATTAAATAGAGTATTCGCGAGAAATAATTACAACAGCATTAAAATTGGCAGCAGCAATTCAAGGGAATGGCAACAAAGCAGATTTCTTTTTTTATTTGCCACCAATATGCTGGTGAACAAAACAGAAAATAGTTTCATTATAAATTATTATAACAACAAGTTATAACAGATTTCTGTATCTTCCACAATATATACAACACTTGGAAAGGCTGGCTTTCTGTCCTGAAGCATGATATTCATCGTTCACAGAGACAGGGAGAAGACAGAGGAGACAGTTTACCAACAAACAATCTCCTAGCAGTTCCAAATATTGGCTGTTAATTTACGAGCACAGCTGTGACTTATAAACTTAGACATCTGTAGTTTCTATCCACATTTCATCATTCCAGTGTAAAAGCTGTGTTTCAAGGCCCCCTTCCCATGGACATACACATTTAACAGATCAGAACTGCACCCAGAGATGCTCCTTTCTCATCAAGAGATGATTTAAGTATCTAAGTATATTTTTTTTAAGGCCAAGAGTTCAAGATACTCAGCTCCAGAGTTTCTAACTGGTAATTAAAAGAACAACATGGAGAATCCATAAGCACCATTGTTAGAATCGACAGGAATAAAGAGGAAAATTAACAGTTCTCCTGAAAACCTTAAATGGAGCTTTGGGGTATTTGTCTGGTTTAGACATTACTGTTTCTTCAGCTAAATGTGGACAAGCTGCCACTAATTTCTAATTTACTTACTTCAAATCACGCAGAAGTTTAAAAATGGACACATCTCCTTTGTAGAAGGAGTGTAACTGACATTATTTCCACCTGATCAACATGTTCTTTTAATACTTGCTAATAGACTAACAGATCTTCAGAAACAACTGTAAACTCCATAAGGCAGCTAAAAACTGACTGGTGGCCTTCTCTTCCACAAATTCACCAACTACCCTCATCCTCACAAATCTGCTGTAACTGCATCCATCATTTTTATTGGGCACTGACCTCTTTTGCAACTGGATGTTTAACTTGTCATTATTCTCCTTCACTGTTATAAGGACAGTATGTTATCAGCCATGAAACTGTATTAACACATGTAATTCTATTTCTTTTCGTTACAAGTGACAGAGCAGGCAACAAACTCTTACCTCATTCACTATGAGACGATGAGATTCAATTTTCCTTTTGCTTTTCACTTAAGACACTTATGAAACAACTGCAACCATATTCAGCGAGCTTGTATTACTGAATTCCTGATATGACTTTATTTATTGCATCTGTACTACTTTACAAAGTCAAAATGGCTAAATTTTATTTGTTTTGAATAATATTCCTTTAGCTCTGGTTATTGTGGCACACTGAAAACTTAGATTACTATTACCCATGACTGAAGCTTAGAGATCAATTTCTAGTGCAACTGCTAAACAGTTACGTCTCTTCTGTATGATAAGAAATAATACTACAGACAGACTTCTACATATGAAGCAAGCCACCCTCCTTACTCCTATTAATGCTCATTTTGATTACATTTAACCTCAAAACTCAAGAAGCTTAGGCTAACTTGAGCTGACATGACTGTAGCATATAGACCCTCAAATGTCTAAAAACACAGGTATATTAAACAATTGTAGTAATAATTCACTCACAGGCTATAACAAAAAATACTCAAAAGAGCTCACCCTATGCTAAAACAAAAATAAAAAACGAAGAAGGCAGCAGACAAGTATTTACACGTGTCTGAAGTACCTACACCAATGTACGCTCATGAAATCAGGTCAGTGAGGGAAGTCTCAGATCACAACTACCCATTCTAACATGAAAAATCTGCCATATTTTTTCAATGCAGCTCTTTCTTGATTCCCTATTTCTTCCAACCTTGCCTCAGCAGAGGTCCAAATTCTGAATTATAACTCACTGTACTTTAATTCAGTTTAAGCAGTCTCTCTTTTCAAATGGAGACACAAACCAGATCATTTCAACAGAACTAGGTGCGACTACTGGTGCTAAGAAATCCACCTCCATTCTTTCAAATTTGCCTATACCCACTTCTGTTTGCCATCCTATCCTCAAATTTACATGACTGATTCTGTGTCTTTTCTCTACCAGAGATCCTCCAGTTTAGTCAGTCAAGACTCCAGTAATATCTGCAATGTTAGGACATACATGCACATATGTCACACACACATGCACTCTCCATGAAGCCTGAACAGGATTTGACTCAACTCTAAAAAGCTCCCAGGACCTGATCTCTGACACCAGACTGTGCTGGCACAGCTGCTGCAGGGTACCCCAAGTCCCTAGTCACACAAAGGAGATGGTTCACTGACGGTATGGCTGCCCTGGGATCCAGCTGCTCACACCCCTCAATCCCACCACATCACGAAGCAGTCTGTTCCCTAGGGCTTTCATGCACAAGCTATTCCCAGCCTTTCCCTTTCCTCTGGCTCCTTGAGGTATGTAGGCACTATGTATCTTCAGGCTTTCAGCTCTTGGAAGATTCTAACAAACAGGAAATTCTCCCATTTTCCTGGATGGAAGCCAAATTTGTGTATTAGGAATGCATGCCCTTATTTCCAAGTCTCTCCTTTTTCAGCCATCCCTTCCTTGCTCTCAGGAAATGCCCAATTACGATTATCTGGTTTATAACCTCACACAATAGCACATTCAGTAGCTGTGCCAGTGAAGCAGAAAAGGATCTGCACTACTATCAGCTTAGGGAGATACTGTGCCGAAATTAGTTCCACAACAGTACTGTAAACTCTGATAACTTCTTACAATCAAAGAAAAAGCTAAATTACACAAATGCTTTGTTTTGTTTTGTTTTTTTAACAAGGCAAATCTCATTAATTGACTAATACTGAATTACAGTGAAGATAAATTTGGGGGGAAAATTAGCCACCTTTTGATCTGTTTATCTTCTCCTCTCTGTGGCTTCTGAAGAAGCACATGTAAACTTTGACTTTATTCGTGGCAACATCCAAATATTTGCATTTGCAACACAAGCACTTACAAACTCAGAAGATAGAACAACCCTTTTCCATCTCCAAGCATAGATAAAGTTGTATGTTCAAGAATGAATGAGATGATCCAACCATTAGGAGGAGAAAACAGGATCTATGGCCTCACTACACAGTTCACACTTCAATACTACATAATGAAAATGCACTAGAGGCACCAAGCTGATTAGAAGTATGGACCACTTCTCCCATGGAGAAAGGCTGAGAGAATTGGGATTGCTCAGCCTCGAACAGAGATGGCTTAGGGGTGACTTGCAGCCTTCCACCACATGACAGGAGCCTACAAGAAAAACGGAGAGAGAATATTTACAAAAGCCTGAAGTGAAAGGACAAGGGGCAACGGCTTCAAACTGACACAGAATACATTTAGATTGTATATCAAGAAAAAATTCTTTACTGTGAGGGTGGTGAGGCACTGGAATAGGTTACTCTGGGAGGCTATGGGTGCCCTATCCCCAGAAGTGTTCAAGGCCAGGCTGCTGGAGGGAGCTCTGCACATCCCGGTCTAGTGTAAGGTATCCCTGCCTATGGCAGGGAGGTTGGAATCAGATGACCTTTAAGGTGCCTTCCAACCCAAGCCATGATTCTGACTCCTGAGGGATGAATACCTTTATTAGAGACAAAAAGAAAGAAAGAGGAAAATGCAAATGCTGAGAACAGCACTTTGACTTAGGCCCTCCACACAAATCCGACTTTGTTTATTTTCTAATGCAACATTGATTTATAAGACCTATTTATTGGAGGAAAACTCAAATGACATTGCACAAATATTTTATATTAAACACAACTCTAATGAAGCCTGAGCTGCAGAGGACCTGCTAATGGCATTGCTTGCAGACAAGTAGCTAATAAGCTGGTTTCCTCATATGATGCTGCTGTAATGAGAAGAACACTGAGAGCTTAGAGGAATGTAATCCTCCATAAACAGGCTTTAAGTTTCTGCTACAAACAAACAGAAATAGTTTAACACACAAAGGACAAACATACTAAAGACCCTCAATTACTACTGTGAATATTATTTTCTGCCACATTAATCATATCTCCCAGGAACAGTTAAAAGGCCCACAGACACTGCTGTACACTACAGCTTCCAGCAACACAGATACATTAACCATTTTCTAAATACGCTGTTGGTCAAGTTCCAAATAGGCAAATAAAAACTAACTCCTTCCATGAAAATATTGAGTCGAAACACAGGAAAAACACGCAGTCAGCTCCAGAAGGCTTTGCTTTTCCCAGCTCTGTCTTCAAGATTTTTCTTCATGTATGTGTAGAATAAATGTATTTATAAAATTATATAAATCAGAGAGTAGTTATATGTACACATATTTTTATTCAAGCACTATTTTGCTAATGCAATGACCAAGTTAAATCTCTGCACCAGCTCTAAGGTGCTCCTTAAAGCACAACAGAATTAGGTTCCCTTGCCCAGCATCTGCTAACTGGGCTTCCTTTTGTTCGGGTATGAAAAGAAAAACCTCTTACATGACACTGTATCCTCTAAGAAAGTAGGTAAAGATATATTTTTACACAGGCAGTAATGTGAAATGCACCTCAGCTTTGGTTCAGACAAAAATCACCTGTGGAGAGCAAAGGACATGCATAAAGACAGCAGATTTTCAGTCTGGGACTGTTCTGCACAGGCTGCCAAAGTCTGACAATTACAGCAGCAGCTTGTACAAAGTGCAACTGGACTGAGCAAAAACTTACTTCAAGGAGCAAAAGGACACAATGTATGGCAGGAACTTTCAGCCAACCACAGCCTAGCCCAAATAAAACTCACAGGGGGAAAAGGCTTGAGTGCACTACTTAGGGGCACACACTCCTCTTGAAAAAATTAAATTAAGGATTCTACTTAATCATAACTTTATGTAACCTATATTGATCCGAGACAACACACAGAATATCCTCACCAGATTTCCACGATTTTCATGCTTTAACGAGTGACTTTTTCAATGAATTTCAATGTCTGATATTAAGGTTTCTACACAACATGAGATCATGCATTCATATACACACTCACAATTCTGAGCCTCTTATGTGGCCAAAAAAAAAAAAAATTCTTTTTCAGTCTCAGCATATACATTTGTCTTTATTCAAGCAAATAGCTAAAGATTTTGAAATAAAATTTTAAGGAGAGGCTTGAGGAGTTTGGTTTGTATTCTTTGACACTAAATATAAGGCAAAACCCATCTCTGACAGTTATTTACATAAAACCACCCCGAAGTTATGAGCCAAATCATCACCTGCATGGGAAATACTCTTGCCATGAGCAGTAAAACCACCTGATCAGTTCACAGGGGTAAATTTTAACATCAGTCTATGAACTGATTTATGAACACTGTTGCTTGAGTCTGTGTTTCTAGTTGTTACTGACAGCTAGTCCTAAATAAGCCTCAGTGACAGGATGATAATCAAGAAAGGATAGCAACCTTAGTACTTACTGCAAACAAAAAGGTGTCAGAAATGCAAAATTACTGAAAATTTTGATGTCCTTGTGTTTTAAACCATTGTGATTTCCCCATAGGCTGCTCAGCATAACAGTGAGCTTCCCAATAGTAATGACAGCAGCTCTGAAACTGATTAAATACACTAAAACCAATGAGATCGTCAGTTTCACTTAACTAGACACAAGTTAAACTTCAGGTTGTATTCACTGGAACCACCACGGGAAAATCTGCTTCACAAAAA
Source organism: Irena cyanogastra (assembly GCA_013397155.1). Lineage (NCBI taxonomy): Eukaryota > Metazoa > Chordata > Aves > Passeriformes > Irenidae > Irena > Irena cyanogastra. The sequence goes on from VWZV01000538.1 coordinate 509,461, forward strand.
CTGCTTTGATTCTTATGTACTCCAGTAACTGTGACAGTAATTAGCAAAAATCTCTGCTCCAGTTCAATTCTGTTAGGTAATTAGTAACTGGTAGCAGCAAGAGGGGTCTTTCAAAGCACCAGCACGTATTATCTGTAAACTACACATAAAATTCAGGATTCCTCCAAGAACCTAGCCATGGACAACAGCTGGGCAGTGCCACAATACCAATGGTTCACAGCCCGTCCCACCTCAACACCAAGTGACCCGCCAAAAACACGCACAAGCCATGGCAAACTAAAGCCCATGGGGTCAGTCAGGAGCAATGCTATAATAGATAGGAGAAGGAGGCTGGAGGATGACAGACACACAGCAAACTGTGTGTACATAAATACACAAACACAGAACCACAGGGGCAGTGGTTGGAAGGGGCTTCTGGAGATCATCAACACCCTGCTGAAACGGGATACACATACAAGGAAAGGCTGAGAGAAACCGGGCTATTCAGGCCAAAAAAGGGAAGACTTCAAGATGACCTAATTGCAGCCTTCCAGTACCTGAAGGGAGCCCACAGAAAAGATAGAGAGAGACTATTTACAAGGGCCTAGAGTGACAGGACAAGGGGAAATGGCATCAAACTGAGAGCAAGTTTAAATTAATATTAGGAAGAAATTCTTTACTGTCAGGCCAGTGAGGCACTGGCACAGGTTGCCCAGAGAAGCTGTGGATGGATGCCCCATCCCTGGGACTGTTCAAGGCCAGGCTGGATAGAGCTCTGAGAAATCTTGTCTAGTGGAGGTGCCCCTGCCCATGGGAGGGGGTTGCAACAAAATGAGCTTTGAGGTCCCTTCCAACCTAGATCATTCTATGATTCTATGATATTTTTCCAATCCATCCTGGCTACTTTCTGTTCTAAAAGTTTATGTCCTAATTTTTTTCTTTAGTTCACACATATTTACCATCATACATAAACATCCCATTTTACAGTGTCTGAGCAGGTAGCACCATCTAGACTTAAGCTTTCTCCTCACAGGAATGACTATTGCCTAAGGTGTAATTATACTGTAGCCACTACTAAAAATGCTCAGTCTTGTCCTTCTGGTCTAAAACAACACTGCTACAAGATCCACATTTTTACACTTTGAGATGTTTTCCTTTGCATCCCAATCACAGTTTAACCCATCATATCAAATACAAGCTGTTCTGGCCCATGTTTGATGCTCTTCACAGGCCTAACTCTTAAGTGGAAAAGGCAGTCCCACTAGCCCATTTGAACATTCAGCACATTTATAGGGCTGTTTTTCTCCAAACAGACATCACGATAACCTCACCCTGCCCTGCACAGTGCAGAAGAGCTTCCAAGGAAACACCAAGCTAGCCCCATTCATTCTCCACACTCTGCCATTATGATAACAAGGGCTACTATTCTAGGAGCAAACAAACCAACTCTGGAAATTCCAAGTGTCCTCAGATCAGTAGGATCCCAGGCTCTGCAATACTTAATAACAGTCACAGGGACTGTCAGACCACAAGCTGCTTCCGAGGAGTCAGCTGCTCTTCCCAGGTTGTAGCTCCTGCCAGTGCTGGCCAGCCCAGGCTGGTGTTGCCAGATGCCACTCATCCCTAGGTGCCAGCACCACGACTCACTCAAACCTCTGGCAAGCCAGGTCAGGCTCTTAATAAACCATCAGAGAGTCACTCTCTGCATACATGGATTTCCTGCCCACTTAGTGAGAGCCAGTGGTGGGACAAGGAAGGGGGGATAAGACCAAGACTGCACCAATTTCCACCGAGTTCAACTGTTGTGGAGTAGCAGCCTTAAAACAATGAGTTGTTTCTCTGCTATTATTTTAATCCTTCTCTTATCTAATGAGAGAAACTGATGGGAGGGGGGAAGCCTCCATCCTACTTAGGCACTAAACTTAGCAGAAAACTTACACCAATGGGAGACGAACTAAAAATCTCACAGTGGCAGAGATGTGGTGCTCCTGGTGTACACTTCTTACAAATGAACATGCACAATCAGACCCACTCCTGCACGGGCTGAAATGCCATACGCCGTTCTCCACTCCCTGCTTTAGGTGTGCACATCCAGAAGGATTTCATTTACTGCAGCCATTAATGGCACAAAGATCAAAGCTTCCACTTCACCTCAAACAACTCTGCTACATGCCCCAGGTAAGTGATACCAGGAAGATTTCACAATTCTTCCACCCAAAATTCAGCATAGTACAGCAGAGAAACTGTAAATAAAATTTAAATTGCACTTTTTCACAGACAGGTCTGTATTACAAAGAGTTCACTGTATTCAATAGAAGAGATACATTTGGGGAAAGAGCTCAGCTGTCTATTTTGAATAGGAAGGAAAAAAAAAAAAACAAAAACAACCAAACTTAACAGAAAGATTTTCAATAAAAGGCTTCTGTTTAGTCCAATTAAAAAAATAAATTAGTATCATGATTTCCTACAGAAACAGGCCTTGTAATCACAGAGTGGGCACCTACCCAGGAACCTCTACCCTCCCACCTCTCAAAAGAAACAGCTCAAGACCACCTCAGCAGCTTGGCCTGGCCCCAGGGATCCCCAAAAGCCTCAGCAGCACCCCCAGGCTTCCTAGCACTTTGGCCAGCCAATGTGTAGCTCCTGATCACACTGCCTGCTCTTGCCCACATCTTGGGCCACAAGAAGTTATAGGAGACAACACAGAGGGCTGTACCTCCACTCTACTGCAGTGAGGTCTGCCAGAGGTAAACTCATTCCACAGCCTCAATTGGCCACCCCCTCCGCAGCTGTTGGTGAGACAAAATTACATCAGGAAAAGTCACACAGCACTATTTGCAGCATTCAGTAAAATTATTTGATAGCTTATCCTGCCCTCCACTAATCATCTAAAAAGGAATCATGTGAAGAGACATGCCCCACTCCAGGCTAAAAACATGTGGGCAAGGACAGCACAAGGCACAACTCTGCACAAGAACGAGCCTACAGATAACATTAAGCCATGTAAAATATCGGGCAGCGTTTAACAGGTCGCCTGGAAGGTGACAGGCTTCTGACAGCAGTTCCAGCTTCTGGGGCGAGACAGCCTTTCCTGGCTGGGTCAAGCACCAGGAAGGCGCTAGCACATGCTGTGTCCCAGCAGAAAGGCCACTGTCACACCATAGCCTGTGAAGGGCAGCCAGCAGCTTTCACCCGCATTGGGTAATAACCTCCATGCATGCAGGTGATGTTAGAATTGAAATGAACCTCAAACACAATAGAGACACTACAGTATTCAAAGACATGGTGAGATCTGTACCAGAGATCAGCGTGTAATTTTACTACCTCAATTAAAGAACTAGTAAATTCAGCATTGCACTCCACAGAGGGCAACTGAAATTTTCTAGGTCATTTTCTTTCACGGAGAAAGAAAAAAAAGATACTGTTTAAAGTTTGGGGGAGGCTTCTTAATGGATCTTATATTGAAACACCCATTTGCCTCATCTCCCACAGAAAGGTGAAGGTGCTATATTTTAATACGTCTGGACATGGTCTCAAGAAATCTACAACAACTTTGGTTCGTAAGCACTATTCGCTGTCATTTAGTCCTGCCAGTTTTCCCTGTGTCAGTGATGTCATATCAAGACTGACTTTCTGCCATCACTACACACCTACCTGAAGCTTCAGAAGCTAACTTGAATAAAAGGGGTACAAAATACTCCTCTAACAAGTTCACATTTTTGGAAAATTATTTGAAACAAAATTTAAATTCTGTGCTGCCTTCTTAGCAGCAGCATTATGCCAACACATTCTCCATCAAACGACAGAGACGATAAACTCTGACAGTAAAATCTTCAACCCTTTTCTATTCAGTTAGGTCACAAAGCACTCAGTACCTTCCCTGGCCTCTAACAACTTAGCGGAGATTGCACACACCCTGCACTCAGCACCAGCATTGGTGCATACCAGTCACCTTAAAATCAGCCCCAGGAAAAGCTTTACGGCAACACAGCAACTTAGCAAGAGCTGGAACTGGTGATGATGAGGAAATCTGTCTGTCTTCACCATTAATATGTGCAGAGTTTACCCTGTAGACCAGCAGACTGTACCAAAAAGCAGCCCGGGCAGCTTCAGGTGACCGGACAGCTGTAGTCCAGACAGGGCTGTCACAAGAGATCTTCTGTGGCTTTCAGCACTAAGTCCCGTGAAACATATGCAAGACCAGAGAGAACTTTTAGAAGCTGCCAGTAAGCTGCCAGTAAGCTGCCAGTTACTTCTTAATTTCCAAACAAGTAATGGGATACAGACAGAGAAGATTTAATTCTAGTTCCCCATTAAAAAAAATGCTATAAGCTTAGATGCCAGAATTAAATAAAACTTCGCAATTACTACCACCAAGTAATTAAAAGATTCTAAAGTAAGAAAACTACACAGTAGTGGGAAAGTCTCTAAACAAAAAAAAAGTCCTCCAACAGGTGGGAAATTACGTAAGAGATATAAGCAGAATTTGAAGAAGAGTACCAGAAAGAGGGGAAAATAGGTAATACCAAGAAGGGAAATCCCTGCGCAAGCCATCTATAAATCTATTTAGCTTTAAAAAAAACCCAAAAACATATTTACAAGCTTAAAAATGTTCTCCTGTATTTTCCCACAGTTCTATATCTAAGCAAAGGAAAAGTTAAAATATGCCAAGTATAGGAATGCTTTCTCAGTCATAACCTAAGATTTCTGGGATACAATATAGTATTCAGTCATTTAACCAGGCCATTTACACCTATGCAGTGTGACGTATTAGGGGAAAAAAAGAAAACTACTCTTCCAACAACTGTGGTCCCAGGAGAAATTTCTGTTTCAAAGTAACTAGCTTTCAGAAGAATAAAATGAAACCAAAACCAAAAGGGAAGTGGAGCAGGAGTCTGTTCCTGCCATCTCCTCTTCTGAAAAGAATGAAGAATGTCATGCCCCAATGCACACCCAGCCTTCTCCAGATGCTTACTTCAAAGCACTCTCACAGCACACACCTGAATGTAAATGAATATTATTTTCAACTTCAGTGTGACACTCTCCTTTTTTTTTTTCCAGCTTAATCCCAGCAAAACCACAGCTAAGTTCAACTTTTCAAAGTGGCTTTATGTTTTAATGGAAATTTGATTAAAAATCAAAAAATGTCAGTTTTTGTTTGAGAATAGGAACAGAAATTTCAAGCACAGGTATCTGACTTTCCTTGGAGTCACACAGCTGCGAGAAGGACAGTTATCACATAAACCATGTGTGACCTCAAGCCTATCATTCACAATTCAACAAAAGTAAAAACTAGCATGAAATACAGCCACATAAATCACAATCCAGAAGTCATACACCTCAGACTCAGACCCTAATGTCAAGTGAACATCCTCTTCTAAAGGGAGCCCTCTAGATTTTGGGGTACAACACCAGTGAAATGATGACAACTGGCAGGACGAAGCCCCAGGGGGATAGAATGCCATTATATCACATGCATTCATTTCCACAAATTCTGTGTATGGTAAGATACAAGCATCAATTAGATTTAAATAGCTCCAGATCATGCCTTGCAAACACTAAAGCCTCTCTGACAAGCTTTTATTAAATATGTTGCTCTCTCTACCTCTTCTTACTGTAAAGCTGAAAATATGCTTTTACCTGATAGCTAAAAAAGCTTTAGTCAAGTATATTTTAAGCACAAGCTCCATTTTCTTGACATCTAAATTTTGATAAGCTTGACTGTTGCTAATTAGTTGATAACAGAAACATTTTAAAAGAAATACTGTGCAGAGTATAATTTTTTCAGCAAGAACCCACCAGGTAAATTAATTCAGAAACCAGCTATAAACAACATCAAGTCAAAGCTGTGCATCTCAGAATAAAACTTGTTCAAATTTGCATACCAATATTTCCAATGCCCTAAAAAAAAAAAAAAAAAAGTGGTTTACAAACACAAATCTGTGTCAGGTGATGTTTTCAAAGTTAACCTAGTTGCACTCCAGCCTTCAAGCTGTTCCACATCACATGTACGTTGGATTTCACCTCTCTAACACCCTTAGAAGGAGAGCTACCTTAAAACTGTGGACACTCAGTGGTGCTACTGCTCACAACAATGCTGTCCCTGTTGAAGTCCCATCACCAGGTAACACTGGATTTCAGGGAAACTCTCATTCTGATGGCTTTCAACATGCTCCTGAATTTCATCCTTTATGGCAAAGAAAAGCTAATGACATTTACAGAACAATGAAAACTATGAAACCCAACTGAAAAAAAAAAAACCAAACTGTGCCTTCTTCAATTTCAAGAGTCTAGTCTGAATAGTGATTTTCAAACGCTTAGAATGAATGATGCTACTAAATACATGGGGAAAACCACTCTATAATTTAACAGATGAGAACTCAGAAAGCCTGTCACCAACAACTGAAGTCATCAGAATGTCCAGCCCGTGATATTTTGTGTCAATCTGTCCTTTACACCATCTTGGGACACAGTTCTTACTTCACAGCATTTCACAGCCATCTCAACATTTTGAGTCAATGTTGCTTAACATCTCACTCACATTAAAGCCCAAATCCACAGATTCTGCACAACACCCACAGGAAAACTACTGTGTAGTTCAGTATGCTAAAACCACCCCTCTACCAGAGGATAGAGCCCCGTGAGTGTCAGCAGGAGTCAGCACACCCCCACAGCCACTCCAGAACACAGACTGGTGTACTCGCCTCAAATACTGAGGCAGGGAGGTGTAACCCTCAGCAGCCAAGAGATACTTTATCCACTTCTGAAAAATGGGGGGGTAACAGAGCACAGACGTGGTATGGACAGGATCATTCAAAAAGAAGTTTCATGAAAATTTTTCTCTAGTGGTCTGTAGAGCTCTTAGTGAATTGCAAGTTTTGAAATCCGACAGAAATCTAGCAACAAAAAAATGTAAACCCTGCAATAAAATGACAGAGAGCAAACTGCAATGCTGGAAGAAAGTAACATTTTAGATGGTCACCACAGCACACACTACAGCTGCTCCCAATTTTACCTGCAAGCTTGGCTGAGGTGTGCAGGCAAAATACAGCTTATGATAACATCTATATTCAGCACAGTATTAATGCAAAGTAACATGGAAAAATCTGACACATGCTGCTCAGAACACATTGTGTTGCCAAAGTAAGAGTTACAAGTGTTCACAAAAAACAGCCAGAGATGGCATTTGTCAACCTGAGGAAACAGGAAAAAGTATTTCCTTTTGCTTGGCACAAAGTCTGAGTTTGTACCTTTACCTGGCACAAAGCCTGAGTTTGTACTATCATGCAAGGTATGCTCTGCAGGAAGGCATTGCACCACCTCATCTTTCCTTCAGCCCCACAGCTTTAGCATTCTCTCCCTTTTTTAAATAATAAAAGGGACGAGCTTATAGAAAGCTTTCAACTTGCATGGTTTTGCATGCAACTAACTCCTGTGATTCACAGTATCAGCTTTTCCCTATTAATTATGCTTGACCACCCATTAACCAGAACACTGGACATATCATAGTCCCAAAGCTATCTTTATTTCATGTGAAAAGAAGACTGAACTCTACCCTGAATTCACAAAAACCTTTTGAAATCCATTGTCAAAACAGCCTCTCCTACATTACTCACCTAATACTCTTAAATTGTGATTGGAATTGCGATCTTACACTGCTACCCCAGGCACAAGTCAACAGGCCCCTGTTGAGAACCTGAATACTTTCAATTTAAAGGCGTCCATTTGCTGACTGAAGACTATCACATTGCTAACTTAGTCACCAGGGTCTGATGGGCAAGTTTAATAACAAAGCCAGCTAAGAAAAAACCAAGCAAATGAAACAACAAAACCAAAAAACAATAAACCAAATGAAACAAAAAAACAGCAAAACCAAAAAAACCTATACACACATAACCCTTCACTGTGACTCAAGGCAACCTTCACCCACTTTAATATAATCACAGTGGCTCTCACAAGAGAGCTAGAAAGTGAAAGCCATCAGGATACTTTCATTTCCAAGAAAATCTGCTCCCACACCTGTGGCTTTTCTACTCAGAGAAAGTAGAAAAGACTTTTCTCTCTCAGTCAGGTCCCAGCAACTCACACACACACACACATATCTCCCTCAGATCTTTAAGAGTTCTGCTCCTTAACAAGAACAGAAAATCAATTTAGAAAAAAAAAACAAAAACAGAACCAACTAAACAAAACAGAAAATTCAGGCCTTTAAAGGAATTTCTTCCTACATGAAAACATGTAAGTGAGGACACAGCTCTTAAGCTTTTTGTTTACTTTTTATACTATGGAATACTAGGAATGTCACATTTGACTCTTGACCCACTGGGAACTGAAAATCAGTATCTTCACTAGAGAAAGTGAAGAGCAACATTATTTTAGGCACCTCTGGGCACCTCAATAATCCCCCTGTCACTGGCACTGCCAGCAATGGCTGTAAGGGGGTGACTGATGCAGCTCCTCAGACAACTCCTGGCACAGGTGAGTGTCAGAGACCTCCCTACTGGTTCTGCAAAGATCTGAGTCCAGCCTAAAAAGCCATTCTCCAAGTTCCCTGGGGCCTCAGGTAGATTGACCAACCTGGCCACTTGGTCCCCAGCACCTGCGACATTCCTCAACCTCACCATTCACATCACTGGAGCTATAGAGCCAGCTTCTCAGGGACTGAAAAAATGGGCTGTCAACTCTTGTAGGGGTCCTTCAGCAAGGAAGTAGAGAAGATTTATCCAGAAATAGAACAGAAATTCTTTTGTTCTACCTTTCATTCCCCTTCAGTTACCCAAGTCCACAGACACCAGCTGAACTCACAGAATTAAGGAGATGCTGGCCACAACATACCTTCCTAGGCACAAGAGTGTAAGAAAGGCAACTATTCAATTATCCTTCCACTTATCTTTATGAAGCACTTTTAAAATGTGAAATACTTTTCCATTTTAAGGCATAGGTAATTCTTTTTTTGACCTTTTCATAGAAGCTGATGGGTTTTACCATCTTTTGTAGCTGCTGCTCATAGTAACTGTGAATACAGGGTTATCCTAAAAATATTGGGGGGTGGAGGGGGGAAAGTATGTTAAGGATTTATTACAGCTATTTTTAAATAATACTACAGAAGGTTACCAGAAAAATCTATAAACTTTGTACTTTCATATTCTGAAGCAGTATTTTTCTTTCAAGGTGTAGACCGAACATATTTAAAGACATTATTTCAGACAAATTCTAATGATAGTACTATACTTGTAAACTACTGCAAACACAATCAAAATCATTATTGAAATTCTGTGAAAGGTCTTCTGAAAGCAAAAAGTTTTAAACTGCTGTTAAAGGTTTCATAAAGGTGCTGATTCATATCATATTATACCAATAAACACAGCCCTCCAAGATTCAGCAAGCTTGCATAGATACTAAACAAAAAAAGACCAAAAATACCCAAAACTAACCACACACACCTCCACCCACTCCCACCAAAATCCATCAGAACAGTCACAAAACCAGAAGGCATTCAGCAGACCAGTTTGACAAGGGCTTTCAAAATTACTTTGAATCACTGGCCTTTGCACCTTGCTCTAGCTTTCAGAAACACCAACAGGAATCTGTGTCAAAGGTGTAACTGTAAGTATTACAAAGTTTTTTGACATTAACTTCTTAAATACAGAAAAAGATGCATAAATTTAACAGCATAACTCCACAGTATTTCAAGTAATGTTCGCAAATTACTTAGTAGTTGGTGCAAACACTTTCAGTAAACCAGTGTTGTGATTCTGCTCATTCTGGACAAAGAGCTACTAAAGCTCTGGGTACTAGCACTGGCAGCTGAAACCACCCATATTCAAGCCCTCCAAGCTTGCCTGTCACACAGTCCAAACACAGACAGCTCTCCATTCAGGGGGAGATGCAGAAACCATCATCATTCCATTTCTCAGGAGCAGAGAGACACCTGCACATTGGTCACAGGCAAGAGTGGCTCTGGCCTCATGATGAGAGAGGGAGCCTGCAGCCTCTTGGATCCACCAGGCAACCCTAAATTCAACTCTCAAAATACAGAGGTTTTAAAGGTTTGGATTTTAAATCCTTGGAAGGCTGCCACCTATTAAGATGGGAAAAAGAAAAGTACACAGCTCCCAAGATACCTTCTTTGTGTACCAGGTGCTCAGTAGATACTTTGCAATCAGAACTCTATCGTCAACTGGTGGAGACAGATGACTCTACCATCCTGTGCATGAAGCAGCTATTGCTTTTAGGAAAAAAAAAATACTCAGCACCATATCATTAGCTAAATCCTTAAATAATAAGTACATCAAAACCATGGGACAAGCACAGCAGAAGCACACACGAACTAGCACAATTTTTACCCTTTAACCCCAAAAAACAGCAACAGAGAAGAATTAGTATCACACCTTGCTTTAAGCCAGGCATTATTTCAAGTGGTAAACATCCTTAAAAGTTTGTGCTTCTTTTAGAAAAAGAAAAATGAGCTGAACTGACATGGCTCTATTCTACTATTATTCTACTATTCCTGAGATTACACTGCCAATGCACTGCTGAATCACAAGTCTGAAATAACAGTGGGTGTGGGAAACCAAAGGACAGATAAAACAGCCTTTAAATCCATGTATCAACCAAATGTCAGGCTCTCTCCAGAAGCAGTAGAACTTGATAAAACACATTGCTGAGAGGCCAGCTAAGGGCCACCAATTAAAACCCAGCTTTTTCAGTCCGCTGTTCCAAGATGACCATCACAGTAATTATCAGAGCTGAGACAATGCTGAAACAGGTTTAAGCTCCCCACACCACAACTTCCAGTTACCAGAAAAATCACCATTCACCCAGCACCTGAACTCGCTGTGCAGGGGATACTGGCCGAGGGAAGGGTCTGCACAGCATGAGGGGCAGCCTGGGAAGATCTTCCTCCAGGAGAAAAACTGACGTACGTAGGCACCAGCCATGTAGGGCTGCCTGGAGTATGGGAAATCCTGCAATACACGTGCCTTATTTCCTCAGCAGCAAAATGCCTGACAAAAAAAAAGGGGTTGGATGGGGTAGAAATACAGATTGGACAAAACAAGAAGCTTTTTTTAACTTCTCATGTTGTTTACCTTCATTCACATGCTTTAGTCTTACTGTGAACATTACCTATAACCTTCAGACACCAAACACTGTCAGAGAAGCCCACAAGGGCCATAAGCAACAAGAATAATATGATTAATTATTTGCTTCAGGACATAATTTAGAAGTTTTAACTAAGGGTCAAGATGACCAGTAGAGATGAAAGAAAAAACTTCTTTTGACCTGACACAGCTGCCTTAACTACACAATAAACTAAAGATAGCTTCAGTGGGAAGAGGGCTGTTTGTAGTTAGAGCATTTATTAATACAAACCTACATCTCCGAGTGCTGCTGAAGTTTGACACACGCTTCCTGTATGACAGTAAGAAAACATCTGATGAACAATGTTGGGAACCACGGGTCCGAATAAGGTATGCTGATGACTCAGGCATCTCTTGTAAACCCAATATATTTCTGCTTGTATGTGGTTGCTTCACGCTAACAGAAAACAATTGTAACAAACTTTGAGGTCTCCAGAACAAACTCCCTTATTTGTGGAGATTAGGTTTCTCCTCTTTTAAAGGAAAACAATCAGTTAGTGCTATGGTAGCCTCTCCACCTTTCATCCATCAGACCACTGCACCTTCACCATTTACCCTCTTACACGCAAATACCTGATCAGTGTTAAAGTTTGTCATCCAATTAGCTAGTCATTAGTCTCACTAACAATGAGATTCTCACCTTGGAGTCAACTAAAGCTTTTTTACAAAGTACTTTTTAAGACTTGCCTTTCCCTCATTTCCTAAATGCATGCAATTAGGGATAAAACAGGTTAAAAACAATGGCAGGTAATAAAATAATCAGATGATTCAACAGAAACAATAATAAAAAAAATCCCTGCCATGAAAAAACCTCGGTATTTTACTTGGTTTCTCTAGACACTTTAAAAAGTGATCATCACCCACAGATGCTGACTACAACTTCAGAATTATTGCTAGCTGTATTTTTTACTGCAGTATGGATTACTTGGCATATACCACAATCAATCTTTAACCTCCTTCTGGGCTTATCCTTGTTTTGAAGCTCAAGTGAATCTGAACTACTGACTCACAAGCAGTAGTTTAGCTGAAAACTAAGGATCCTTCTAGTTTAGCTGAAAACTAACATTATTCCTTCAGGATTATTGTCAGAAAGCACAAATAGGCAGCACTGTTCAGGATCCAGAAGGCACTATGTATCTGACGTGATAATTACGATATATTAAGTAAACCACTGACAAGAGATTTTGTAGAAGATAAACTTGCTCACTAAAGTTGTCAGATGCACAGCAGCAACGTCAGTTTTCAAACACAGCAGGCACATGTAGCAGCAAATCTGCTACATTAGCCTGCGAGCGCACCCCAACTGAAAACATTGAGAGAGGAACAAAATCAGACCGTTCAGCCCTTGCCTTCCTGCTGAAGCCGCCAAAATCACTGCTAACTACTTCCAACTATGAGAGCAGTCCTCGGCCAGACACGCCCTCCCTCCAAAAAAGCTTCTTAAATGCGAGCTGTACCACTTTAACCAATTATACCCTAATCAGCACATTCCCCCTGTCCACTCTTACGACTGCAGCCATTTAACTTCCACACCGACTATACCAAAGCATATATACCTTTATTCTCTTATAAAGGCAGTACATACCATTAAAACATTAATAAAAATCAGGGAAGAGACAATGGTCATACCACTAACCAGAAGAGTTGCGTTAACCTACAAGTTACCTTTAAAACACATTATTTTAAAAGCACTGCAATTTAGACATTTCTCTTGACAGTTCAGTTCAAGTGAAAGAAAGCTTTAGAAGGCATCTTTTTTTTTTTTCTTCTTTTGACAGAGAAATATTCTCCGTCGAGTCCTGGCGCACAGTAAAAGACTGGTGAGCGCCGTCATTCCCTTAACGCCGTTCCATGATGCACGTTAACACGAGTCCCCAAACCAGGCACTTTTTCACTCCAGCAGGAGCACGTCACTCGCTGGAAATAGCGTTCACCTTTGGCAGGCGCGGATGCGGGCGCTGCAGGGTCACGCCGGGCATGTGCAGCATCTCCCCCCGGGCCCATGGGGGACTCGGCCGGGACCCCGCGCTCTTCNCTCCCGGCGGCGCCGCCCCGCGCACCTGCCCCGGGCGCAGCCCCCGCCCGGCCCCTTCCCCGCCCTGTCACACCGCCCGCCTCCATCTTGGGAGCTCCTGGCGGGAGTGGAGCGGCCCCGCCGAGCCCCCGCGGCCGCCCCACTCCTCCCTCGGGAAGGGCTCTGCGTCCTTCGCCGGCTGCAGGGGCGGCCCCCCCCGGCCCCCGGGGAGGCCAAGGTTGTCCCGC
>VWZV01000538.1:523042-739082 GCA_013397155.1 Irena cyanogastra
CCACTCTGCCCGGCCGCCTGCGAGCGCAACAGGCCCGCTCGGGGCCGCGGGGAGCGCGCCGCGGCTCCCCCGAGGGCAGTGCCAAGCCCCGGGGCCGGGATGACCCGGAGCACGGCCGGCAGCGGCCCCCGCTGCCGCTGCGGCTCCGCGGCCGCCGGAGCGGCGGGGNGGGGAAGGCAAAGTTTGTCCCGCTGCGGGGAAACCGAGAGCGGCTCGGACCGGGGCCGCTTTCCAGGAGATCGCCAGGGAATTTCTGAGCCAGCGGTGGTTCCAGCGCTGTTGCTGCTCGTAGCGACAACAAACCGTATCGCGAAATGAATCACAGCATCGTTCGGGTTGAAAGGGACCTCTGGAGATCAGCCGCCCCAACCCCCCTGCCAAGGCAGGATCACCAGGAGGGTGACACAGGAACGTTTCCAAGTGGGTTTGGAATGTCTCCAGAGAAGGAGACTCTACACCTTCCCTGGGCAGCTGCTTCAGTGCTCCCCCACCCTCAACAGAAAAAAAAAAGTTCTTCCTCGTGTTGATATGGAACTTCTTGTGTTTTAGTTTATGGCCATTGCTCCTTGTCCCTATTGCTGGGCCCCACCATCTTCTTGGCCCCTACTTTGGAGATCTTTGTATGCATTAATGAGGTCCCCTCTCAGTGTTCCCCAGACTAACTAGGCCCAGCTCTCCTCATAAGAGAGATGGTCCAGACCCTGGTCACCTTTGTAGCCTCTGCTGGACCCTCTCCAGGATCTCCTTGAGGACCCCAGAACTAGACACAGTAATGCTGCATCCTAAAGTTGCATCCCTTTGCCTGAGGTTTGGCTGCGTTTGACTGGGTGAGCCGTGAGGTGATGGTGTTCAGCATTCAAATTGTACAGGAATGTCATTAATGTATGGGGAAGTAGCTGGTCTTGGCATCCCACAGTGAATTTTGGCACCACAGATAAACAGCATTAGGGAAGAGATTGTCCCTCTGTCACCCTAGTCTGGGGTGTCAAGGAAAGGGCGAGAAAGGACACTGTTTTGGGCATCAGCACAAGCAGGGCAAAGAGACTCAGCTGGCCAAAACACATTTGCCCAGAAGCAGGTGAAGGGCAGCAGAGAAGCCCGCCCCACATTTTGAACGCCTGCCCAGTGCATGGTACCTGTGTCCCAGTTCCGTTTCCAAGGCTGGCAAAGCTTAGTCTGTAGGAAAAGGTGTGGAGAGCAGCACGGTTCTGAGAGCCCCAAGTACCTGAAAAACATGAGCTGAGAGCCCAATGCAATACAATGAACTGCGGCTGCTGTTTGTCTGTCACACACAGTCTTTACGACTCTGTCATTCGAGGCCCTCCTCCCCCCACGGTAGAGTATGGATCTTTTTAAAACTGGGGTTATCAGGTAATAACATCGCTGGAAGATCCTGGACTTTAAGTAAAACACCAGCACAGCTCATGACAACCTGCAACCACTGCTTTATTTCACTGTAGCTTCTGTGCAGGAGATGTTGCAATGTAATCAATATTTGCACTTCTCAGGTTTGTTACCCATAGATTGTATCAGTTTTAATGCTTTTTCCTTTTATGCTGCAATATGCGAGGCAATTTTTAAAATTAATGTTCCCAGTGAATTTATTGTGCAAAAGACAAGAAAGTATGCAGACAATATAACGGGATCAGAAATGGCTTGCAAATTACTTTACTGGAGATAGGAGTGGAAATTCTCTCTGCTCAGACTGATGGCTATGTGTAAGAAAGACAACAGTAGCAGCTTGGGGCTTTTCTTAAAAAACTTCTGTAGCAGTTTTGCAGGAGTGCTAGTCCAATTCCTGTGTCCTCTTCCAAAATATAACCATGCTTTTTCTTACACATTTTTACAGCTTCATCACCATGTTTTTGACATGTGCTATGTTCAGATAACTCTCATCAAAACTATTAATTATTTACATTATTCAAAAATATTGTAAACAAATTAGCATTTAAATGAAATGCATGTCTTCCAATATTTTTTTCAAGTGCTTTCACTGTTTCATTTAATAGCTTTCCTGTGTCCAAAAATAAAATGTGTCCAAAAAGAAAGAAGAAATCATACGTTTTGTTCAATTCTCTTTAAATCAGGATAGGATGACAAAGTATCACCTTCCATTAAATTCCCCTCCCCAATAAAATTATCACTTTTAAGGGCTCTGGCTTCCTAACTTTCTTTAAAATAAGAAAAAAAATTGCTATGTAATCCTATCCCAAAACAAGGATTTTCCATTGAAGTACATAATCTGAACCACAGTTGTGCAAATGAGGATTCTGTCATAATTAAAGTGTTGCTGGAAACCAGAGGGAGCAGAGTTCCCTGTTCCTTTTGCACCTCAAGCTCTCTATGAAGTACATTGAGCACAAGACTGGAATTTGTACCTCATCAGAAAACACTAATGATTTTGTCAGGGCCACAGTTTAGGAAGAATATATATATGTTTATTTATTTATATATATATTTATATACATATGTGCATATTTTCACAGAAGTTTGTTGGGTTTCCCCTTAGTTGCTCCTCACCTTTTAACAATATTACAGGCTTTGGCTGTTACCAAACATGGTTTGGTTGTTAAACAATTGGTGACACGTTGCACAAGCTCTGCCTTCAGCTGCTTGGTCCCCTGAGCAAGGCTCCCCCTCATCTGCACCTCCTCCTCAGTGCTGGAGAAGTGATTCACCTGCAGTACAAGCACAGACCCCCCTCCCCCCTAAACTGGTTGTTTTCTTCTGTTAGATCAGTTCCCCAAAATGGTTCACTGACTGGCTGCAGGAACAGCTGCGCTGGCCCAGAAGAGAGGGTGACCCAGGCTCAGCGATGGTACCCATCGAGTTTCATTTCACCTATTTCTCAAATCAGTAAGTGATCATGCCTTCCTGATCTGCACATTGCCAGTTGGAGGGAAAGTCTGTGCCTGCTCACAGGAATCCTTGTTTTCCCATTTTTGCAAAGAGCAGCCAAAACATCAGCCAACCACAAAACATTTTAGCACATGTTTTATTGTATATAAAGATCATGTACAACAAGAAATAGCTCATTATTTCCCTGCATTTTCAATAGACTTGGGTTTGTCTTTAATTAAGTGCAACATTTATTTAGTGCTTTAATTAGACTGTGGCTGCATAAGTTACAGCTGGGGAAGTACAAGTCAGGACTTCTTGGTTTTCTTTTCCCAAATCTATAACCTGTTTCATTGGGGATGAGAAAGCACTGCTTTAAAAAGCACAGTGAACGCTACAAATACGGGTTCTGTAGTTAACCCTGGACAAGAGCTGCCCTGGATTCACATTTATAAACCCCATCTCAGAGCACTTTCACTTAGGCCTTTTGGCTCGGCAGTAAATAATTCAGCCAACTGACAAAACCACAGCCATTCAAGCAGCTTTTATAGCATGACACTTTTGAAATCATCGTTTGGCAATTACTCTCTGTGTCACTGGTAACCATTCAAGCATTGCTTTGGCACCTGCAAAATCTCCTGGTGGTTATCATCCAAGGGAACCAAAACAAAAACTAGCCAATGTTGTAACTCAGGAAAGAGAGCAATCATCTTCAGAAATCCGTTTCAAAATCTAAAAGTAAAACTAAAATAAGATGAACATAGGTTTTGTTGCTCTGCAAAACACAACTTCATATTCCATTGTTTATTGACCTTAAATTGAAGGCTTCTGACCTTCTAATTGCTTCCTGACAGCAGATGTCTGTTCACACGCCTTCTTAAAGTCAGGTGCTACATTCGAAATGAAAATTCTCAGATTTAGACTCCCGAGTTCATGTAATTGCAGCTGAATTCCATAGAAATTATGGATTTTACAAGAACCTGGTTAAAGTCCCCTTTTTACCCTAGCCATCTTCACATTTTATTTACTTTTTTGACCACCCTTGCACATTGATCATATTATTTCACACATCTTTCCTGAGAGGCCATAACACTTTTTTGTATGTGGCTGAAAGTAATTTAGAGCTCAGCAACAACTACTAGTCCTTCCAATAGGAATTACCCAGTGTTTTTCAAGGAGTAGAAAGTTAGAGAACTATTCCCAAAATACTTCTTTCTCTTATTGAAAAGGTAGCTCATTTAAACAAGCATGTTTCACAAAAAATCACTATTTCCACTGAATTAATTTTAAGCAAAATAATAATTAAAATTCCTCCTGGTTTAGACTTTACCTAATGATTACTTATAATGTTTATTTTGAAACAATTTCAGTTCAAACATTTATTACTTTTAGCACCATAAGTGTGTAACACTCATATTCAAGGCCTAAACAATTTATTTTGGATTACAAAGTAATCAAGCCAGTTCTACTTTCTTTTTTTCCCATTCTTACTTTGCATGTATTTTTTCAAGTGGCAAACTCCCTTTTCTCCTTTTCCATTCAACTTCTCAGTCATTTCTTGCTTTTTGTTGAAGCAAATGTTCGTTGACCATGATGACAGCCTATCACAACTCCTGGTCAAGATTCCCATGCATGCAGTCACGTAAATGCATGCTGCACTCTTCCTTAAATAAATAAGGACAGACGATTGTTTTCTTAGACAATGACCTTACAATTGATGGTCTATGTGGATGAACAGGGTTGTTCTCCATCAGGATCATGTAATCCACACACAAAACTAGAAGTCAAAGCTGATGGGACTAGCACAAAATCCCCATGTATGCCCTTTTTTCTTGCCACCCACATTCAAAGATAAAGAAATTAAAGGTCCAGACTGTAGTGCATAATTTTACATAGGTTTCAGGTATTGAGTTCTTAAGGTGATATTAAAATACCTCAGCTAGTTACCCAAGTTCCCTAGGTATGGAACGGCCTTGGATGCTTCAAGATGGGATGTACAACATCCAGCAATCTACAACCTTCTAAATTGCTGAGGGAGGCACGTGCCTAATATCCCACCCCTGCTATGGACAGGGAAAATACTTTTGAATGGGTGGGAAGATGCTTTACATAAGGATTCATGTTTCACAACTAAAGCTTAATGATCCTTGCTCAGGTCCAACCAGCCCATGTCCTTATCACAGCCTGGTCTGCAGCCTCCTTGTCTGGCCACTCCTCTGGAATGAGGGGAATGTGGACACCAAACCCCTGCCAGTGTAGGAGGGAGCAGCACTCAAATCCTCCATCTACTGGGAAAGTACTCTAAATACGAGGATGTTAAATAAGGAATAAACATCATTACTGCCTCCCTCAGTGGCTGTATTTTTAAATGAAGAACCCAAGGCTCTGCATGCCATATGGATTCACCCTGTCAGTATGCTCATAGCTCAGCTATCAAGTGCTCTCTGGGAAGATGAACTGGGGAATACCACTGCTTCCCGTTTAGGGACTGTTCCTAGGCATTCAAACCTGGCAGGGTAGAAGCATACACACAGAAAGAGGTTCCTCAGCACTTAGGAAACTTTTCTGATAACTATTTGTTTGTCTAAAAATTTACATGGGAATTTGCCCTTTTTTGCATGTTTGGGGTTTTTTTGGTTTTTTTTTTCCTTTAGAAATCTTAATTTTCAGTCAACTCAGCTGCAGACAGGCAGTTTTCTATAGACCATGGTGGGCATTAGCACAAGTTTCATTGTATTCATCCTGTAAAAAAGTTAAAGAAAGATCAGGCAGTCCCTCACAAATGACTATGACTTCCATAGTAGGATTTAATTACAGCTTCCATTTTTTTTTACCCAAGAAAGGATTTTAATAGGATCTTGTAGGACTTTTATAGCCTAAAATTTTCATGCCCTCAGCCTATTTAAAGATATTTTTTTAACTTAATAGCTCTCAGTCTGGACCACACGAAACTACTGAGTAAAATGTGTAGAAATTTCCTCAAAAGGAACTGCATGTTTACATTTTTACATTCCCTGAGTGGTTTCCTCTCTTTGATATCCAGTTATGGGACAACATCTTCTTCATTTTCTTACTAACTGTCAGTTTGGTTTGTATCTTACTACTGACTGTAAGATATATGTAAATAAATCAAGTAGATACAAAGTATTACTGACATGTGCATGGTCAGGCTCACACCATCTTGTATTTTTTACCTGCATATAGAAACTAAATGCCTTCTAAAATATATTTTTGGCAGAAAATAATGTATTCTCCATGTTACTTCAATGATCCATGGTGTCTGACCACATTTACTGACTGTAACAATAGCAGTTTTGTAAGTCAGAAGGCATAAGAGAAAGCAAAAAAGTGTTTTGTTTTCTTGTCATGGTTTTAACCAGCAAGCCTACTTTACCTAAATGGTACAGAAGAATGCTGACAGTTGCAGACCATTTCACCAGACATATCTGTCTTGTTTTATCTGAGCATAGTGTTCATTTGGGTGATTAAAAAGTTTTCATTTTAATAATTAATTCTGGGGAGATTACCTGTCAGAGAGAAAGAAAAAAGAAGTTTTTAATCAATATATAATAGCCCTTTAAGACCCCTTTATTGCTATTAACCTTCTTAGAGATGCATTGAGGGTGGTTGTGGCTGTTGTCAGTGGGTGCTCTAGACACAGCTGTAGGCCAAACTCCAAATGAATATGCAACTTTACTCTTTATGGGGACAATATTGGGCTCCAAGAGAACACTTGGCACTGCAAAATCTGTCACTTTATATATTCTAATGAGATTTCCAGTCCCCTTGTCCTGAGAAGACCAACTGAAAGCAAAGTCATTTAATACGTTCAACATTTAAAGCTGGTCTTGTCAACAGATTTCACTGTGACTCTTCCTCATCACGTTTGGTATATAAAAATGAAACCCACCTAATAGTAAAGTCAGCTTAGTGACCTTTACTACTACAGTATCAGGCACAGCTCATGCAAAGCCTTTAAATGTAAAAACACGGACAGCTGGGGTGAAACATAAGATTGAAAGGATGACACATTAGCTAAACAGGAGCCTGAAGAGATGAGACAGGGTCATAAATTGCATTAGTCAGACTGTTTGAGAAATGATCTCCAGTGGCATTTGCTTCTCGTTGGGGACTTTCATTGATGATCTTTATTATTCAGTGGTAAAACTCTATTCAGCTTCTTACACTATTGCACATTTGATAAACGTTTCCAAAGAAAACTATCCTCAGGGTCAGCTTTGCTGCCATGGAACTGAACATGCAGAAGGGTGGGAGTGCTACACTAGCTAGGACTCTGTGCTGAACAGCTGCAGCAAGGGTTAACTGTGGAGAGGGAGAATCTATGGCTTAAAATGGAGACAGGAACTGAAGTGGTGACATTAGGCAGTGCTTTTGGGGAACTTGGGAGCAGCGGCCTCCTCAGAAACACTGCATACAGACCGACAGCAGGAGCTGCTCGGAACAGCAGTTCATGCATGTTTCATTGAGGCACTCTACACATGGGCACACTTTGCAATTTAAAACAAGCTCAATATAGTATTCCAGAGAGTCAATGAGACAAGAAAATCTCTAAAGGCAAAAACCAAATGGAAGTATTTGTTATAAAAATGGACAAAATTGAGACAATAAAATAGTTCATCACATGAAAAAGATGGAGACATTAGCTAAGTGTGAAGGCAGAGACAGAGAAGATTTATCATCAGTAGCTGGTCAGCATTACAAGGAGGTGACATCTCATACACTTAGTTTAGCTGTCCATGTAGAAATGTGGGCAAAGCTGTTCATTCTCAAGGCTCGCTCTACTTTTGTTAACCAAGGCTGGGAGACGGAATGGCTAAACAGAGCTCAGGGATGGCAAAGCATTAACTGTGGAATCACAGTCACAAGGAGGGACTGTGGGAAAACCCCCCAAACTATGAGGGCAAGCAGCTCTCTGCACCAGATTAGGGAGGTGACTGGTGTGGAAGCTGTGCAGAATGCAGCCTGGGAAGTGGCCAGGATAAAGTGTTCCACCATGCTGGGAGCCTTTGCAAACACACCTTCATGGCCTGTCAAAAAGTCACAATGCTGCACTGGAAATACAAGTTCCACACACGCAGTGATAGAGCAAGAGAAACAGGACAAGAGACTCGGGACTACCCATCCAACCAATTGTGCATCTATAGTGAGGTGAAAAGTTCAGGTAAACACATCTGTATGATATGGGAGTTTTGTTGTTGTTGCTTGTTTTCTTTCAGCTATATAATAAAAAAGAATTCAAATTGTTCTCTAGTGGACTCTGGTCACCACAGAGGAGACGTGGATCAATGAAATAGACAAATTCAACATATTTGTGTAAGGTTCTGTGTATTTACTAAAAGGTATATTTACTAATTCACACAATGACATGAGTTTGGATCTTCACTAGGTGAATTCAGTGGAAGGAAAACTTTGGCTCTGGAATCTTTACTTTAAGACCAGGTTTTATGGACTGTAGAGTCAGTTTGGCTCAAGTGGTTATGGATTTGAGGACTCATCATGAGGAAGACCCTAGATGAAGGCATCTATTTCCTCAGAATCAGTATTGAAAGGCCCTAAATGAAGGAATCTGTTTTCTCAGAATCAATGACACTTCTTCTGATACATTTAATTTTGATCCATTCTTCATGCCTGCTATATTTTTTAAAGTGATCTAAACTCAGGTTCATTAATGCTGTGCCTATACTGACAGTCACATCTCTAAGACTGCCAGAGATGACCAGGAGAACTTATAAAGGCCAACTGAGACTCTTTAACTTTCAAAACTACTGCTCCTCCTTCTGTGTAGTGAAGCTTGGCCCCGGCTTGTCATTCAGACTGCAGGGAAGCACTCTGCCTCTGTCAAGGCACTCATCCTTCTTGGCTGCTTAAAATTGCAAATATTTCAAAACTGAAGAGTCTTCCGCTTTCTAGCCCTTTCAGACAGACACCCTCATGACAAAGCAGGAAAAGACAAACTAGGGAAATGGATGGCATCAACCCATCTATTATTACTACTTAGGAAGTTGCAACACCTTCTGGTTCCGACACAGCTATCATTGCACTGGCACCAACACATCTAAAAGCCCTTCCATGGGCTTTTCTGGAACCTTTCAGAACACAAGCAGTACAAAGCCATCTCATTGCACCAACTAGGTAATAGACAGCTGGGTTTGCAACCTATATAAACTTGTATCTTCCTCTTCTTTAAGGCAGTTTCACTCTGAACCACAGTGCTGGAACTTCAGCCCAGCTCTCTGGAGAGGCTGCGTGAAGAAAATGCATCGTGGTACAAGAGCAGGCACATATAAACTGCCACAGCTGGAAGAGTCCTGCTTTCTCTGGATATGCAGCACAGCACTGCAGCCCAATGCCATGAGACCAGTTCTATTTGCCAGGAAACACAGAAAAGAGGGTAATTTGGAGAAAACCATAACTATCAGTGTTGTTGCTAGTACAAAAGTTACTGCTTGTGTCTGAGTTTAAGGTGAGAAATTAACAGACTTTAGCTATAGGCCTACTTTGGTGACATCTGAGCCATCTAAAACTGGATTTCTTACCTTGCCGAGTGGAAAGCTGCAGCAAAACTACTGTCATGTTGCCATACATGGAGGTACCTCTGCCTTCTCCTATAATATCTCTTTACTGTTTCAGCTTGGAAGAGTAGAAACTCTTAGTAGTGAAAAACATAAAAACTCCAATCCCCACATTAAAGAATTCATTTTACTAGGATCGATTATCTTGTAATTAAAGACTTAAGCTATTGCATGACTGTGGCAATAGTTTGTTTGAAAAGACTGTCTTTTTTGAATGTGTGCATATGTTATGTTGCCATTTAGGTGGCGCCACTTTTTTGCATAAAATTTACTTTGCATAATTACAGGCAGCTTTGCAAAATATATATTTGTAATCTTTGGTACTTGCTTGCCACTTATTTTTTTATTTGGTTGAGAATGTTTGTAATAGATGTCTTTTGTGTGTTATATGGGGCTAAGAATTGACTTCTGAAATATGGAAAAAAGTCTGGAAGTCTTTGAAAATTCATGATTTATTTCCTTCTTCTGTTTCTAGGCCCTTCACAATTTGCTATCACATGTTTGCCAGGGAAAACCACCCCTGCAAAAAAAGCAGCTGCTGGGGTTGTGTATACATGACTCAGATGCAAAGTCCAGCAATTTTCTTTAAAGTGCTGACAAAAAAAAATGCTTCTTTCTTGGTTTGGGCCAAGAAAGAAGACACTGTGCTGAGATACATACAGGTGATCCACCCCTGCAGGCCAGCTGTGGCAGGGACAGGACAGACAAAATACCTGGAGGGGTTCTGCCTCTTAACAACCTCAGCACAGTTTGCAAGGCTATCCCCCTCCTTGCCCCTGGGCTGCAAGAGTGGCTAAACTGCTTTGTTCAAGGAATAAACACAAGTTATGAATAACAGGGTACCTGTGTGACAGGTGAAGTAAACTGGGGACTTCTCCTATTTGTAAGTAGAGTAATTCAGTGGGAAAATTCTAGTTCATTGAGTTCACATCATCCAGTTCACAATACTTCCAGGTTTGGATTCTCTTGAATCCAAGGTAGAAGTGAAGCCTTTCCATAGTTACTGCAGACAGCTGAGAGCAAAACCCGGCCCTTGTGTTCAGCATTTCTGAGTCAGAGCCACCAGCTGTACCCTGAATTATGGAAACCCTCTGCAAACGGCTCATGGCACAAAACATGGGACGTGCCACCTTCGTGGGCTTCAAGGGGAGCCAGGGTAAGTTTGCTGGCTCATATGGGGCATGAGGAAGGGAGTTAATCACAAAGGCCATGAAATGTGAGATATGTGGAGCATTAAAAGGGCAAGAAAAATAACAAAGAAGAAAAATTATGATCTAACATACTGCAAGTCATTCTTAGGATTCAGCAAGACTTTCATACTCAGATTTGTATTTCACAGGCATTTCTCTTTCTCCCATTTCTTTGTCTATTATTTCCTCCATGTTTTGTTCTCCATTTCCCCTTTCCCTGTGCATTGTTTCTTCCTGTTTTTTGAGTATTTGCAAAACTCAGTTTCAAAACCAGCCATTTTTCCTAAGTACCAGGTTGTAAAATACAGGAGCCAATTATTGCTCACTCTCTCTGATGTAAAGACAGATCTAAAATTGAACTAAAAATGTTGAATTGGCTGAGCTTTTTTCATGTTCAGACAAATCTCATTATAAAACCATAAAGAAGAATTATCCTGCTGTCCTTCCGAGATGCATAGTTTAATTAATACTGGATATATTTAGTTTCCAGAGTGCCTCTCCCACACACAAAAGCCAAGGTAAAACAGGAATATTCAGTTGCTGCATAATGGGAGGGTATTTATAAAAACAAAGCTGCATTAAGCAAAGCATTGTTCATTTAGATGCATGAGTTGAAAGATGTAATTAATTCTAACTTTAATGTGAAATTGTACACATTACATGTATGATTATGAACCCATACAAATAGCAAAATTAGATTTTTAACTTGACTACGCAGAGTTTGCAACCCAATTGTTCTGGTAGACATCCCAGGCCTGGCTTTACTAGTCTGTTACCTGTACAACTCCTTGGCTTACAACAGCTCTGCATGGTGTACAAAGGAGGTGTTATCTGCATTCCTTCATATGACTAAGTTACTCTGCCATGAATCTGCTGTATACAAATTAAGATGAAGGACAAGATTCTTGAGTCCACCCACAAGAAGGAGTAACTCATTCGAACAGAAAAATAATTCAGACATAGCTTGAAGAGCATTTTCTACTTGCACAGACATGTTCATTTAGTGACAAATACTCCTCTAAGGTCTACACACTCCTACATGGTCTCCTATACAGAAGAACTCTAGCTAATTAATTTGTCAGACTATATTTCTTCTTCAGCTTACAGTGATGGGAAATGGATGGATGTGACACAAGAAAAATCTGTTTCAACAGCAAATAGGTCAAAATCCCCAGAGGAAAAAGGGGATAATCTGGCCAATAGATGATTATTACATTTGGTGGGTGTTATAGTCAAAGCATGGTGCAATGCTCATTGCACAGCGATGAGTTGCACAGTACAACTAGTCCTTTTTATTTCATGTTTGAATTTCTTCATAGCAAGAAGAGCTAATGAATGGGCTCTCCTTCCTTCACACTAAAAGCTGCTGCCTCCACCAACACTTCTTCCAGTTATGAAGGTGGTCTTTATAATAACAGTTTCCCAGCTTTCTGCTGCTGATGCTGGCCAGCTCCCAGTGAGACCATGGAATCTTGCAGCACTCCATGGTGACATGTGAGATATGGTAACAGCTTATCTGACATGTTCTTTAGGCTTCAAAGGTAATATCCAATTTTAAATATACAGAAATTTAACCCCAACCAGCACCTAAGCACTGCACAGCCACATGCTCACTCCTCCTCACTGGGATGGGGGAGAGAATTAGAAGGGTAGAAGTGAGAACACTTGTGGGTTGGGATAAAAGTTTAATGGGGAAAGCAAAAGCCATATACAGAAGCAAAGCTAAACAAGAAATTCGTTCCCCACTACCCATGGGCAGGTGTCCAGCCATCCCCAGGAACACCGGGCTCCATCACACGTAACTTGGGAAGACAAACACCACCAGTCCAAACATTCCCCCTTTCTCCTGCACAATAGCAGCTTACACTTCAGGTAACTGAGAGCCTTATGCTTTGCAAAAGCATAATTACTCTGCGACTATCGATATTTACAGCTTGGGAAAATCTCTTCACCCAGCTTTCAGAGAAGAGCACAACTAGGCACCATTCTGAGAAACATGGAACAGGGCTGCCACGCAATGATCAAGCCATCCCCACTAAAACAAGCAGGTGGCTCAGGAGATCTTAATCCACTTCCATTTGTGAGTTGACATTTAACAATCTTCTCTCTCTTTAAAGCCATCAATCAAAAGTATTTACAGAATCATGACTCACGATTCTGTGAATCAAAAGTATTTGCAGATTTAGGAAATTGTCACTAAACAGACCTGGCCCGGAACTGGATTTTCTGTTTCACAGAACCCATTTAAATCAAATATATTTTGTTGTTCTGTTGATGCAAAACATTTCCTAGAATTTAGATTTCTTTTATTCTTTTAAATAATACATTTCACATTTTAAAAATTTGTAAAAATGGTCAAAATATTTTTTGCTGGACTTTTCAATGCTTTATCAGTTCTCCTTTGAACAGACTTACATCAACTTAACATATTTTTCAAAGCATTTCAATTTTGACAGAAATAATGCTACATTAAGAAAAAGAATCGCTAAAAAGAGATTCTACTCCCATCTGCTGTACTCATCATACACCTTTCTATTTCTCTCCCTAAATTTACAGTTCCTAGATAGACACACAAGCACTTAGAACAGAGGCCTGAAAATTATAGCAGTCATTCGGGAAAGCTTTAGTTCAAGATTTTTTTTATGGCTTCATCAGTTACTTCTTTAAAGATATTCTTGGTAATATTGCTCTAGTAACTATTTATATCTGAATGAAAAATGCCAGGGAAAAAAGAAAGCCCAGCTGTGCTCGAGAAAATGTTAAAATCCATAGCAGCTTAGAGAGCCACTGCCGAGCAGTGACCCACTGAAATGAATCACTAAGAAGCTTCTTCACCTCCCTTCAAGTTTTTATTTTATGAGAGGAGGCTTTTAAAGCCCTCATTACAAGATAGATATAGTGGAAGTCTTTTGCATATGCTAAGTCAAATGTACCATAAGAGCTACTGTTGGATACAGGCACATCTCTGCTTAGCTCTGTAGACTTCAAACCCTTTTCATGTCTGCTTATACTTCAGCACATCAGCTTCCATCTCTGCGGGAAGGGTGGTGGTGAAGCTCCTGACACAGCATTTCTTAATCAAGAAACTAAATTCATGAGATGACTTGAAGCACGGGAGCTCTAAAACCATCACCAATTTACACATATTCACTGTTCTTATAAAGGACTAATTGTTTGCCTCGTGACTTGTATTTTAACCTGAGGAGTGGTGGATCATTTTTTGACTTGGTCCAGGGATTAGACATTCAGAATACACTGGAAATCTCTCAACTTACTCAATTCAATTTAAAAAGATGCATGTACAGCATTTATGTAGTGTTTTGACAGACTTTATTTTCTGCTTAAGTGATTCAGTTTCCCCTGGATACATATGGCCCTCTCTTTGTTATGCAGAACTGGAATTGCACAAAAAGAAGGTGAGGTTATTATTATTGGCTAAGTAGCACTACATTCATTAAAACAGTAATTTCAAATAGCCATCAATAAATGAAATGTTCTTTAGGTAAAATTTGATTCGCAGCTACTTTAAATGTTAGTCTACCAGCCTAAATGAAAACAAAACAAAGTATCTATTAATAAAAAATAAACACTGCTAACAGCAAAAGCAACAGCACAACCATTACAGTCAGAAGAGACAGTATCCTTCTGACTTCTGAACCCACCAAATTTTCAGAATCAAGGAAGTTTTGTTTCAATTGCTGTAGAAGAGGTGAGCAATTTCATCGGATGAGAGTGATGAATACTGAAGAATCTGGCAATGAATTTCAAGATCCAGATACTTAAAGCATCCTGTTTGAATAAAAGTTTAATAAAAACTAAGAAGATGAAGCAGTGCAGTGCAAAAGAACATCAAATTGCAGGAGTTTCATCACAAAGATGCAGGAGGTCAGTGCCCACCTAGAGAATTGTCTAAATCAGTTGGTGCTCCTGAAGTTCAGATTTGGGTAGATCCAAAACTGATGTTTTGAATATCGGAATCCTGGGTATGGGTGAGTATGCACCCACAACTTCAAACAGCTGAGCAGCTCCATTCTCATAGATCCAAGTGGCCAGGCTCCTCACGGGCAACCTGAGACAGCAGTGAGGACAGCACGTGGCAGGGCAGAGGGGCTGCAGTGCTGGTGCATGTTCCTGAGACCACTCTTCATGTGCAGAGTCAGTGCTTTCTGAATGCGGACGTTATCAGCCACAGCTGACAATCACAACTGGAACAAAGCATTAGTCAGAACTTGATGTCATGTAATTTGCTTGCTGTAAGCATGGGCAAGAAGATCTTGCCCTGAAATGACAGATACCTCATGTACAACATTTTTGAAAAACAAAATACAGGTATTAACAGAGAAACTCTAAGAAGAGAGAAGGGATGGACTGATACCCCAAAGAAAAGGTGGCTGTGAACTGGTGGCCCACAATTCAGATATTGGGCTCGCAAGATGTTCCAACTCACCATGCTTTCTGCAGCAGCTCTGGAGGAGACAGGGCACAACAGGAGGTAAAAAACTGGCACCTTCCTCTCCATCTGTGCATGGCAGCCTGTCAGGAAAGCCCCCAGCCAGCCTCCAGCACTGAAAAACTGGGACCACCAAGGCACATCCACCCCTCACATACTGCAGAAGGTGTCTGAGACCATTTTCCCTCTCCTCTCCTCCACAAGCCTCTTCTGAAGGGTGGCACAGAATATCTGAAATAGACTTCTGATCAGGAGTTACCTGTGAGATCCACTTCCCCTGTGTGGACTACAGAGGAGGTCCTTAGAAATTAAAATCTTAATTTTGTTGACCAAAATTAGTGACCTACAGCTAGGGAAAGTGAAGTCCTTATCCTTTCCTCAAAGCCTTTACCATGGGCAAAGTAGACAATTTTCTAAGGCTTTTTGCTGCGGTGCCTGATCTCTTCAGCCCTAGCCAGCTCCCGACCCTGTCAGCGAAAGTGGGCCACCCCAGAAAGCTGTTGGATACGGGGGTGTGGCTGTAGGGCACAGCTGCTCTACGGCACGGGTGGGCTGCGCTGGGGATGGGACTGCACCGAGGGTAGTGACAAGGAACAGGGAGAGGCCTTCTGTGTGATTTCCAAAGCAGTTTATTCCCCAGAGGGTCAGGGACAGAAAAAAGCACAGAACAAAGGCATACAACAGCTTATATTTGGGGGTGGTCCAAGGGGAAGATACAGAACCTTGACCAATAGGGAAAAACCAGGGGTGGAGCACAAGGCAGGGAATACAATGTATAAACCAATAGGGGATTACAGGGGAGGAGAATAACTCAAGTAAACCAATGAGGCTTCGAAGGGTACAAGATAGACAGGGAAGCTTCTAGACAAAGGGGCAGGCATGGGAAGGGATTGACATCCAGTGGGAGGAGGAACACGGAACAAGGGGGCAGGTCTGGGCAGGTGTCTGGGAAGATGGATAGCTAGGGCAAAACCAACAAACCAACAACATGGGAGAAAAGAACAATCCATTGATGACAAAATATGCTATAACAATACAAAATGGGGAGGGGGTACAAAACTGACTACTATGACCAAATTACAGTTAAAAACATGCACCACAACAGCTTTTAAAAAAAGGTTTCTAATAAATCAGTATTTGATATTCAGCCAAATACTTTTACATAATTTCCAAAAACACTGAGAAACAATACCTTCTATTAATAGGAATGAAAGGCAGAAGCAAGCCCAAATCCCCAAGTTAAACTGCAACTTCTGGTCACTTCTGGAGTTTTGTGATGACACTGTATCTCTTCAGTGAACAGTTATCTCTGCTGATGAGAATAATACGGTTTAAAAAAATTATTTAAGCTATTCTTTAATATTTGGGTTGTAGATGCTCCATTGTACATAGATGCAAGAAAAGGGCATAATTTCTGTTTGGGAGAGGTTATAAGTCAAATGAAGTTTACAAAAAAAAAAGAAAACTATGATGGTAAGCCAGTTTTAAATACTATCATGGCTCTAGTGTATTACTCTCCACAGAGGACAGAGGCTATAGTGAGACAGCTGTTAAAAGCATCTTTGTTTATTGTTAACCAATGAACTTAGCAGGGGGAGGGACTCCTGTCACAAGGCAGGATATAAGGAAGGAAAAATAACAGTGCATTTCTGTTGTTGTCTTTATTCTGTATAATCCAAGTAGCTGATGATGCTATTGTCTTGGCAGCAGAACAAGGAGCTATTGTAATTAGAGAGACCAGGCCATTTTCACAAGAAGCAGCTTTCTGAAACACTACAGCAACATTCAAGGTTGGGACAGAAGATTGCGGAGAAAGCCCAAACAAGGAAGAACGGAACCGGACACACTGATATTTCCAGGTTTCTCAGAGGCCAAGTCAGGCAATGGCACTCACTGGTCCCACACACTGTGTACTCTGAAGTTGTGATGATGTTACAACTCAGAGCAGGACAAGACGTGAGATCAGCCACGTCTGATCCTGCCCTCTGCATAAACCCCATGAGACAAGGGTGACGGCAAGGCTGGGCCTTCACTGCCTCTACAACAACTTTTTAACCAACACACAGGGAAAAAGGCAGTCACCTTGCTGAAATATGGCACATGGAGAAATCCGTGGGATATATTTATTTCCCAGCAGTCACACATTGCAGATACATCTCTCATTTCTCATTATTGCCTCTGTCCCCTCCCCCTTCCAAAGCGATGGCATTTGTAAAATTAGAAAGGGGGAGGGCAGAGAACATCAGTCCATAGGTTTCTCTGTAACTGTGGTGTTAAAATTGAGACAGTGTTTACCTTTGTAACTTTTTTGTTTAAAGACACAGCTTAGCATAGAATAAAAATATATCAAATTCAGTACTTTTGACTTTTTTTATAAATGCATTCTCCTTGGGGTTTTTTGTGGAGTTATTTCAAGGTTTTTAAGATGGTTGCATCTCGCTTGTGATCAAGAAATGGCATCTATTCAGCTATATCCTGCTACAAAGTGACAAGAGAGGGACTCCTCCAGGAGCTCTAATCTTTTTAGTCCAGGACACTGAGCTCTTTTTTACCAAACGTGAGAGATCAGCAGTCTAATTTCCAGCACTGAAACCAGGTGTCTAAAAGTGTCTGGAGTAAGTACCTGATTTCAGGATACAAACTGATATTACAGGTTCTAGCTTGACTTCCATCTGGTCAATTCTTTCCCAGATAGAATCATGGTATTGTTAAGGTTGGAAAAGACTTTTAAGATTTTTGAGCCCAACCATTAACCCAGCATTGCCAAGGCCACCATTAAACCATGTCTCTCAATGCCACATTTATATATCTTTTAAATACCTCCAGGCATGGTGATTTCACTGGGCAGCCTATTCCAATGCTTAACAACCCTTTCTGTGAAGAAATATTTCCTCATGTAAACCTTCTCTACAAGAAGGACCTATATATAACACTTCAACGTCCTTGTAGTGAGGGGCCCAAAACTGAACAAAGACAGGATTTGAGGCGTGGCTTCAGCAGTGCCAACAGAGGGGGACAATCACTGCCCTGGTCCTGCTGCCACACTATTGCTGACCCAGGCCAGGTGCGATTGGCCCTCTTGGCTACCTGGGCACAGCCGGCTCCTGTTCAGCCACTACTGACCAGCACCCCCCGATCCTTTTCTGCCAGGCAGCTTTCCAGCCATTCTGCCCCCAACCTGTAGTTGACTGTACGCTCTTTAAGGCAGTATATGGACAGTAATTCAAGGCGCAAATACTCTAAGCTTTTTCAGCAACATAACACCACAGTCATTAAGAATTTATGGAAAAAATAATATCAAAACCTCTTGAAACCTAGGATTCTACCTGTTACATATCCTCTTTGTGTAATTAGCATTATCATTAACAAGCTAGAAATCCAAATTCCAAACTCTGAGTGCAAAAGACCCACAAACAAGCACGATGCTTTTCCATGTTGTTAAACAACATCGGGCAGTTCCTGTGGGAGAATCTTCTCTCCCTGCGCTGGGCTCTGTCCCACTCTCGGTTACAAAGCATCGATCTTTTTAAGCATTCCTTTTTAAAAAGTAATTTCTCCACTATTCCACTTATAGAAAAAAACATTGCAGAGACTATGGCAAACATTTCAAACTTCCACAAGAATTTCCAGAACTGTACTTAACTTTTGTTACTTAAGTAGAAACAAAATAGAAGGAGAAATGAAATTAATAGGTATAATTAAGGCTTACACAACCCCTTCTTGCCACTTTGCTGAAACTAAAAGTAATGATGGTACCATCAAAACTCTGGGATCTAGCCATCCCTTCCCAAACCTATACAACAATATTTTGGATCTTTATAAATAACTGCAATTCTATATATGTAAACTTTTTTTCTGAATTCAAAGAAAGATACAAATATACAATGGCATCCCTCTCACAGAAATGATCACAGCAAGGAAAAGAACTTTTCCAAGAACTGGATTCATACTTTGGATGCCTTTTCTGCCGAAGTGGACGACTAAATCTCATCCTATACCAACAAAATTTCTCACTAAAATCTCATTTCTTGAACTACGGTTTCCATTAAGCTGTTCTAGATATGCACACAATATACATACATAGTTTTTTCTTCACTTCACATAACAGAAAGGGAAAATGACATTTGAAGAATTTAAAATCAGCAGTCTCTGAGGGAATATCATAGGTACAATATTACCTGAACAGTACAGCTCAGACTAGTCCATTCACTTCTCAGCCACATTTGTGGCCTGCCCTTCCATTCAAACAACTGATCAAAAATGTTAACTTTCCTTAAGACAAATGTTTAAATACATATCATCTGACAAATTTACAGATTTCAGCTATTGCAGGAATAATTTTGAATCAGCTGTGATTATTTCCCTCCTCTTTGTCATAGGTTTTCATGATGCCATTAATGTAAACCAGAAACTAGAGAATTATTCAGCACAGATGGCACAGCAATAAAAATCTGGACATTTTTCATGTGAATGTCTATCTTTGGACCTATTTTCTAAGCCTATGGAAAAGAAACCACTATACACTGCAGTATGGTAAACACTCTCGATACCAGTAATTGACTATTACTTGAGTACAATGTTAGGGATCATTTGACATAAAATATATGTCTTAAAACAGGTTATTTACCTTGGCACCATACTTAACTCATTCTACTTCAACTGATACAGTAAGAAATTAATGTGCTATTTTTAGATATCCTCAATGTTGAGGCTTGAGGTAGTGATTTCAAGGTTGAAACATTTGAATCTCTTCTTTCAGCTGAAAGAAAGGCAGGGTTTAAATCTATAGGAATTGAACTTTTATACAAGATAGGCTTGGACTAAAGAAATTAAATGCCATCCTCCTAAAAGAAAAATATGTCTTGCTCTGTGAATGAGCATGTATTACTATTATTTTGGAATGAAGAAGAAAGAAAAAAAGAGGATTCAGAAACCATTTTAGGCCAGCAACTTAGAGCAGTTTTCACACAAAGACAACTTAGCTAGAGTAGCACTGTAAAGATAGCCAAGTTAACCTGAAACTGGCTGGTCAAGTGTGAGAAGTTTATATTAAAGGCCATCCATGGCAGGAAGGAACAGAGTTTTACCCGGCTTACCTGCTGAGAGCCAATTATTCCTATCAAATCTTGTATTGCCACTTCCATTACTTCAATGGCTAAATTAAAGGTAGTTCAAGTATTGATAACTCCAGTTTATTATTTCTAAATAATTTCTTAACAGCCGCTTTTGAGATGGTAATGCATCTTCACAGCAGCAACTCCTACACATTCTCTCTGGTTTTAAAAAGGAAATGGGGATTAGTCCAGACTTGAAAAGGTCCCTCAAATTAGGAGGTATCAGTTGCTCCAAATCAAGAGGCATTTGAAATACACTTCTAAGAAAATCAGATTATTTAGCCTTTCAAGTTGGAAATTACAATTTTGAAGGGGTTGTTAGGAAATATCTTGTATAATATTTGCATATATACAGTGTCCTTGTATCTTGAAATTATTTCTGATTGATTCCTGGTGTTATAATAATTTAGTTTATTGTGCTGCTATCACATGATTTTTTTAAAAAAACCTCTAGGAGAACTCAGAAACATTTTTGCAAATCATGAAATATCTAAAATTTTTCCTGCTGTTCAGCCCAAATAAAGCTGAACCTTCTCTGAAATTGTCACATAGTTACATTTCTATAGTATTAGCCACAACTCTGTTTTGGTAATCTCTGACAGTGAGATAATTGAGGCAGTGTTACTGAACAGAAATTATGTTATAAACAATTACAACCTTCCAAAGCATCAATAAACAGAAAGGAAAATTTTACAAAACATAAAACTTCACAGGAATAGTCTTCTCCAACTCCTTCTGTGTAGGATTGCACCTTTTCTTGGGCAGCTAAAACTGAATATACAATTACTGCTGCTTCTCTCTTCTAATACAGGTCATTTAACACAGCTCACAGAAGGTCAACAAAGTTTTTGGAGCAGATTTCTCCAAGTGCCATTCCTCTGAAACATAAATGTCTGCTATGCAAGATTTCTAAGGAGTGAGCCTGTGACATTTGATACAAATCTTGCTACAGGTGCAGAAGTGGCATAAACAAGGTAGAACTTTTTTGGTAAAACACTAAGCCCTTAAAAAGAGTAAGAGCAGGAGACATCCTGGTGAGTCAGGGTGCCTGTAAATGCTCTCAGAGCACTACAGGTCAGGCATGAACACTTGCAGTAACCAACAGGACTTACGTGCTCCCTGAAATAAAAGCTGGCGAGTCCCACAGCTCCTCTAGAAAGCCATCTTCCCTCACAAAGGGTGCTCGTTGTGAAATTAGTTGCCCCTTAAGGAATAAAATTATATGCCTCATAATCTATGTTTAAACCCTTGCTGCTACATAATCAGGCTATTAACACCATCCACTCACACATTCTTTGAGATCTGGGACAATCCACAATTACTCTGCTCTGGCCGCTCTTAGGTTTTTGGAGTCACTTGTTCTGTATTAATTACATCGTGTGAGAGAAGGGTATGAGTAACCTCTTAGTAACACTACCCTCAGTACCTAACACATGCACAGGGCCTCAGAGCCAGATTAGGGGTTTATGTCACAGTCTGACTGACAGCTAATAGTGCTACAGTTTAGGGATTTCTGAGCTAGGGAAGGAAGCAACACCTCGTTTACAGTTACCATTCACTTCAGCTTTAAGAAGTACTCAAGATAAAGAGCATTATATAAAATCTCATTATTACTCTGCCTCCTCCATTTGAATTTCATCCCTTTTATTATTTAATTCCCTCTGCCTGTGCTCTGTCTCCGCTTCTGCAGGTGACAAGAAGAACATGAAGAGGGACTAGTGATGACATGTAAATAGCATTTAAAGAGGTGAGCCTGAAAGCACCAGGCATAAAATTGCTCTTTACTGTGTCTTACACTTCTTTGCTTCTTGTCGCATTTCAAGCAGCAAATGCAAGCACTTAATAATGTTCCTCAGCTCCTGACCAGTAAATTTAATAAGAATGTTAGAGTCTCTTAATTTGATTTGCAGAGACGGTATGAACGGGAAACAACTACAAAATAGAAAAGTGTGATGAATTTTTCCTCTCCGTGCCACTTCCATATCATCATATGTAACAGGTTGCAATATTCAGGTAATATTTTAATAACCAAAGGAATTTACACCACCAATGATTTCTTATTAAGATGCAAATCAAGAACAACCTCTGATCTTCTAGTAGAGCCTGAAAGCAGTTTCTTAATTAGTCAGGATCCATCTAACATCTGACAAGACTTCCCTCACCATAACAAACTCACTTTAAAATTATCTTAGGAATTCAGATTTTTGGTCAGCAATAAATGGCTAGAACCATACATAAGCCATCACTATAAATCAGCATATACTCTCCCTAACAGAAAGTGTGAATGAAGTCTAGTTGTTTAATGTCTATTTTGCAAACTCATTTGGACACCTGAATTCCTTTATATGCTAAAACGAAATGTCCCATGCTAGACAAGAAGAAAGGTATTTCACTGACTTCTAACTGCTCACTAGGTGAGTTTTTCTTCATGCTTTCTCTCCCACCACTTCCTAGCTTTTGCAGTATCTCCCTTCATCTTTTAAATATAGACCTTTGGAAATATAAGTCCCTAAAGCATCTCTGGTGATGACATGATTACCACATCTCACCTGTTGCTGCCGTCATATGGTCCATAATTAACCTTCAAAGTGCTTTGTTGCTATCTCAGCTTGAGTAACAGGATCCTTGAGACAAACACCGTGGCTTGTGTTCATTTTTAGAGAGCTTGCTTTTCTTGCCATCAATAACAGATTTATAGTAAATTATTAATACCTCTAGCCCTTTCAGACCTTCGTTTGTATTGAGCAGAGCTTTGCTAAAGCCAACAAATATCTAAGGTCATGCTGAGGCAGAACCGTATCTTGTGGCAGCATCTTTACTACTTTCCTCACACATTCTGACAGGCTGACCACTCATGCTATGGGTACAGGCACACTGGGAAAACCCAAGGAAAGTAAAACACATGTTCCACCTGTTTCCCACCCATATTCCAAAGAGAAAATGTTTTAAAGAGGCTGAATATATAGGCTAGTCCTCATTCAATGAATTTCCATACCAAATTGACGATTTCTCCAACTTCAGTAGGACTGCTCGCTATCTTAAAACTTAAGCCTAAGGAGATTTGTTTAAAGGAACTAATCCACCTAAATACACTACCATGAGGAATTTACACAAGCTAGCTCTCTATATTTGCATCTCCCCGAGGCAGTATTCTAATGGCACCATAGTAAAAGAGTGTTATCACCGCACAAATCTGACATCTTCAATGCTCTAAATAGTTTTTAAAAAGACAATTATAGGTCAATAACCATCTGACTAAAACTGATGATGGGTCTGGAGCATCTCTCTTATGAGGAGAGACTGTAGGAGCTGGGCCTGCTCAGTCTGGAGAAGACTGAGACGGGAGCTCATCAGTACATACAAATATATCCAAGGTGGGTGTCAAGAGGGTGGCGCCAGACTTTTTGCAGTCGTGCCCAGCAACAGGACAAGGAGCAGCGGCTATAACCTAAAACACAAGCTCCATATCAACATCAGGAAGAACTTTGCACTACGGGTGGCAGAGCACTGGAGCAGCTGCCCAGAGAGGGCACAGTCTCCCTCTCTGGAGACACTTCAAACCCACCTGGACGCATTCCTGTTTCACCCGCTCCAGAGGGGCTTTGGAGCGGGTGATCTCCGAGGCCCTTTCCAACCCGAACAACCCTGTAATTCTGTTTTTCGAAACGCACACCCCTCGCAGCTACCGAGCCCACACAGCGCTCCCGCTCCGAGCTCAGTGAGGCGGGCCCGGCTCCCCCTCCCGCGGGCGGCTGCGTGCTGAGGGTGAGCGCGGGCACAGCACAACCACCACAGGCCGAAGGGCACTCCAGGCAGGACAAGGACGGCCCCCACGGGAGAAAGGCGGTCTCGGCAGGAAAAGGGCGGCCAGGGAAGGGCGGTCCCCGCAGGAAAAGGGCGGTCCCGGCCGCACAGCCCCGGCCCGTGCCGCCATCTGGTGGTGGAGCATCCGCCAGCCGTGGGAAGGAGCCACGTTTGGGAAAGCACACCCGGAGGAAACGCAGGGCAGCCGCGTTACTGCGGTTTTGGGCGAGCTGACAGCCGCGGCAGTGGCGGGGTGTGGTGGTACCCTCAAGCTCCCGGTCACGCCAGCACAATTTGGGGTTCGCTGCTAATTCCGCCAAACACGTGGTTGGTAATTTCCGGGGAGCGTACACCTGCCTCAGCCACTGAAGTGTTTTCCAGGGGATTACTGAGACGCCTGAGAGGCAGCTATGTTTGTAGTTAATTCCGTTAAGTCAACCCACCTGTTCCAGAGGTGAAGGAAATACTTGCCTGCTACGGATTTAAGGCTTTCATAAGTCAGGTCGGGCTCGCTGATTTACAGTCAGCCTTGCCGGTTGTAAGGGTGAACACGATCACTGATCAGCCCGTTTGGGGTGACAGCGCCCTGAACACAAGAGAGCCCTGGTTCACCCGTGCCTTTCTGCCCTGTCACGGGGCTGCCATGGCAAAGCCCTCCCATGCCAGTGCTTCATCCCAGATCAGCGCCTGGAGACAAGCCGTGGCGCACCTGGGCAAGGAAGGCTGCGGAAAAGGCAGCAAAGACAGAGCTGAACCCCTTTTTTTTATGGCTGGCGCAGTCATTTACTGCCCCCGTGCCCAGGTGCGGCCCCACACTGCGTGTCGGGGGCAGCTGTGTGTCCTGCCATGCCCGGGCAGTGACCCGCAGGAGCTGCCCTGAGTCTCTCGCCTGCACTGCCGTGCAGCCCTGGCCTTTGCTCCTTTGGGTCTCACCCCAGCTCGCTCTTCACAAAGCCACCGTTCCCATTGGAGGTAACATCAGGGACTGAAAACAACTGAACTTCTGCTTGGTGTGGGAAATCCTGAGTAAGCTGTTTATTTATTTATTTATTTATTTATTTATTTATTTTTTTTTTTTTTTTGTAAAGACAAAACAAACCTTTGGTTTCATTTATCTCTATGCAGCTTCAGTAGTCTACTGTATACTTCCTGATACATACAGTTTTTCTTTCTTTCCTTCTTGGACCTTTCCAGATTCAGTCATTCTCAGAGGTTTTCTCTGAGGTCATTCCAAGTTTTTCAGTATCTTTTCAGAGGCACTAATTTCAGAATTGGACACAGCGTTCAACAGTGATCTCACCGTTGATGCAGAGAAAACAAAACAAAACACCAAATGAAGCCCTCTGATCACATCCTGAGTAATATCTCCCTTTTAGTACAGTGGAGTGGGACTGCCTTGTCTTAGGACAATTATACTGTCTGTCAATATAGCATTTTCTAGTCAGAAAAAAAAAAATACTGCATTCATAATGCTGGACCTGTTTGCTTCCAGAAGAGGGCCCTTAGTTCTAAAACTTTACTTACAGTCTTAGGATACTAACTGTGTGTCTTTTTTCAGACATGGACCTGCAAATACTGCCCTCCACCGAATTTCAGGTTTTTATCCCTGACTTACAGTACTAGAGACATCTTGCAGGTGTGCCCAATCTTCTTGAATAGCTTCTTAATTCTTTTCTCCCCTGAGATGTTAGCAGCTACCAGAGACTACCTTCAGTCTGACAGTGCTATTTTTTTTAATTTTTGTAACTTAAACCACAGTGTAAATCTGAGATTAACACCTTGTAGAAGACCATTTTTGACCATTTCTTTTACCAACCAAGCTATTGATGTTCTCAGGAAGCTATGTGTTGTTTTGATGACCAAGTTGAATTTTCATGGCTAATCTAAGACTACAGTGAGCTTATGGAGTGTATGAATCTTGTAACTTTTGTCCTTTTTTAGTGTGCATTGCCTGCACCTGTGTGATTAAACTTGGCAGCCAGTGTAACTCTTGCTGGGACTCACACAGGTCAGCCCTTCACTTTCAGACACAGGGTCAGTCATGAAAAGGATCTAGTTCAGTATAAACAGTAGAGGAGAGAAGCAATACCACATAATACCTAGACTGTCTTCAAAGGTCAAGCTAGAAGTATTTATACTTTGATCTGAAAAAAAAACCACTCATACCCAAGTTAGAGGGCAGTATCTGGGTATTCTCATGATGCACTGGGAAGTGACCCTATGGGTTTGTGGGTCTCAGACCACTGATAAGGAAGGGTTTACCTTAGGAAAACAGGCCCACTTGTTGAAGGCCAAAGTCATAACTTACAAGACTGAGTTTTCTTCTTTGACAGGAAAATCAGCCCCTTCTTCCTTTCAGTTTAGTGGCAAAAATGTATCAGGAAGCCCTTGCAGGCAGGATCACAGAATCATTTATGTTGGAAAAGACTTACAAGATCATTTAGTCCAGCCTTTGATAGATCTGAAAACTAGATCATGGCACTGAGTGCTACATCCAGTCAACACCTCCAGGGATGGTGACTCTACTTTTGGGCAGTCTGCTCCAATGTTTGACAACATTTTCCATGAAGAAATTTTTACTCAGAAGAATTCTTTCTGACAAGAATTTACATTTCTGCAAAAGCCAGAACCCCAAATATGCAGGAGGATTCAAGTGTTGCCTTGCTTATTAACAGGAATGATCAAACCTTAGTACTGTTAAAAAAACCCCAACAACCCAAAACCAAACAAAAACAGAAAGGAAGACAGACAAAAGAGGAAGGTAGTAATAATAAGACTGATGAAAAATCTATCCTAGCTGGCATGCATCTTCAGGAATTGGAATTTTTTATTTCTCCTCCGGGTAAGAAACTATACTATGCTATTTTATCTTTGCCATTCTCTTAAAGTATGACATCTATCAAAGACCTTAAGAAAAATCATCAACAGTGTCAATTATTTATGAATGCTAGAGAAAGCTTCATCAAAGAAGACATGGAAGGCAGGCAGTAAGATAAAGAGCATAGAACTCTAATAATTACAGATGGGTTAGTTCTTAGATATTTTTTTAAATGAAAAATATTTTTCTTGACAAGTTTAAAAGCATGTCACTTCACAAAGGAGATGCTAGACCGGCAGGTACCAAATTCCTGATAATAAACATAATCTAAAGCAACTTCATTAAAATCTTCATTTAGCAGCACTTGGATTCAACTTCTTGGTTGCAGGAAAACCCCACACTGATAGAGCTGAGCCACTAGTAGAGCTGATTTCTTTTATGGTGTCTTAAAACTGATTTAATCAGTCCTTTCAGTCATTTGAGTATAAGACGGCTAATGAGGGTGCCGTAAAGGGAATCTCCTTCTCATTTCTGTATTTTAGGTAATGCTTTTTACCTTATGGAATGGGGACACGAGCTGTGCTGCAGGTGGTAGATTCTGGGAAATCTTTTATCTCCCTGACCCTTTCCTCCTTCCGCACCTCAAGGCCAACAGAGATTTCACCTCTCACTACTATTCATTTAAGTATTTGCCTGGGTGATCTCTAGCCGACAGATTGGGCTTTTCTTATAAAGAGTGTTCTTCTTCTTTTTCAGTTGGGTCATTTCTCAGAGCTGATATACAGCCTGCATACCTCAGCCTGTTCAAAGTGGAACAAACAAATGAAACCCAAACCCAATGATCTCGGGCCAAGGCAGCAGCTAAAGGTGAGAACAAGCAGCTCTTGGGAGGTGAGGGGGTGTTTTTGTGTGGGTGGTGACGATAAAATATCGATTCAGCTCAGCTGTAACTGGAATAGTTCCTCTGATCATACACATAGTGCTTATCTCCTGCTTCATCATATTGCCTGTACGTGACTACTTTAATTGAAGTATATCTTTTGGGTTGCTTTCCTTCTGTTGGTACACAATGGAAGACTTAAGTGAAGGAGAAGAGAGAGTCATCTGTTACATTGGTATTCACCTTCCTGATACAGGGCTGGAAAAATATGGAGGCACGTCTTAGGCAAACATCAAAACAGCTATTATACAAATCTGGGAGAACATCAAAGTGAAAGCTCTTGTGTGCCCTGATTGATTTCCATTGCAAATACAAAGCTAACTCATTTATTTTCCAGTTCGTGCTCATGATTATTTTAATTTAACATGTTTGTCCGGAGGCAGCCGTCATGTTGATGCCATGGTGCTGTGTCACACAGGCTGTGGCCTGAGACACCCCAGCTGGGCATCTCAGTTTCAAGGAAATTTATTCATGCCTCATACAAAATGCATTGTGCAGCAAAGCTTGCAGTGGTATTTTGCAAAATAGCAAAATCTGTTACTCTGGAATGTTGCAGATATTATAAAAATCCCATATGGGCTTAGCTAGTCTACTTTTTTTTTTTTGTGAAAATGGCCAGAATGTACCTTAGTGGCAGATAGAAAAGTCTCAAGATGCACTTACTGGCATCAAGAACAGATTGTCTGCAGATCCACTTGTATTCCGTGAGAAAAGCTAAAAAGGAGCTGCTGGGTTAGTGGGACCACCACTGGTACCAAAGCTGACAGCTAGCTGAAATTTTGTTATATGATCAGTTAGAGGTCTGCTGCAGAGCAGCAATTCCACAGAGTTTTGAAGAGGAGGTGTCAGCCGTAATTGTGAAGAAGTGTGCAAATACACCCTGGAGCCACTCAAGAGAAAAATGAAAAAAAAATCAACAAAAAAACCCACCAAAACCTGAAATCCCTTAGCTTTATAACCAGTGAATTTAGATTCAATTGTGGCTGTTGCAAGCACCTCACGGGTTCAGGAAACTTACGACTAGAAGGGACCTTAAAAAAGGTCACAGTTGGGAAATTTTCTTAATGGTTATCCAGAACTTACCTTGCTGTAAGTTCAGTAAACTTTTGTCCTGTTTGTCAGGGAACAGTGACAGTGGGGCTGCTCCCAAGGGAGAATGAGCCAGGGTCCAAGGGCAACTCCAGCACAGGCAGTGTCCTCACCAGCTGGGGTCAGCAGAGCCAGGGGCTCATGACAGCATCTGTCAGGAGCCCAGACACAGGAGAGGGCTTGAACCAGGGCCATCCAGAGGCAGCAAGAATGAGACAAGATTGGAGACAAGGTGATGACATGAACCTGGGATCCACCTGGGAAGCCCTGTTAGAGAACAGACAGAGGAGGTCTGGGCAGGAAGGTGGGAGTGGTTCCAGGGAAGCTGGTCACAACAATTAAGACCTGTTAGTGCTGACAGTGTCCTGACAGAATTCACAGTGGATGTGGTGATCAGTTATGCTCTTCTGTGGAATCTGCTGGTTTTATCCTTCCCTCTGAAGGTGCACTCCTATACTCATTGAAAGGAAAAAGAATTGTGGAAACGCACATTAAAAAGGTGTATAAAATTATCCACTCAGATCTTGTGTTTGATGGTGTTGTGTCTCAATACAAGCCTGTGGAAAGATTTTGTTTCTGTGTGGTGGTTGTTGTTCTGAGCAAGATTTTTGTCTCTTGGCAGGAATGAGAAATAAACTTTTTTTTTTCCTTGAACCACTTGACTCAAAATTCAGATAGAGGAACAAGTTTGAAAATCAGTCCATGAAAATTATGGGTAGTTTGAAGTGCTGTTTCTTTTATCAAAACATTTAGGTTTTTTCCCAGAAGACATTACCAAACAATTCGAATCCTTAATATGGGAAAATCAGGAAAAATTCAACAATGCATCCTACAGTGGCCACAGTTTCAGTTGAGATGGTTAAACCCCCAAACCTCTGCCATCTCCTTCCATTTATGCATCCAACTATTGTGGCACGAGGATTATCAGTGCTGTCTCTGAGCAGGTAATCCTCTATTCCAGGACCTGGAATGATTTTGTATCTTGGTTTATATAATAATATAATTTACAAAATTTGGCTTATATAATGGTTTTATATTTGCTCAACACTATCAAATGCTTGTGTGAAAACCGTACCCTGAACTCTGACAATTGCCTCCCATCATCTTCTCAAGCTACAACTTGTTCAGCTTCTCTTTGAGGTATAATCTATGGAAGATTTCAGAGAAGATAAAAGGGCTCTCTAAAGGCTGGAAATGTGGCTAGAGTTATGTTGAACTAAATAGCAAAATAAATAATATATGGCCTTTATAGTTTTAAATATATTTCAGTTAAATGAAAGACCTCAGAATTTCCAGTTTGCATTGATATCTTGAAATTTCTGTTCCTCATTCAAAGTGTACAGAAAGCTGTGCCTATGCCCACTGTGGGATATTTCACACACTTTCTGTGAGTAGTGCAAACACTGAGTTATTTAAGACCTAAGTATTTGTAGCTGTGTACAGAGGAAATGCACGTACTTGGGAAACAGAACCATTTACAGTGCCAACGCTTCACGTACTTGACTATTTCCCACATTTTCTGCCGTATGTTTTATTAAACCAGGAACTTTTGAACCTTTGTCCCTGTAGGGAATTTAATTTAATCAAGGCTCATTCACAGAAGCGACAGATACTATATCTTGTCTCAAAGTGCAGTCTAATTCTGCCTTGATGCTGCTGCATAATGGATGCATACTTTACACTCACATTCCAGAGTGTATTTTTCAGCTAATATACTGTTCCAGCACTGCAGAAAAATCATCTGAAAATTGAAATATGTGTCAGTCAAATGGTAGAGATTAATAAAAATTGCTGCCTGCATGAAAAACTGAAACTAGGTTTCTAGCAAGAAGATATTTTATTAGCAGAAATAAGAAGTTCTTTTCTGAATTCATTCTCACATGA
The DNA here is from genome assembly GCA_013397155.1 of Irena cyanogastra. Taxonomy (NCBI): domain Eukaryota; kingdom Metazoa; phylum Chordata; class Aves; order Passeriformes; family Irenidae; genus Irena; species Irena cyanogastra. The sequence continues at coordinate 553,763 of VWZV01000538.1, forward strand.
TAAATTAACTTCTCTTACAGTACAGACATTAAATCATTTAAAGTTACCTTACCACAGTTCTCAACAATCTGTGCCCTTGCTGAGCTTCCTTCAGTGCCCAGAAGCAGGAGCACTCAGCTAACTGGAAATGGAAACGAGTTGTTTATATAAAAATAATGAGCCACCTCTGAACTGATTAAATTGTCCCCTGTACACTGCCTCCATCAAGGATTGTCTGAGATTGTCTCTTTTGTAAACCCCTCACCTCCTCTAGTTTCTATCTCATGAGCTTTAAGACTCGTAACATTTTGCAGTGACGCTTTTCCAGCCCAGATTCCTTACTTATGCAATTTTTTTTTATTACAAAGCATTAATATTTTGCCTAGAGCACTCATACTTTAGAAGTTTTCCACATCCCTGTAACTAAGGGGAAAAAGAAGAGGACAGAAAATAAGTTAATTAAATTCATTTTGCTTGCTACAGAAGTCTGGTTTTCAGCAGTTGGTGGGGACAGGGAGAGGGAAGAATGGGGATGGATGGATGGATGGATAGATGGGTGGACAGGACACACTTCCTTGTTTGTTGCCACAGACTGAACTTGGGGTTGCTTCCTTTGCCAGCAAGTGATCTTAAAACATTGTGATTCTGGTTTCTTTATAATATATTTGAGGAATTGAACAATTGATGATGTGTCTTCAGAAAACCATTCATAAGGCACTCATTTTCTTTACATATTGCAAGCAGTTGATGTACATTATGAGCTAATAATCTGTCAGAATTGCCTGATACATTAATTTTTTTTCTCATTGCGTGCACTTCATCTTGGCCAAACTGCTTTATTTGTTAATAATACTACTGTACTATGTCAGAACCCTGTTGTATATGAAGACTGGAATGCAATTCAATGAAAAAAAAAGTACCAAAAATAAAAAGGCATTTATTTCCCCTGTCTTAGTATTAAAAAAAGGATGAATGTTTATGAACTGTCAGACTAGCAAGAGGAAAGAGTGAGTATGAAGCTGGTCAGCATGATTGCCAGTGATCTGATGATTCAGCCCAAACAGATTTGACTGTCTACAATGCACAAAGCTCATCGTTCTACCTGTTAAAAACCAGAGGAAATTTTCCTGTAACCATACCCTTTATAGGTCCTCTCAGTGAGGGCTTCAAGTCAAAAGTGTAAGAGCTGGCATGGGAGAATCTTCCATATTGCTCCTGGTTCTACCTCTGTTAGTTGAGAATAATCCAGTTCTGCTTTAGAAACACATTAAATATGCATGGGGCACCCCAGAAGGCAAGTCCTCCCAGCAGAAAGTACAGAAACACATGTTCAAACCATTCAATATTTTCTGCACTTCACTTGAGTAACTGACCTAGAACTGTCTTACGAAGAAAGACCAATACACGACTGACCAAAAATGACTTGTGTATAGATGTAATTATGGGCTGCCAGAATCAAGGAAAGACAGTGCTTGGTGTGGTCAAAGGGGCAGTCCAAATAAAAAGGTGATACATGTTACTTAGGGGTTCTGCATTGCTAGTAAACTAACCTGTACCACTGTACAATTTTTACAAATGGAGTGATGTAAAGCACCACATAGTTTCAAGAAATACATTAGTACATGTGAAGTTTTGTGTATTTTTTCTGAGTTTATGGATTTACTAGGATAATTTTTTTTTCATTCTTGCATACTAGATCAGATGCCTAAAGAATCTGCAAAAGTTAAAGTGAAGAAGGTCATGGCAACAGCCTGTCCTGTTTTTGAGGAGAAAGTGCACTGCAATAGGAATGATGAGAGGCACACAGGTGACCCCATTAGTCAGTCGTCCTGGTTTAAAACATAGATGTCTGCTGGGGAAGGTGAGAACCTTCCTGGATGGAAAGATGACCCCCTTCCTCCAAAATGTTTTAACTTTGAAATGACACGGCTTCCAGGCAAAGATATGGAAAAGGAAAACCAGTTATTTACTAGAATACATACACACACACACAGACATATATGTATGTATGTATGTTATATATATATGTTATATAAACATATATATGTGTGTGGTTTATATATTTATATATATAACAAGACAAACAACAACAACAACAAAAAAGGGCTTTATTGCAATGTCGCACTACCATACAAAGAAGAGGTTTCAATTTTGTTATTACCAAAGGGTAAATGTTCTGCTTATGACCCTATGCTGTCAAGTCCCTAAAAAGCATCTTTCTTTGAAAGTTGAATTACTGGATTAAAGTTGATGACTGAAAACACACAAGCACTAATTCAGCAGCAGCATTTTGATGGGAAACTGAGGTCCATAAAGGATATGAACCAAAAAGATTCCATAAGGGATATAAAGCAAAGATTCCATATTCTAAATTAGTAAGGCTCAGAAGCAGAAAAACACTCCACCAGCAACTGGTCCCACACATGCTATATGGCCAAAAAGAAAAAAAATCAGTTTCTGAAGTATTGTATAAAAAATTATTGAACAACTCTTCAGTCTATCTACCATAACTTCCAAAGAGGAACTGTGGCTCAGAGATGAGCAATACTTTATGTTGTGCATTAACTTGTTAGGAAAGCTTTTACATTTCTAAAAAAAGCTTTTACATTTCTAGCCAGGCTGATTTTGATACAGCAAAATGGTACAATGGTAGTGGTAAAATATGACGTCTTAACTAACTGTATCTTACAGAAATTCTTTTTTATTGAGTTTGAAACTGAAGCAGTATGTATGAGGCACCATTCTGAAAATATCTATGCAAAGACTTAAAATATCTATGTATATTTAGTCTCTTTGATACCAGTAGAGCATTTGCACAGTGCTTGTAGAATCAAGGCCTTAACTCACATTAGTGACTTCAGGTACTCTTAAGTGGATTAGAAGTCAGTTGAATTAACAGATGAAAATATCTAATATGGTTTTCTCCACACTTCTGCTTTCTCTTTTTTTTAAAAAGGTGTTCCAGTTAAAAAAGCATATTAAGTAATAGTAGTAACCAAATTAGTTCTGAAAATATTGCAGCACTGCATATTGCACAGATGCAAATTGTCACCTTCTGTTCATCGAACTTGCTGAAATTCACAATTACCAGAAGCAGCTTTTTACCTGCCTGAAAGATCCTTGCCAGAAACCTTACATTTCCAACAGAAACACCATCAGGACAGTGCTGCAGTGCATTTATAACACCTGCTTTGCAAGGTGTGTTAGCAAAACGGCAGGAACCCGGTTGTGGCGCAGTTAACTGCTTTTATGGGAAACTTTTCCTGGGCAACAGGAGTTTCCGTGCCTCTAAGGGGAGTCGCTTGCAGCCCAGTGGTGGAAGTTTTCTCTGCCCTGATCGGCTGCCAGGCAAAGTCACCCCAGAGAAAGAGATTCCCATTTTCTAAATGTGCTGTCTGCTTAGAGGCCTTAATGTCAGTGGTCTCTGCCCCGTCACATGTCTGAGCTGCCTCCTGCACGTGGCTCCCCACACGTGTACAGTAATAGTAATTTTCACCCCATGTCAGAAAATGGATTTATAACATAAAACCCAGGCAATGTTGAGGCATAAATAAAGATTAAATTAGTTCCTCACACATACCGATTGTCAATGTCATCATCTGCCTTCTCCTCCATTGGGATAGTCCTTGATGGATCCTCTCCCTCATCTCAGAGAAGAGGTCTGGTGGGGATGCTGCTCTGGGTCCAGGCAGCTTTCCACACTGCAGCTCCGGTGCGGCAGGGGATAACTTCTCTAGGCACCCACATGGGCTGGGATGGTTTCTCAGCAGTGGCAGCTGACAAAATCTCAGTCAATGAAGCAGCCAGGACTCTCTTCCTCTCTTGCAAGCAACAGGCTCACAAGCTGATGGCAGGCAGACCCCCTTGGCAGTGTTGAAAACTTCTGTGTGGGAGAGGTCCAAGGTGAAGATGCACCACGCTCCCAAACGTGCAAAAACTGCTGTCTGCCCTGCCAAGAAACTGCCAAAAACACCCTGCTTTCCCTGCTACCCCAGAACTATTCCAAAAATAAGGCACTGAGCCACATCCAGTCTCTAGATCACTGTCCATTCACTATCTCCCTGACAACAAATGGGAAGAAAATTCCCTGAGAAAAGGGAAAAAAAAATCCCTAACCCCAAACACCAGTCCACCACTGAAACTTAGGCCTACAACCCTCCTTCATACTGAATATTGATTTTTCCCCTTTCTATGCCTCAGACTAGGAGTGTTTGTAGAAAAGCTGTCATTACAGGAGGTGATGGTGAAAGCAAGCCAATGGATTAAAACAGAATGCAAGGGAGTGGTTTCTGGTGCTTCTAGGGTACCGGAACAAAAAAAGCTGGGATAGTGGTTATCTTTGATTGGAGAAAACCATATTAAGAAATTGAGAAAAAGACCTGAAATCAGTTTGCTGTCTCTCAGTGACTCTGTCTGCTCTGCTTATATGACTTTCTGTGATAATGCTGCATTCACAGCTTGCTCACTCTTTTGGAAACCTCTGGCACCACATAACAAGCAGTCCCAAAGCACCAAATGCAGACTTCCCTTTACACTGTAATCTAATTTATCTTCTTTTTAGTGATCAAGTCTTCAGAGGATCCGTGGGAAAAGCCCTCAAAGTCTCTTAGTAGCACAGCACAATTAGGCTTCAAAAAACTCAAAGTACATTTTCTACAAATTTATTCAAAGCATTTTAGATCCTTTTTTTTCTTCTCTGCCCCCATAGATTAGGTGCGCCTTCCATTCCTAATGAAGTATTAATCTGGGCATAAGCTTAGCATATTAAGGTAATGATGGTGCAATGAAGAATTGCTGTTATTATTCCTGCTTTGAATGGGGAGATGAGGCCTGCTAGGGTAAAGTTAGTGGTTTTGGAAATGCTTGAGACCCAGAAAACTCATGAGCTGAAAATTCAGTGAGAAGCCATGGGAATGGCAGTGGACTTTGTTGCCAGCTAAAATTTACTTGAGAAGTCTCATGTAATTTAAGGTAGGTTTCAATTTTCTTATTGGATGAAATTAAACCTAATGAGAATTTTCATGACAACAAATGAGACTGAACACAGGTTACTGCCAGAATTCTGTGTCTCTGCACATACACCCAGAGATGCCATCTGCTAGAATATAAGAAAGAAGAGAAGGGTGCAAAATACTAGGAATACAGTTGAAGAAAAATCATGTAAAGACGATATTAACAATGGATTTTTTTGTTGTTATTCAATAATCATTGAGCTTAGAAGAAAAATTCTGTTTTACACTTATTTTGTCTTTGCATTTTCAGATTTTCCAATACTTTTGCCCAGGTGAGCAATTGCATTTAGTTACCATGGAAGGAAATTAAAAGGGAGATAGGTACAGTACTAGAAAGCAAATATGCAGGAATACTACTGAAGATTATGTTTCCCAGTACTTCAGCATTTGAGGCTGAAGAAAGGAGAAAAAGGAGAAAAAAAATACTGTGAGAATTAGGTGTTCCTATTCCATTTTTCTAGCCAAACTGTGCCCTCCAGCCACTAGAACATCCTCTGCTCTGCGATTCACTCTTAGTTTACTCACAAAGCATTTGGATGTAATGAATAAGGAGAGACATTTTAGTAAGCATGATTGACGCACACAGACAGATCTTGCTGTCTGCCAAATTCACTTTGTGCCCTGCAACTCAGAAGTGGCCAGAGCTCTGTGGTGGAGAATAAAGTCTCCACATGAGAAATTATCACAGGCACAGAACTGGCAGCTCCAGACAGTCGGAAATCATAGCTCGAGCCTCAGAGCAGTGCCACAGGGCTTTAAAAAATATGAAACATACTTAGACTAATATATTCTGTATTTTTGCATTTATGCATTTGTGCTCTAGATTTGGAGAATTCTTTTTCTTCTTTCTTTTTTTTTTTGCTGTTGTGGGGTTTTTTTGGTTTTTTTGTTTGGTTGGTTGGTTGGTTTTTGCTGTTGTTTTTTTTTTTTTTACTTTCCCCTTTTTTCCTTAAATAAAAGCTGACATTCTTTTGAAACTTTGTGGTCTAGTACCTGGTCTCTGCAAATACTTCCAGAAATTGCAAGTCTTGGGATAAATTTGCAAGAGTTGTCAATACATTTGGTGCAATAAACTCTGCACCCTGCCGAGGAAATTCCCTATGTGGTGTAAAATAGATAGAAGACTAGTAACAGGAATACCAGACTAAGATGAAATATGTCAGAGAAAAATAAGAGAATATGAACTGAAATGCTTTGGTTCCTCCTTTTGACACGAGCACAGCTTCTGTCTCCTAAACCCTGTAACTCATAGAGGTCTTTCACAGGGGAGAGCCTTTCTCCATCAGATCAGGCTTTTGCCATCTGTCTTGGTCTCTCTTTTCCCCACCTCTGTGCAGTCCAACCAGGAAGGGACAATGTAAAAGCCACTGACACGTTATTAAATGAAAAATGTTCAAGAGAGGTCAGGAACGAAATCTCAGGGCTGTTTATAGTTGCTTGATTGCTGCCTGTGTAGCAAATAAGGCAACCATACAAAGGTCACCGTGTCTCATCCTATTACATCAGTGCCCTTTCAAAGTACATTGTGTCCCTTCAAGTTGTGTCACATCGAGAGCTGGTTGAGTGCTTCATTGTGATTGATATTCACTGCTAATTTAACTTTCTGCTACCGGTACATTACTTGTGAACCGATTCTTGTTCCTGGAAGCATATTTGCTATTTGCAAGAGTGTTTGAGCAATTTGCCAGTGCTCCATTTGATCGTTCATGTTGTTGGGAGAGTCACGTAAAACAAGTGATTCCTTCCCCTTCTTTATCAGATAACACTTCTTTTTTAATAGCAGAAAAGATTAATGAAGCATGTATATATTTGTTGATTCCTAATACAGCTGTAATCTCCTTAAAACCAAAACAAATAAACAAGCAAAGAACAAAAGAAAAAGCCCCACTAAAAGAATAAGAAACTTTGTCAAAGAAGCTGACAATGAGCATGAACTTTTAGGTATTAAAATGGTGACTGTACCTTCAGTGGAGACTTGTAAGCTGGGGTATTTTTTGCATTACAAACCCAGTTAAAAGTTAAATCCTTCAAATGCTGTGTGGAGAGTAAAACTCAGAATTCTCCGCTAGAGGACTCTCTTTTCTTTGAAATGACGCGCTCAGCGCTCACAGAAAGACTTTGGGACCCTGTCCTTTGGTCCTTGCTGTCAGAGTGGTTACTTTATAAAACGTGTGAATGAGGTCAATGCTGAGGGACTCGTGTGAAGTCTCAAATGTTCCATCTTTAGCTTTAAATGGGAAGCAGATTTTTAAAGCAGCATCAAAATCAATTAACCAAGCTGTGAGATTGAACTGAAGTGCATGGAAAATCTCACTCTGTTTTGATGCATGTGTAATATTTTATACATACTGTTGCACTCTAGAACATATCTTCACCTTTTTCTATCATTCTGCCCTGGTTTTGACACATTCGCACTTAAAAGTTTACCAAACATGGTTCTCACCTGTGACCGCATTGTTTTATTTTGGCTTTAGTGAGTGTGGGAATTTGTTAGTGCTTTATATAGATTATTGAAACACCAGAGAAATGAAGTGTTGCTTTTTCTCAGCATCCATTTTCATGTTAACCTGCCCCATTTAATGGGGAAATGCTAATGAAAGGGCTAATGTCCCCCATCAATCCACTTGTACCTTGCTGTGTGTCCCCTCTTCCTTTCCTCCAGCAGATATAATGATTGTGTGGCTGCAAGGTGAGCTGAATTAATCACCTGCCTCGACCCGAACAAAACCTGCCGTAACTGGTGCCAGAGCACTGGGTTCTCTGCCAGGGAGCTGGGGGTACCATGGGGCTGGCTGGGAGGGCAGGGCAGGATCAGGACATGCTGTCAGCTGCAGATTAGGTGCAACATGATATGGCACATTTTCAGGCCACTAAAAATGTCATGCAAACACCACTTTGGTTTTTTATTTGTTTTGTTTCTGAAACTGGAGTTAGGTCGCATCCAGGCTCCTGATCTGCAGTGTTGGATTCATGCACTTTCCTAGAGTTCACTGGGTTCACAGCTGTTTGGTTTTATGCAGCTACGGAACAGGTGGCCTGAGAGAATTAGACCAATAAAAGATGTGTTAGCAAACTTAGGTTTGCCTTTTTTTTTTTTTATTCCTCCTCGTGGACATTATAATCACGTGGCTGTCCTCTATGAAACTACAAATGATAGCACTCAAGGGGTGCAGTCTTTGAAAATTATGAAGACAATATATTGTGAATCCATCTGACTGTGCAAACAGTCTCTAAGCACTTACTAAATAGCACAGACTGATTGAGCAATGTCTACTGTATATATTAAAATCATAACATGTTCTTACATCTCTGGTACATTTACGTTAAAGCCAGATCCTGTCGCACTAATATGGATCACAGTCACAAACACAGTGTGATGATTTGATGTTTTGCCTGTGTCTAACAGATTTTTTTACCATGTCCTAACTGCAATTATTGAGAAAGGAATGATAATTATTGCAATAAAACATAGGAAATAACAACAACATAAATGATGGTTTAACATTCTGTATATTTTTTCTTTCAAGAGTGATATTTTATATTTGTATACAACAATTTTACAGATGTTTGTTCTTTCAGTAGCATAAAGATATGTAAAATGTTTACTGCTAAACATAATTTTATGACTTTTTTCTTGTAATTGCTTTTGAAAAATACTGATAAAAAGTAAAGAGATCTTCAAAAGGCAGACCTAAGCTTAGAGAAAGCAAACTATTACCCAGACCTTACAATACTAATTAAGTAACTTGCCTTTCTTCTTGATGAACTTAAGAAGAGGGTAACTTTCATTGTTAAAAGGCAAGGCTGATCACCTTCGTGTTAATTACCTGATGCTGGATGACATGGATGGTCTGTACAATGGACACAGCTTAGAAAGGGATTCTCCTATGTACAAATTCAAGGAAGTCACAGAATAAAATTGTGCACATTTCCAGAGAGCAGCACAATCCAGTTGCAAGTCTCCTTGAGTTAGGTTCAGATCTAAGAACAGAACTCTGTTATCTGCCTACTTGCATCTGATCAAATATAATTTTAGCTGGATATAAAGTTTCTGAGTGTTAATTTAAGGTAGCAATAATCAGAACAAATTAATATAAAGCAAACAAAAAAGACACAATAAGCCATTCAGTGTCATCAAAATACAGTTTTAAACTAGCTAGTGAGCACATATGCAGTATTGCAGAGTCTTCTCAGGCAATGTCTGCCAAGCATGGATGACAATTTTATTATGGAATAAAAACCTAATGATTCAGGAAGTATAAAGAAATTACTTAAGTCAGAAGAGCAGGGAGAACTATCAGTGGTTTAACAGGGACCTAAAAACTGGATATAGTCACCAAAAATGTAAGTAGAGTTTAATGGCAGTATTTTGGAAGAAAGTACATATTTTCCTAGACAAACTGATAAAGTTGAATAAAATGGAGATGCTTTTGGACTTGTCATCCCTCAAGGCCAAATCCAAAAGCATAATTCTCAGAATATTATCTGACTTAATAAATGTTGCATCCTCTCCCTTTCCTCACTTGTATCCTTAGATCATGGTTTTAACCAAAATGGCAAAATATTATACAGTAGAACAAAGATGTCTTCTACAGTGATAGGTATCAGAATGAAAATGAGAATACACGGTCTTGCAGAAAATAGTTCTTTCATGGAGATTTTAATTCATTATCTGTGATTCCTTTCCTCTTCTTGCAAAAAAGGCATCTTTATTTCTTCCAGGCACATGCATAGGTGGCAAATGAAGTCCATTGGTGATCATGGTAAGTGGAAAGATCCCGTTTTTTAGGTGAAAATGTCACATCTTCATTTTCCTTTGGAAGCAAAGGTCAATGTCTAGTCTCACCTGCCTTAAGGTGTACAAAAGTTAAACCAAAACCAATGGAAAAGCACAATTATGTCATCTAACAGTAGTTACCCACACAGGGTCAGCTTGCTGCTGTTGGTGCTGACCACTGGTAGTATTTTGGGTGTCAGATTCAAAATCTTGGTCTTACTCCAATATGCCAGGACTGTGGTTGGCCCTTTTAAGTCTGTGGCACAGGGATGTTCAAATCAAGGCTTTCCACAAGAATCCACCAACCCTGTAGAGTCAAATGCCCCAGAGACTGTGAACCATCATATCCTTTCATAACCTTCTGCTCCAAGTACATTTTTTGACCACTGCCCCCGCTCCATATAAATTTACAACATATACACTAATAAAGACTTTAAAAGCAATCCTCCTACCCTACCTTGCTCTCATAAAAAAGAACTCCCTTTACCAAAGCTTTTTCTCAACACAGGTTCTCTTCCTGGGGGCAGGGTGAGAAGAGAAGGATGTGCCAGATATTGGGTTCTGTGGCTGCTGCACTATCAGAAAGCACTCAGGTACTCTGGTGATGGGCACTGCGAGTCAGCGTGGAGGAGAGGAGGTGCATCCACGTAACCCCAGAAGCAGAGTCAGCATGACAAGTGTGTTCAGCTCACTGAAGCCTCTTGTCCCCTCGCCAAGCCACACCATTTGTCCTGGCCGGCTGTTGGCAGTGGGACGGGGAAACACACGGGGTGAGCGCTCTTTCACAGAATGTGCACTCTGTCTTATGTGTCCGAGAGCACTCAAGGGATTAAACAATAGGAATCACAGGCAGAATTAGCATTTTAATGGGGAACCGTGTGCTTGAAAATTCCCATAATTTGGCCTTTGAGCACCGTCTAAAAAAAACGGCACAGGGGGAAGGAGACAGAGAGACGGAGAATGTGCTCTGCCCAGACTTACGAGAAATCCAGGCTGTGTTTTAATGAGGGATGGGCTGAAGTAAGTCAATGCAGCTGACCTTGCTGGAGACACATTTTCCTCACGCTAAAACCTGACATTTCAGACCTGCTTTCACACATTCCACGAATAGATGTCATTACTCATTATCACATTTATCACTACGAGTCTAAAACAATGAGGTGTCACCGAGGGGAAGGATTAAAATAGACTCTAAAACTTTCCCCCCCCCAACCTCCCAGGAAGTACCTGGCATAGGTCATCATATGGCCATGTGTTCTAAGAGGAGAAACAGAAGCCAAGCTTCTGATCTGAAAAGCTGTTCCTCAGAGATGTTATTTTTTTAAATCCAAAACTTTCCATTATCCTGTTCCTTTCCAGACTAACAGAAGAAATTGAGAACAGCTTGGAGAGATAATAGCTAGTTCTATCCTGTACTGGGGGTTTATTCTCTACTTTACTGCAGGTAGCATCTAGTACACAGTGCTAGATCTTTCCTAGTTTTTGTAGTTTTCATCAGTGGCAATAAAGTACATTACAAAGAATAACTTGACCATCACATTCTGAACCTACTTGTGGCAAACAGTGATAGTGAGGGCAAGGAGAAAATGGCCCAGTTACTGAGGTGCAGAGAGGGTGAATACCTGTCATGCAAAGCTAGAGAGGCTGAAATTATCACCTTACGTAAGCCATTCATGAAGCCTGAAGAGAGTCCAGACACCTTCTGACACACACCAGGCAGAGGTGATGACTGGAGCAGATCAAAGGAGTCCTGCCCCATGTGTAACCTTCCTCTGCTCTGCCAGAATGGCTCTATCCATTGCCCCACGAGCAATGGAAATCCTGAAAAATAAGTTTTGAAATGAGCTTTTCTTTTTTTCCTTTTACTATTTTGGTTTTATTGTTTGTTCAGTATAGGTTGGGTTTTTAAGCCCTGTCAGTTCTTAAGGCTGCTTCCCAACATGACCAGATGCAGAGTGGTGCCAGCATACAGGAAGGAGGAAAATAAATAAGCAGGAACTAAAACAACAAAAAAAAAGGTGGTTAAGAAAATACAGGGAGGTATTGCTATTCACATAGCTTGAGTTGCAACTCCTGAACGTATTCCAAAATCCTAAATCTTGTGATAAACACTGTGTGCTAGGAATGAGAATCATGCCTTAAGAATGGTTTTGATAATTTTCTCTATTTTTAATAGAAAGAAAACTGGCCTCTCACAAATAGTAAATCCTGCTATTTGAAAATTAACTTTAAAAAAATGCATCAGTTAATAGAATTCTCTGTCATTTAGCCAAATGCAAACTCAGGTGAATAAGACTGCCAATTATCAGTATGATTTTAAAAGAAAGGTATTCAGAACTAATTGCATGCTTCACTTGGATAGTAAGTCTATCCATTTATGTTTGCAGTGCTATCTTCTATCCAACTGACAGTATTATGGCTTCTTCTTTTTTTACGGAACTTCTCTTATTTGAAAAAATCAAAGCCTTAGTAAACGAAAATCCAGCCTCTCCAAACTAAATGTCAGTTTTTGATGCCACTCCACCATGACCAACAGAACATTCAGAAGGACTGGTAAACTTAATTTTGTTGACAATGGTTAGAAAATTGGTAGTTCTGTACACATGTATGATCATAGAATCATAGAACCATAGAATGGCCTAGGTTGGAAGGGACCTTAAAGATCGTCTAGTCCCCACCCCTGTGCTATGGTCTGGGACAGCTTCCACTAGACCAGGGTGCTCAGAGCCCCATCCAGCCTTTCCTAATACCAGTGGGGAAATTGTTTCTCATTTATTTTGGTGATGCAAGGGGCCCAATCATACATCAGCGTGAGAGAAGAGAGAATAAGAAGAGGGAGAGAGAGAGAATAACCTTGCCTTTGCTCATGTACTCCTCAAGTGCAAGCCTAAAATCCACAGAACACGGACGGATCTATTTTGCTTCCTCTCACAGTTTCATTACTCAAGTGATAAAGTGCTGTCTGCCATACTGACCGCAGAAGGGGACCTAAAACGGACCGTGTGATACAGTTTGGGATGCAGAAAGCTTTCTATGGGAATGGATAATGCCCACACACACGCAGAATAGCGTAATAGCGTATTCACCTCTCTATTATTTTACAGCATAAAGTTTCAAATGCAGTTGCCACTGTGTAGACCAAACAAAAAGAGGCATTGCCTGATTTTGCAAACAGTTTGATTTCCACCTACTGATCACAGGTTCCTAGATTTAAAAGGCCAGAGGGACCATCATGATTGCTCTGTCTAACCTCTTGTATCATACAGGCCAGAGAATCTCACCCATTAATTTCTGCCCCAAGACCATAACCCATGCTTGCATGAACATAATTCTTTTAGAGACAGATTTCTTTTTCAGTGCCAAGGCCCATGACTCCAAGTAAAAAAGAATTGGGAAAATTTGTGCAAATGCTGTTACTGTCTGCTGGTTGTTTGTTTATTTATTTGTTTGTTTTCTGGACTTTTTAAAAACTTTTGAATTCTTTTGCCATCTTCTCTGACAAATCAAGTTCTGCACTTAGTCTGTCAGCAGTTAAAAGCACAGCAATACTTGTGTTGCCAACACCCACCTAACCCTTGATCTCTGCCAATGAATGTGCCAGGTTTGGTGGCAGGTTCTGGAATACAGAGAGTTTTCAGCTCCAAACTGGACAGACAAGTTAATTCCCTTCACATGGTCCACTGAACAGCCATCAGGTGGTGATAAATTTCAGCTGCTGTTCACCTGCACCGGGTTCACTTTTGTAATTGTAGCTGAAATATTGTAATGTTCTACTCTGAGCTTTATTATTGGTAGTTTAGAGCAATTCATTTCCCTCTTTTAAATTGCAAGCAGAATTTACCATGCGATGTATTTGATAAAATAGAACGAAGCTGTAATTTAGCATAAGACATGGTACACTCATGTTATTTCACAGAAATTTCAAGAATAGTTAGCCTGCCTTTAAAAGTTTAAAATCAAAACTGCACAGAATATGCCATGGTAAAGATCTTGTGGTATATTATCCAAAATAACTCTAAAGAGAACTCGTATCACTACTCTTTGCTACTTTCCTTGCATTTCCTGTAAATTAATCTTTAGTTTCCAACTGTTAATCTCTGGAACTGCAATGTACAATATAAATGGGACCTTTTAAAAATAGCACAGTAATATAATGAATTAAAATGACAGTAAAGAAAAAAAAATCTTACCATTGTGCCAGAAATCAGTTCAATATGCTGGCTTAGTCTTTTTTAAATGAAATTGAATTGATGAAGTTAAATGCAGTTCTTGCACAGAAAAAAAATGTGTATGATAAATATTTATGTGGTGAGCACTTTAGAGGTAACATATATTCACTATATATCTGTATGACTGAAACTTGGGGTATCTATATTATTTTTATTAAGGATACAAACAAGCATAAGATTGTAGTGAATGAACAGTAGAAAAATTGTGTCCTATACAAAGCCATATTTATGAAAACAGCTTGGTCTTACCCCTTGTATGGAAGTTTACTTAATTTTCAAGGATGTGACTTAATTAGAAATAGAGATGATCTGCATAGTTGTTACCTTTGCTGATTTGTGTGTGTATTTTACACAAAACGTGTACCACAGCCATTCCTTTGCACATGGGAGAATTCAAGCAGATGTTTGTTTGGTTGTTTTTTTTTTTTTATATTGTCAGCCCTCTGCTACTCAGCTCTCAGTCCAGAATTTTGTCTGAAGACTTCTCTCAAGGCCACATTTCCAGTGCTTCTTTAAGCTGTCTCTGTGTGGTCCGCTGCTTCTTTTTGAGTTTCCCTTCCTCTGCTTCACTAAAATGTTACTCAACAAAACCTTCCTGACCACTGCTGCTTTTATTTTGAGGAGCAACAGGCCATAGTATTTTGCGTAATTATCTTCTTATACAGCATTTATTTCCATGCTGGAAGGCAACGATTTTTTTCAATCACTTTTTTCAGGGTTACACCTGAACATTGAAGCATGAGAGACTCTATATTTTTAACCTTTGTAAACCACTTTTATATATAGCTCATGAAAGGCACTAGAGAAAAGTTAAATGAGAAGGCTCTAGAAAACATGGCACAGAACAAATACCACACAAGAATCTAAAACAGCACTTTTCCCCATACCTACCAATGGTTTCACTTTCCCAATTAATTGTTATCTGGACATTAGCAAAAAGTACCATCTAAAACCAATGCTCACAGGCATGAATATGAGCCCTAAAAATCTTAATGACTTCTTGTCAGGTCTTAGAGCCTTTGACTATGCGTGCTGTTTATATGCCTAGATAGGGTTTTTTTTACTGGAATTCTCCAAGGGATTTTTTTCATTCACATCACAGCTGTCCAGCCCAGGTGCAGATGTTGCTATTGGGCTCTGATACTGCAGTGAGTTCAAGTCCCCAAACTTTGACAGAATCAGGGAATAGTTCTCAGGAAAAAAAAAAAAAAAGTGTGGGAGGACCTTCCTCCTGTGAATGGGTTCTGAGATCTATCTGTGGTGGACTGGGAAAAACTGTTCCTAGTAATTAGGGAGATACTGTAAATTGCTGTCCAAAGACAGTGTTAATTACCTCAATCAACTAAAATTGAGTCTGCAATCTTCCATACTTGCAAAGGTCTCATTTTGGATCACTGGCACAGTAGTAACTAAATAACTGCTTCTCCTAAAAGTCAATGTTGGATGGAATTAATCTAAATTTAACTTCCTAAATACTGATTATCTATTCTATACCTGGTGTCAGCAGAAGAGAAAGCTTCCTCAGCAAGGATTTGCTGTAGTGCCTTTAACACTCCCTTAGAGCCTAGATGATTCCAGTCAAGATTCCTAAGTATAGGACAATGAGTTGTACCTCAACATTCCTGTGTGTTTCCGTGGCAGTCACAGGATCCAACTGTGCTGGGTACCACGAGCAGCCTGCCAGTGGTCTATGTGTGATGCACGTTTCTGGTGTCCTGAATTGGGACATTAAATTCTACTTACCTTGGGTTTGAGACTTTGCACAGGATCATGGTGGCTTGCACCACTCCTGTTTGTTGCAACGGCAGGGAGTGATTCTGCAATCATTATTGATCTGAGCACACTGCTTTTGATTTTCATTGCTACTTGCTTTATCTGGGGTAACAACTATCTTAGGAATAGCAGGCAGCTGTAGGTGAAAGCTAGGAGGAATACTTCACAGTATTTGTTACTCTGTTCATACTGCCTCATGTGTCTGACTGTAATTTTGCTGATATTTTTGGGTTAAATTTTTATTAGTATTAAAATGCTTCATCTGCCAGAAGGCTTTTCTCCATGTTCTTGCAACAGCTCCGAAGTTATTTGTTTGTAATCATAAGAACTGGTAAAAGAAGGAGGGCAGCAGGCATCAGGGCTGATATGGGAAGTGTCAGTCAGCTTTTGGATCATCATTTGCTACGACAGCAGTGGGAAGGAAGAAGAATGGTGGTCGCAAATTTATTTTAATGTGTCCTGCAACCCTGTGATTGATTAGATGAAAAACAGATTGTTTCATCCTTTTTCCACAATTGGATTTTCTGGTTAAATCCAGAACTGCCAAAGTGCAATAAAACACTCTCATGAAAGCAGTAATCTCCCGAAATCTTCAAATTTCCCCCACCCCGCCTCCCCACCTCATTTCGTACACAAACACGGAACAAAATGATGCATAAAAGCAGCAGAACTGATTACCATCAGCAGAGTTTCCTTTTTAATGTATTAGACCTTTAATCTTTTCTTAAGTATCGGCCATTAAAATTATTAAACTACTTCCCCTCCTCCTGCCAATGTATATTTTTTGAATGAATTGACCAAGGTATTTAAAAAATGTTACTGCACTTTTTCCACAGCTCTCCTGGTGTGGTTTGTAGTGTAAATTTTGCATTGTTTAATGAAGGCATCTTACTGCTTTCTGCAGAGTCAGTGGCTCCTGTGAGCTGCTGGAAGCTGGAACTGCTTCTCCCATCAGTTCTAACCAGGAGCCCTGAGGGTCAGGGAGGTTTCCGGGGCAGCATGAGAGGCAGAAAGCTGCTCTCTCTGCTGGAGTCTGCTGGGAATGGGTATGTAGGTGTTTCAGAGCTACCTTTTACTTATCCTTCAGGCTCATGAACTGAATGAACGTTGGTCTTAAGACTGTCCACTACCAGTCAGTTAACTACTGGCTAAATAAACATTATGACAGGGAATGATGTCATTATTCATCCACTTCCAAAAGCACTGCAGGCTCCATAGGGGTGGTAGCAAACAGTAGCAGGTTAGACAGGGCATTTTCTCTGCAGGATAACTAAAATAACTGGCAAAGATATTCCAAAGTGGTGCAGTGTCTCAGGGGACCCTTCTGACACGTCTCAGGGAGCCACTGGCTTTTCAGAATGGGGGAGGACCCACTTTTTGAGTATCACATTGCCTAAAGGAATCTCTGTGATGGAGCTACCCCAAATAATTTTTATCTTTTGAAAATACTGGTAATTGATAAACTTAATACTATTGATCCCAAATTAAGTGTTACCCTGTGAGGTTGGTGTTCTCACACTAGGCTTTAGAACAAATGACAAGCCTTTCTGCAGCTCTTGATTTTGTATAAATCTAGTCTGACAGAAATTAATAATGCATTCTTGAAATATGAATCATGGAAAATGGGCAAGATAAGTTCTTTCACTAAATAAGCCACACCACAATGACCACAATGACTTCTGCTCTACACCGTCTGCTCTCCCTGGAGAGCGGTGACTAAGAACTGGGTGCTGTGGGAAAAATGTTTGGGTGTAGCAGCTGAGTTTCTGGATGTTGTGATCTGATCTTATGAACACTTCAGAAAGTGAGTAACTACCCACATTGGAGCAGTGAACTACCCACTGAACAGAAGCCACTTCTTCCTTATGTGTTTGCAAATAAGTGCTCAGCTTTCTCTACAAACAAGATTTAGTCATTTACTTCACATTTCTGACTGTCAGTTTACTTCACATTTCTGACTGTCAGTTTAACTTCCATTTCACTCAAAACAAGTAATGTTCTTATTTAAACAGGAGCTGAGTGCCACAGGAGTAGTCTGACAAGGAGTCAGCCCAGCTAGCAGTGTCTGAGTTTCAATAAGCACACGTGGAAAGTTGCATCGGTCATTTATTTTGAGCAAGTTTGCCAACTTGGCCCATCTTTCTGAATAGTTCACCTGTTTGATACAAGTAATGAAAGACATTCCACTTATCTTAATTGTTTTACTTGTGTCTTCCACATTCCTATAATGGTTCCTGATTGTTCAGCCTTAGAGATTAAATGTATTGTCTGCTATTATTTCCACAGTTACCCAGTATGGGCAGTTGGGTAGTACCACTGATGGATAGATGCTTGCCTTTCACTTCTCAAAGTCTGAAATTCAGTTTTTGCATTAGATTAAAAGTACAAGCAATGTTAGCTGGATTAATTTAGCTCCTGGCTGGCTCTTGAAACAAAGCAACCAAACCAATTGGACAATGCAGTGAGTTGTCACTAGATATATTGATAACTGCTGTTCTTGTGCTTAACTTACATGTAGATAACCTGGTATGTGATCAGAGAAAGTTTGCTTTCAGTTAAAGCAGTTGCTTTCTCTTCACATGACCAACTTTGATTTAGACATTTCTATAACAGACATGCAGAGCTCATGAAGTTGTGTGAAGACAAAAAGACTGACTGAGATCTGGTTTCCTCCAGCAGCCCACAAGACAGTAGATCATGCTTGTTCAGGCAAACATCCAAAAACCAGGAAATACCAAAATTAATGCTGCCCATGTAACCTTAATAGAGGTGTCTCTATGTATGCCTCAATTCCTTGGCCCCTGGTGCCTGTGTGGGGTGTGAATAGGAGTTCTGTAAGACAGGGGAATGTTGAATTTGAAACCTCCCCCAAATAAAGGGCTGCAAGAACAATTTCGTAGGGCAAAAGCAAAGCATCCCTTATGCCCTTGTGTTTGGAAACACCTGATTATTGTAGATGAATAATTTTCTGCAGATTAATCCTTCCAGCATCTGCAGTTCTGGTCTGCTTCTTGGAAGCATAAGGATCTTGAGAAACAATATGATACTGGGTTTTATAATGGAAAGCATGTGGGACCCGTGGTGATACAATGATCTGGAGGAAGTTCTGGTGGGAGCTGTGGTCATTTGGGTGTTTCTGTTCCAGACTGCTCTAAGAGTGAGGCTCATAGAAGTGTTTTACAGCTGTTTGCCCTGTTCCACTTCCACTGCACCACAGTTTTGTAAGTACTCAGTGTGCTCCATATGTGGCTACACTTGAAATAGTTCCTTTTTCTTTTCCTAATTTGTTTTAAAAAATGGATGATTTCACTGACTGGGTTCAAGGAGTGACCCTACAAAGAGCTGCAGCAGCTTGGCTGAAGGGCTGGGAAATTGTGGTGGTCATTGCCTTCATAAAGATGAGACAAGGGAGAGATCAGAAACCTGCTAAGCAGGCTTTTCTGCTGGAAAAAATTATAATGTGGAACAAACCATTCATTTTTATTTGTGCTCTCACCTGTAACTTTAGTTTACATCTCTGAAGACATAGTGCTGTGCTGGTACTCAAATAGCAGCTTCTCATCCAGCTCATGAGCACATTTTACCCAAACCTCACCTTATCTGCAGGCAGCCTGGGAGTTCCTCCCATTACCCTGCTCCCTCAGAAAGTGGCTGCGAATCGTGAAGGCAGAGCAGAACCAGTGCATTGCTTCCTGCTGATCAAATCTCAGTAAGAATTAACAGACCTTAGAAGAATTTCCCAGCAGACCTCAGTAGAAATTAATTAAGTAACCCTTCTCTACTGGAATAACCAAAACACTCTGTTCATTTAGTAATGAGGACTTCTTTGATATGCAGACTGGGTGCTGCCGCCCTTGCTCTGCCTGGCCCTGGGCCCCACTGAGCCAGCACTGCCCTAATCCCACCCCCATCCCCATCCCCATCNATCCTTTCCTGGCTGAACCCCAGGCTGCCTACAGATGGCTGGGCTCTGGTTGACCCTGGTCACCATCCCCAGACCAGCCTGGCCCATCTTGCTGGGGTCTGCAGGACAGGGCTGGTCAGGGAGGTGCCCTGGTGCTGCCGCCTGGTCCAAATTCACACTCTCACAGCAAAGCCCTCCATGGTGAGAATCTGCGTATGTCTGATTTAATTAACTAATCAATTTTGCTTTAAGGCCCAGCTGAAGATCTGAGAAGCACACACATTAGCTTCTCAAAACGTCTCCTATGTACATGGCTCTAATATGGCCTCTGAATGATGATGTGTCTAAAAAAAAATTAGGCACAGAGCTGAAAGAGTCTGACTCCCAGACCTGTGAATCTCATGCTGAACAGAGAGCAGGTGTCAATACTGTAGGTGAGAATTGCAAGTCCTTGAAAGGCAAGAATAATTTAAAGCATTTGTCTGTATGACCTCCTGGAGCCATGGGAACTTCCTAGCAGCTGTATGGATACCCTGACTCCCCACCCTTACGTCCTTGAGGCCACAGACATCAACCTCGTTTCCCAGTGTCATGGCTGCAACTTTATCTCTCTCAATTCTCCCTCTGGGCACAAGCCAGTGTGGAAAGCAAGCTAGAGGAACATCATCACTGTTGTCTTCCTTTTCATCTGAGTTTCTAATGGGGAACCACACATTGCAAAATGTTTCCTTCTTAAACTCAGCTGACCCTTTCTAGCCAGGTCCAGAGCTCGTGGTATCACTACCAAGAGACTTCTGTGAGAAGGTGAAAAGAGGTCAGATGGCTTCTCTCTAGGTTTTGCCCTTCCTTTTGGCTCCTGTTCACCCTCATCTGCATGAGGGAATGCAGAGGTCTCCAAGCAGGCTACCTAGAAAATTCACTGTTGTGCCCTGCAAACCAGGGAAAAGGATTCCTGATCCATCAACACGCTGCTGCCGGGCCGAGGGCAATGTAACACCATCAGCTGGAATGAAGCTGAAATAGAGCTACAGTGGGTCAACACAGAATAAACAGTCACATCATTATATTTGTACCTGAGGCCCTTGTGCCTCCAAAGCGCTCCTGAGCAGCAGCATGGCACTTGGAAGTAGGAATAAAACTCTTGGCACAGCCTGCCCTGCCTGGAACAAAGACATACAGCAATCAGTGTGTGCAAACAGCCTGGTTTTCCTTTTCAGAGCTGCAGGCTTGTAACCTATCACTGCTGACTGTCTTTATTCAACAAGAATAATGTCAAATGCTTTTCTGGCAGAAAAAAGTGCAGACTTTGACCACACATTAACCCCATTAGTATGGTGTTAACTTTTGACTTTAATTCTGGCACAGTGTTAAGGATACTTAAAAGCAGAACAAAATGAAAGGAAATGTTAAACACATTCCTCTTTCTCTTGAAAATGGGAACGATAATTTAAGGGTAATGTCACGAGATGGTTGAAAGGGTTTCTCGTCTCTCTATCTTGCACAGAGTGTTACCAGAAGTAACCTGGGCAACTTGCAAACAGCTGAAAAAAAGAAACATGTAGCATAGCTTTTAAAAGTTTACCCTGTGAAGTAATTTCAAATGTGTGTCTTAGGAGGAATAGAACTATTATTACAGTAATTCTTTCTTTAATTGATAAAACATGACAGCAAATAACCCATAGAATTAAAACATATAATTAATTATTAAATTTACTATATTATAATTTATGCCAACACTTTACATACAGAGAAATCATTCTTAAGAAACATTTTTAGGGAAGCAAAATTCCTAAAAAGGTATAATTTTGGTCTGTGAAAGGCTGCATATGCTGCATCCAGAGGTTTAATATTTGGCATGATGTTATTTGCAGCTTCACTTGCAAAAAGTGTCTGAGAAAATTAGGAGCCATAATTTACTAATTACATAAAATTTCCAATAGCCAAACGATGGTTGCTTCCAGCAGTGAGATTACTATAACAAAAGCCAGTACTGATTTCCCAAGATTGCAAGATGGATAAACATGAGGCACACAAAGAGGGATGTGCTCAGCACTCTTTTAAGGTAAACCTGAATTTTGTTTTTCAGTGGTTGCATATATTTACTGAAGGAGAAATGTGGAGTCAGCGGCAATTGCATGGGGAAACCACTATATCCTATGGCTAGTAAACTCCAAATGTGCCACAGGGGACTGATTGGAAGTTACCTACAGCTCTCTCATTATCACAGCACTTTGCGTCTCTGGTGACTTTTGTCATGGTAAGCAGGTTGCAGAGGAGTGAGTGCAGGATGAAATGAATTCCAGTACAGGAGCATATTGTAAAAGAGACCCACACTTCATCTGCTGCATCGAAGCACAGGAACCAAACACTCTTAACTCTTCCGTAGCACTGGCTATTTGTTTCTCCTGCATTGCTGATACCTAGCTTTGTCAGGATTACTCCACTGTGTCTATTTGTAAGTACTATAAAAATGAAAAAGAGGATCCACACAGAGGATTTTCTCATTTCCCTTAATAATTGAATGGGCAGAGGGTGAGCTTGAATTCTCCAATGTACACACATTGAAGTGGGATGCGATGAACACATCCAGTGGAGGAACAGAGTCCAGGTCCCCACACTTAGCTGAGGTGTGAGAATGTTCCCATTGACTGGTCACACTTGTCTCACCTCCTGGTCCATGCTGGGAGCTGTGCAGGTGCAGAGGGTACTGAGACGCTGACAGCTTGTCCCTTTGCTTGGCCCTTTGCAGCTCAACTGATTCCAGAGGAAGCAGAGGAAGTGCAAATGGTCACCAGAGACACACCGAGACCAAAGGCTTTTAGGTCAGTAGGCCTTCCTTTATGGTAAATAAGATGATCTAGCCACTTTGGGGTTTTTTACTCTACAAAGAGGAGCATTTATTTGAGCCTTATATGCACTAGGAGCAGATTATGTTCTTTGGATGTTCAAATTAATGCAGGTTTTTTTTTGCTGTCAGACAACATAAAATGCATTGCTTGGGATTTCTCTGAAGTTTCACATCACATTTGTTGTAAATTACTTTAAATAACAGGGATGAGAAATGTTGTATAATGCAGCACAAGAATTTTAGCTGAGATAACACAGAAATAATGGATGTTCCTTTATAGTCACAAAATTTGTTAGAGTAGTATAATTTATACTGCAGCAAATGAAATATTAGGCTATATTCAGAATATTGTTGTATTATAATGACACTGTAAAGATATACCATAACTGATTGTTTGTGTCACAGAGCTATGATCTAAGAGCCTTAACAGAACAAAAAAGCAGCAGAAGGGAAGAAAGGGTGACAAAAACATCTCAACAACTAAAGTGTGATTCATAGCCAAGCATTAAAAGCGAGTATCTCACCACTTCTGGTTTTGTCCTCTCTACATGGGCAGCAGAGCAAGCAACGTGATGAGCAAGGTGTCACCCTGTTTCTGGCCAGAGCTGCACCAGGCACTACCAGCCTGAGGAAGGCTGTGCCCTTCTCTCCACTCAGCTGCACAGACGCCTGAAAGCTGAGAGTCCTTGGTACCTGCCAAACAGCAAATTTCAGTGTAGGGTTGTGTGTTTTTCCTTCCTGTCAGTGACTTCTGCTGCAGTCACTTTCAAAGACTGAACATCAAAATCTTTCACTTCATATTCCAGACATTACAAAAGAAATTTAGATGCTAAACTCAATGTGTATGGAGGTTTTTTTGTTGCTTTAGAAATGCAGAAATGCAGCACAATGTGGTGGGTAGTCCCTAGCTGGACACCAGGTGCCAGTGACTAAAGTCACTCTGTCTCAGTCACTAAAGTCAACTGGACAGGGGAGAGAAAAATATAATGAAAGGCTTGTGGGTCTGCTGGGTGTCTGCAGAGTAGAACCTCTCACATATCCTCACTCCTCTCTTCTCTGGCAGCAACTGACTGCCAGATGACTGTAGTAGTTTGGTATGGTAAAACCAGTAAATGTGGTATAAGTTGCAGCTACTTTTCCTGGAATTATGTGTTTTCTGTTTATTTTTCCTTATCTTTCCTGTTACTTCCTTACATTTAGAGGAAGAACAAGTAAATGCTATTTAGGTTTCATGTGTCAAATAAAAGCACTGCAGTTAAAGCCTCTAGATAATTATGTAAGTAATATTGAAGTAAGCTTCCACAGAGAACCAGACAGTTTGTAGATATCTTTCATATGATTGTTTCACCCTAATATTTTTTTTCTCAATAAGGTTAATATTTTATTTCATTTTAGCTCCCATAAATTCTTCAGAAGCATGCCATAAAAAGGTGACAAGAGGTATCCAATTTCATACTAAGAAGTCCGGGAAGTCATTGCAGGTCCATTGAGTTAGCTCCCAAGCACTGATTTTCTAATCATACTTGGAAGCCTATCTTCCTTCTCTTCATTAGTGTGAGTAATTAGTAATTAATAGGAATAAGCAGCCTCAAAGAAGGCAGTGCAGAGGCTTTCAAGTCTGGATCTCCCTCAGTGCAAACAGAAATACTGATTAATGCAGTCTCCCTTCTAAGTCTCCTCTGCCCTCTTTCCAGAAGCATTTCTCTGAATCCACGTCTTCACTGGCTGCTCAGAGCCATGTTCATTCGGCCACCAAAGTTTACTGAAGGTTACTCATGACATCAATCCCCTGGCACCAAGGGTGTCACAGTCTGCTGCTGGTAGCCCTGTGGGCTCTGCCAGAGCTTGTCCTGGCCCCAGGATCTCTGAAGAAGCCCCAGGCAGTGGCAGGGTGACATCAGCATGCTTATGTCCTCACAATGGGGATGCTGCTGAATCTTCAGCTCAATGTGCTCTTAATCACAACACATAGGTCTATTCTCCTCCCTAATACCAATGTAAGAATATAAACTGTAAATAAATGCAAAAAGTGGAAAACAGCATTTATTTTCTGAAGGCTTTTTGTCCCTTTCCTGCTCTCTTATGATTTTTCACCCTCTTCCTCATAGATTCTCATTTTGTGTGAAATTCTACCATTGAAAAAGTGTTGGCCCTTAAAACTACCTTAGGGAAGTTTGCTCCTTGTTTGTGGATCAGTTTCCAGGGAGCAAAGATGAGAAATCAGCCTACCAAAATGAAAATGAGGCTGGCAGCCACCAAAGTCTAAGCCATTTTAGAGAGCTGAAGCAGAAATAATAGGTTGGTTTTCCAAAAGAGAGCAGATTCCAGAGCCTGCCAGAGAGGCAAATATAAGAGAGAGAGAAGAAAGGAAAGAATGTAGAAAATTTGTACCTCAGCCTAAAGAATTATCCAGAAACTGAGGAAATGAAGGCATGGGGATGCATAGAGGACCTGCACTATTTTATCTAGATTTATTGTCTGTCATGGTAGTAGAAGAAAGAAAAATTAGTCCAGAATCTCTTTTGAAAGGCCTTTGTGTTATAAACTATAAGTGCTACCTAGCCATGGACATGGTAAAGCAAACTCAAATTGCTCATGTGGCTGAAGTTTGGAAAGAGGAAGTCCTAGGTTTGGAACTACTTCACAAGGCTGTACTCTCACAGGGTGCACACTGGGGAGGCAAGGAAAGAGTGGGCTGGACTTCATGCAAATCAAAGTCAGCTTTGGAGTGCATCAGTCCAACACCTGTAACTAAACCCCTGACACCTGGCCTCTCCTTATTTCTTTTTGCCCTTCCATAACTGGCCTTGTCCAGCTTAAGAAATGAGTTCCTTATTCACCTTTTTCCTGGGTGGATCTCACATCTCTGCATTCACAGGCTGCACCTGGATGATCCTGTCATTGAGCTGCTTTGCCCCACTCCTGCTCATTGGAGCCCAGAGTGAAATTCAGTGGAAGATCAGAGAATCTGAGATGCACTCAGAACCACTTTGCCGGTCCCAATACAGGCAGAAAATTGGCAGCAAAAAACAGCCCAGGACATACAGGTCAGTCAGTAGTGTACAAATAGTACTCAAAACCTGAAACTTGCTATGGGCTCAATTACATCTTGAACGAGCTTCTACTTAGCAACCATTAAGCCTGTTGAAAGACACGCTAAAAAAGCCTTTGTCCCACATTGTTCTTCCCAGATCTCTCTCAGAGAGTTGCTTTCTAAGAATGTCCAATCACAAAAGCTTGTTTTCCTGCTGATATTTTGTAGACTAGCATTTCTGACTTTACAGCTGATGTCAGACTCCCTCAGATGTGTCTGTGTATAGGATCTAAAGCCAAACTCTTTAGCCTCAAGAGTGGTATTGCATGAGTTGAGGGCTGTGCTTCTGACTTTTACTTCATTACCAGTAGGTCAAGTTGATCTAGCTGATGAAAACTGGCAGCTCCTTCTCTCAGAATCTTTAGCATTATAGTTATGTACCACTTAAAGTTTCTTCTGACATGTTTGTTTCCATATGGTCCCGCTTCATGCCAACATGAGATACTTTGTTAAGAATTTGTAGGTATTGCAGCCAATACATGCCTAAATCCAACCCCACTCTTTCTGTAATACTTGTCTATTTAATATCCACTGATGTACTCCATGTTTGTATCCAATCTCTCTCTTGCCATCGATGTTACCTTGATAATTAGATTATTAATATGCTATGACCATTAATTAGTATGATTTTCTTTACAATAACTTCTCTCTTGCCTCTATAAATCGTCTGTTGTCAGATGCTTGCCATAAATTGTTTGCATCACTGATTAAAGTCTGGCCTGCTTTTTTGGCATATAAACCTGGGAGAATCCTTTTTCATACTCATAGAAATAGAAACCTTAGTTGCATCAGCACCAGTTCTGGAGTTTGGTTATAAAGCGGTGGCTGAAACCAATTGATGTGGTTAATATGAAACTGACTTGGTGTCTGTTGGAATATCAAGGGAAGAAGGTCAAGTTCTAAGTAACATTGATACTAATTTTAAAAACTAAATAATTTCTTATTTGCAGTAACAAGCAGTTTTTCTCACCATTCTTGCATATCATGTTTCAAAATGAAGATATCCTTATTACATTGTATTTGGCCAATAATACCTGAGACATCCTAATCTTTTTTATTCAATGGCCATCATTTTATTGTCACTCTGACAATATTTATTTTACACGGCTGGAATATAGCCATGCTCAAAATTTAATGCACAAATTTGTTGCTGCCTTTAATTCTTAAAAACTTTGGTGTCTTAGTATTTTGCAAGGTACACAACAAACCTGATTATCAATTACATTAAGACTTTTTTTTTTTTAGCCACTCTTCTATCTCAAAGGATCTTAAACATTATGGAAAGAGTCTCTTGAGAATAACTCCTGCATGAAAAGCCCTGTAAGCAGCACAAGAGCTCTAACTCTGTGGCCCTGCCTGTCAGGAAGGAAATAAAAAGACAGGAATTTGTTGTGCTATACAAGTTCTTTGCTTTGCATGACTGTTAGTAGGTCATGGGAATCAGAGCCTGGGGTGCCTCAAATTCGTGGCACAAGCATATCCAGCTGAGGGCAGAAAGTCCAGATGTTTCACATTGAGAAAAAAGCACATGTTGCTGTTGGGTCTCAAGTTAGCTACCACAGACATTCGTCATTATTGATGTTATTATTATTATTTTTATGATAGGATTTTTTTTTTTTAAGAACTGTCATCTGTGGGGTGATTTTCATACTCCTGACACTATCAACACAAAGGTACCTGGCTTTGGTATTCTGAAAATAAGACAAGGCCATAATGTCCTTCTCACACTGGTTTGGTGGGTGCAATGCATCCCAGCCATTCAGAATGCATTGAGGTACACCATTATTCTCTAATAATCACCTGTAGTCCTTAGTGTCTAATGAGAAATTAAAGACTTATGCTTTATGGTCTGCCCAGGTTAGCTTCTGCAACTGCAAATGTTTTAAGGATCTGAATGTGATCTACATTTATCATCTCATGATTTCAAACTCTTTAATTTGAAAGCACTTTTGCCAGGTCTTACAATTTGTATGGCTATCATGCATTTTGCCAGCAAGCTTGATTTAAAAGATGTTCACCGTAACAAAAAATCTACAAAAGTAACAATTTTTAGATGTTAATTTTTTTCTTGGCTACTCCATCATATTCTCTTTGGTCCTATTTGGATTCTTTTCTAGCTGAGAATAGTACTGTCATGCATCCAAACACCATGATCGCAGGTGCATACAAATCTTTTAAATGAAAATGACCAATACTCATGGTCAGTAGTGGAAAAGTATGGAATAAAGATTATATGCTTTGGCCAATGATCACAGGAAAATTTTTAATGAAGTGTTATGCAGTTTCTAAGATTGGTGGAAAACAGGGCTAGGGGGTAATAATTTCAGAGTTTTTTTAGTTTGAAATGCTGCATTAAAGGGTGTATATGCGGCTGTCAAGACAGAGCTTATGGTCTGTGGGCAGACAAGTCAGTATGGCTGAGATTGGAGCCTGTTGGTCCATAGCACTGACGTTTGAAAGCAATATTATTCTATCCCCCGGCAGAGTAATTAATAATAAGCGAACAAAAATTCAAAGCCTACTTTTCTTAATCTGACCCCCCCCCCAATCCTACAGAGCTAGACTTGAAGACCACAAGATGAGAGAATCACTGTTTCTGTTTTGATCTGTGAGTTCTGTGGTGCAGGGGATCCTGCTGTCAGAAGAAAGATCAGCAATTTCAGACAGATTTTTTCAAATAGTACCAGAATTCATATTGCCTAGAGACTGCCTATGATTACACAGCCAACCTTGAGTGTGTCATTTTCCAACTTTTTAGTATTTTATTTTTCAGCTTCAATTTCAATTATAGTTGTTGAGGTTTAACCCCAGCCAGCATCCAGGTCCCAAACAGCCACTCACTCATTCCTCCACCAGTGGGATTAGGGAGAGAATCAGAAGAATAAAAGCCAGAAAACTTGTAGATGGAGACAATAACAGTTTAATAGGGAAAACTGGAGGCACGTATGTGAGCAAAGAAACAGTTGCTTGGGAAGACAAAATGCCAGCACTCCAAACATCCCTTCTTCTGCCTTTCCCCCCTCACTTATATGTGGTCTGTAATATCCCTTTAGTCAGTTTGGGTCACTTGTCTCAGCCATGTCTCCTCCCAACTTCCCATTTAGCCACAGTCTCCTCTTCAGTGTGGCAGCACAAAAAGCAGAAAAAGTTTTGGCTCTGTGTAAGCTCTGCTCAGCAATGACAGAAACATCTCTATGCTATCAACCCCGTGTTCAGCACAAATCCAAAACACAGCCCCACACCAGCCACAGTGAAGAAAATCAACTCTACTCCAGACAAAACCAGCATAACAGTGAAATTATATAATTTGGATGTCTTATTTCTTAAGAATATTTCAAGTAAGGTTAAAATTATAATTCATATATATGACGTACATGTTATAGAGAAGGAAATGTGTTAACGTCTTTAACTGGTAGCTCAACTGTAGCAGAAGAGAGTTTTAGAGACAAAAAAGACTTTTCTGATGATTGAGGGTGTTTCGTTTTACTGAATATCAAAGCCTTACAACAAACAGGGAAGCTGGGAGAGATTTGTAATTCAAAATTCTGAAGAGTCTTTTACCATGGAGTGTATAAACTAATCTGACTACCAGGGAGGATAGAATTTCTCTGTACTAATCCTATGAAAGTTACCTGCATCACTAGAAAAAAGAATAGCAGCCTAGTACACGTATTACAGTAATGAAAAATTAGTGATAACTTCGTAAAGTCTGGGTGCAAGTTCTGCTGGGAGGAGAAGCCCCTGGAAGCTCTTGCAGCAGCCCTTACCAGCCGTGATTCAGGTATCAGAGCTGTTACTGGCTGGATCTCCCGGCAAGGCAGATCTAAGCCAGTTCAGAAATGAGCACAAGGAGGCATAGCCAAATTAGCAAAAGCGTGCAATGGTGATTTTCTGCCAGCACGTGTCACTGGTATTCTAGACAGCTCCCTGCTTGTCTGCCCTGTGCATACCAGGCCACCAGCCCTGCCTCATGGCAGGAATATTTTGGGGCAGTTCGCTTAGACAGGGCCAGCTTTCCTTTTCCAAGGTCAACTGGTGACCCAGGAAATAGCTTCGTAAAAAGTGCCATGCCACAGGCAGGCCAAAATGCCCCGGGAATCTTGGCATTACAAGTACCATGTGCTATTTTTGCCTCTCTCTTGAGCAACAGAAATAGCAGCAGCAGCAGCATGTGTCCGTGCCTGGCAGGGCTGGGAGAAAGATACGGCGGCACTGAGGCTTGGCATCGGCTCCCTGCCCACTGTGGGCCACATGGAGAAGGCAAGCAGGGACCACCACACACAGGTGTGTCCTGCAAGAGCTCCGAGGCAAGGAAGGGAAATGTCAAGCTTTTCCCAGCAGAGCTGATGTGTACGGGTGCCCCATACAGCTGGGTTTGGCCTGGGGCTTGGTTCTGGCTAGACTGCAATGGCATCTGCTGTAACTGCTGCATGTAGTCATGATGGCCAAGGTCTGATGCCAGTGTCCACAGACATTGACTCCAGAGCTACAGAGCTCTGGAGCCTCCACTGAAAGGTAGGCAAGAATTTTTGGTGAAAATGGACAAAATGGAGGGATGAAAAAGCTTGCAACCTTGTGGCCATGCTGATAGAGAAAGGTAGCGTGTCTCTTTTCAGCACATCAATCCTGTCAGGATGGATTTGAACTAGAAAAGTCCTTTCTTTTATGGCATTTTTATATGGAAAACAGAAAACTGACTTTCTGGCCTAGGGGAACCCTACCTATCTGCCATTGAGCTGTCAATGCTCAACGCTGCTTGCCTTCTGCATGTTGGACTGTGAACTGCTGCCAGTGAAGAATCTGCAAATTTACTGTTGCATCCTTTGCTGCAAGTAATAAACTGCAGCTGGGCTGCTATGCCTCAGACCACTGTAGCTAGACCTGGCAGAGGTCACCTGTATGACTCCTGCTCAAGCAATTTTTAAGGACTTTCTTAGTGCATTTGTTCCCAAAAATATGAAAACATAGAAAAGAAGACAAATAAGAACTACTCCAAATCAACTCCTCCCACTGAAGCATAATCACCTTACCAGTCCTGACCATAGGATCAAAGATACACATGTAAACTATTAATTGCAGCATAAGCATATAGATATTGCTGAAAACAAGCAGACACTATTTTTCCCAGATTTACAAAACAGGACTGCTTAATTCTCAACTTTCTGAAGCCTAAGTGTCTGTAAAATCCAAAATTAGAGATGTGAAAGTGGTATGGAAAACAATTTAGAAGTGTTTTATGAATACCAGTGTTTTCATGTCTTATTTCTAATCTAAATAGTATTTAACCAGGAATCAGGGCAACACCGAGAAGGACTAATGGGGTCATTCTGGGGCCATGTATTTTGTCCATGTAATACTGGTGGTTAGGACACAATGTGAAACACTCATGACTGCTTTATATCTTATGCCTTATAGAAAGGCCAGAATGTTATGAAAGAGTTAGTGACCTGGCAGAGCTTTTAGAAAGAGTTAAGAGCTGTTTTCATATGCCACATAGCCAGGAGGGAACTTCAAGAAGGGACTTAGATGCAAATATTATAGTTGTATTTCTGATGATGTCACAGAAAAAAAACCCACCCACACCTTACAAAACAAACCAAAGAAAAAAATCCAAACACAAAACTGAAAACGAAGAATTTTATAAAAAAATAGAGGAAGCGGTGGTGATCATTGTAACTCCTCACAATAGTTAAAATAAGGATGTATTTCAAACCATGTGCATATGCAATTAAGGTTGTTCCCTGGTCTAGAGATGATGCAGGTTTGGAATTTTTTTTGCAATCAGGTAATATAACTAGGATCTTTTTCTGTACAGGAGTTCCTAAGGACTTATACTGGGTTTCTCTCAGTCTTTACTGCCCAAAACATTCTATTTCATGTGCATAATGTAGACAAGTTTTGATCAAGATACTAATTCTTTCTCTTGGTTTTTATGTTACTCACATGGGATGACACATGGAAGTTTTCACCCACCATGGCTGAATCTCCACAAGCAGCAATTGTCCAGACCTGGGACCTGACCTGAGCAAGTTGAACTCTCTCATAGCCCTTCCATGCACTTCCTGGAGTTTCCTTCCTATGGGCATCAGGCCATGGAGGCAGAGATGGGAAGCAAAACTTCACATTCTGCACTCAGTATTTGTAACATGGCTGCGATGTGTGCCTGGAGCTGGGAAGTATTCCTGGGTCCCATCAGGCTCTCACAGCCCATTCCTGCACCTAATCCTGTAGACAGCAGAGGCTGATAGGCTGAAAGCACCATTCCAAGGTGCTCTACCTGATCCACGCAGAAGACCTGAGCCCTGGATCTTCTCCTGCACGATCTAGGCCTCTCTTGCCTCCTTGCTGGACTCACAGAAGGACCACATGGACCTGCAGGCAGGCAACCCCATTCCCAGTGCTGGCATGGGGGTGGGCAGGCAGAATGCATGAAGAGGGGGAATGGCAGGGAGAGAAGGAGGTCACATCCCCCTTGGCTGTCCTGCTAAATCCACACCTGAGTTTCATTACGTTATTGCCTTACAGCTGACATCTCATTATGGAAGCTCACAGAAGGCCTGGACTTTTGAACCCAAGGGCAAAGGTCAATTTTTGCCACTAAATCAAGGTGGCAGAGGAAACATATGGTCCATGGTTGATCCCTCCTCCCTGTCCTGATTCATTAGAAACCAAGAATTGATTTTTTTAGGAACAACTGTCTTTGCATTTATTTTCTCTGTATTTAGTATTTGAGATCAGTTAGATATCTCAAAAAAAAAAAAACCAAACCAAAACCAAACCCAAAAAACCCCAATATAAAATCCCCAGTAAACCTTTATACACAGGTTTCTATTTAGGTATTCTAAACTTTTTTACATCAGAGATAATTTTAAGCTGTCATCCTTGACATTGCCTTCTGTTTTACTCTGTTACAATCCTTTCTTGCAATCCCTCTACGTTTTAGTAAGTTTTCATCCTCTATCCATACTCCATTGTGACTGCTTTTGGCTCAGATCCTGCACTAACATGGTCAAGAATGCGAACATGATAGGAAAATAACCCCATAGGTGAGCTAAAAGTCTTTCTCTGGGTAATTTGTATGCTCTTCCCAGCTAGCTGTAATAGCATCAAATCAAAGTGATAAGGATACTGCTAAAATTGCTTTAATTAACGTCAGTTTTACAGCCATAAATCATTATTAATTCTCACGTTAAATTTTGGAAATGGCCTAGATTTTTTTGGCCATTGCCACCGTTTGTCTGGAACTTTTCCCACTCACAGACCTTTGCTTGTTCTTCTTACTCTTATCCTGATGTTTTACCTGTCAAGTGGAGCTTCCATCTGGCCTAATGTGTGCACAAAGTTACTCTCACTCCTTCAACCATGACCTAACTCCACTTTCTGTCAGTGCCTGGCCTTTTTCTAATTCCAGAGGTAGATGAGATGCTGGAAGTCATTGCTGCCCTGCCTTTCAAGAGACAAAATCATTGATCAGAGATTGTCTTCCCATATTAGTGCATTATTGCAATTTAACAATGCTTCAGATGTCTACAGAGAGAAGCCAAACACATCACTGATACATCTACATAGACTAAGCTTTTCCTTTTAAATGGAATACAGCCACTTCTTTCAATGTGAGTTCTTGCTTCCAGACATATTAATGAAGGTGAATAAAATATTTAAATTACTTAGCAGATCATGTATTTTACTAGATGTTGACTTTCCACTGACTATTTGTCAGGCCTTTCTTTTATTCCATTTGGGAGCTTGGACTAGTTTTCTTTTCCTGTTTCATACGTATTGATAAAACTCCCTTCTGCTGGAGGGAATCCATTCTTTAGGAAAGCTGTGATTCTGCTATGTTTGAATTTTGATTTCTGTTTATATACTTCTCTCACTTACCAGTATTTTGCTGCTCTGTTTGCTGTGTCATTTGTATGCAGACGATATTCGGATATCCTCTCAGTCCCTTCAGAGTCTACAAAGAAGTTTGATGTTTTGTGTAATTGCCTCTGTGATATTTAATCATGGGTAACTTCAAATTTTGTTAAACTTAACACAGACAAAACTGAGTTGCTATTGATTAGTTCACTGGTGCAGAGGTCTCAGGTGTCATCTGTGGTAGTTTCCATTTGTGGTATTTCTTTTATCCTTCAGATAATGCTTGTGACCTTGGGGTCATTGTGGATTTGGTGCCTGCTTTTGAAGCCCACATCAATCATGTAATTAAAGTGTCTTACTACTGTCTTTGGAATCTAGCTGGGCTGAGACCTATGCTCTTTCTAGCCCACTTGCTAAAACTTTAATCTATATTTTTTTTGTCTGACTTCACAACTGCAGCTCTTCCATGTGCCTTCCAATGTTTGCATTAGGGACACAGTCTAGCTATTTAGGAGTATACAGTGAATTAACTGTGTTCATTGAATTCCATTCTAAGTAGACAATATATTTTTAAAATGTGGCTAGACCCTGGGTATCATGTGTTTGCTTCTTAGCAGGGGGCTTTTAATGATATTTCATTTAACAGGATACTCTTTCCAGACAGACCAGGAGAATTTTACATGAATCATATCAATTTGTGCTGTTATTTTTCAACCTCTTTTTGAATGCGGATGGCTTTAAATTATTAGAATTTCAAGATTGCTGTCACTTAATGTTATGAAATGTTATCTGTTTGGCAAATTGCAGAAGCGTTGGTTATGATTCCATTACAATCCTGTCTTTACTTGTTTGTCACTTCAGGGGTAAAGATTTCCAGAACGGTGTCTACTAAAAGATGACTGATTTCAGTTTTTATTTTAGTTTTTATTCAGAACTTATTTGCAACAATCCTTTTCTTTTTGCCAATACAATGTCACAGGCCACATTCTTCTCTCACTTGTGTCTACAGAGTTCATTGGGATAGTACAGGATTAACAGAAGCCTTGACTATGATGCAGAGTTCTAAACAATCCAGATAAACCTATACAAGAACGTATGTAAACACCTATCTAAGTTTAAAATTTGTTCAACTTTATTTAATTCAGGCTGATTGCAGGTACTGTAAAGTCCCACTGAAGCAAATGAAAATAAAAAGTGATGCAGCCTATTTTCCTGTTGTAAAATCACATTATACATTTGTATTTTTGAAAAGGTAATGTGTAAACATATCTTAACAGCAGGCTATTGCCACATACACTTAATTATGGTTCATGCCTCTCCTAGAAGGAGAAGCGTGTGAGGTGAAGTATGGTCTGACACACAGTGAGTAAAGACAAAAGCTAGAAAAGGTAATCCACGAAGAAGCAGGACAATAGTTGTGTGTATCTGAAATGATTCCCCTTAAAATCTCTTGAAAGGAAGAGTAACATGGAGCACAAAATATGCATGCTATGGTGACGAAGCAATGCTCCTCTGCTTCTATTTCTTGACACACAGAATCACTGCTGAGACGGCAGGAGACAGGAAGATCTCTGGCATTCAAATACAGCAAGAACGGCAAGTGTACAGACATTTTGTTTGGTTTTTCTTTCAGTCAGGTTCTGTAAATAAGTGCCTGAAACTATTTATTAGCACTGCTACATGCAGTCTCAGTGTTTATACAGCAGCCAAATGGGTGAATTTCACTGCAGCAAACTGCTACAGGAAAGATTAATTTGCACTGAATTAAGTGGAGTAGTCCATTGTCTACCTTTGCTGTGATGTTTTTTGTCTACATGCCCAACTCTAACCCAAGGCTGTTCACTTAGATGTGAAAATCAGATGTATGGGATAAACTGAATGTTTTATTTATAGCAAGAGCATTAATATACAGCATGCTGTGCACTATGAGCAAGGATGGTCTAATGGCATTCTGGAGTGGCTTGTTCCTTGCTGAAATGTGAACTTTCATCTCTGACAAAGAAGTACAGGAACACTCTCTGAAGTTGGATGCTCTTCCTGAATCATTACAAAATTTTCTGGCAGTCACTGCAAGTGTTAATTGCTGCAATGAGAAGACAACTTAACCTACCTCTCTAATTAGAGAAAGCACACTGGCCCAAGCAAGTGAAATGGCTGAAGCTTTGCCTAGTCGTATAAAATTGGATCCCAAAAGTGATTAGATTAATTTTTCACTACCTGAACAACGCTGCCTGCTTTCCTGATGGCCATCTGCAGCCTCTGTCTTGCAGGCTACTGGACTTGGAGAAAAGGCAAGGTGTCCTCAAGCTGCGAGGAATGAAAGAAACCTGAAATTAAGTAAGAAGTTTTCCAGATGAGAACTTTCACGCAAAGGTTATCCCAAAGTCTCTAGAGAAGTGCAGTTTTTGTATCAAAGATGCAAAGCCTTATTTAAAGCTTGTGTAAGCAACTGATTTTTTTATAATTCACCCACAAATGCCGCTAATTGATTTTATTTGGCACACATTTGCTCGAGGGTGTACACCAAAGGAGCCAAAGAATTATTCCAAAATAGTGTGCTAAAGGTATTACTCACTTCACAAGATGTTGCAAAATCAGTTTCTTCCCCTTCCACCTGGGCTCACAAAGTTTGCGGGAGCCATCTCAAAAAACAAGAGAAGTTGCCAACCTTTTCCCACCTTTTCCCACGCAAGGGTCAAACACAAAAATAAAGAGGGTGTAACATGAAGAAGTATTTATTCCGCAGTGTGAGGTACTGTTTTTTTGGCAGCAGTGGAATTTCAAAGAGAATTACTTTATCTCTAATATGGACATGAGTAATAGATGGCAGAATGTACTGAGACTTATATAGGCAGATTTATGAGGCGTGCCAGAAAACAGTGGCCTGCCGAGTTTATTTAAAACCATACATTCTGAGCGAGTCTGCAACAAGGACTGGAGCAGTCGTTGTCCTTCTTGCAGTAAAACTGTCTCAGACTGGAGAAGGTGACTGTAGCACCACTGACTCCTGCCCAGAAGAACAGTCTCAAAGACTCCAACAGCTATATGGAAGCTCTTTTTGAGTGAGTAGGCAGCCCTCAGTTTTTAGAAGCAAAAGTCTCTCTGTTTAAGTCTAGGCTGACTGTACAGCCTAGTAGAGTGAAACAGAACTCTACATAATTTCAAACTTCACTGCAATAGATTTTGAAGATGGTTTGCTCACTTTAGTCAAATCTAGACACTTGACCTCAAGGACTGTTGACACACTCATGTTTATATCCTCTAGTTAGTAAAAAAATAACTTTGTGTGACTCCAGAAAAACATGCCCTAGAAAAGCCTGAGAACACTTCAGCATCCCTGAGGAGCAATGTAATGTTCAGCTGCTGTGTAATGAAGAGAGGTGGAACATGTAGTGGAGTACCTGTGCAGTAAAATATTCAGAACTCATAATGTTTCATGGGGCCAATGCCCCTGGGAAGAGAAATAAACTCTTTTCTATGGCAGAGTAATAAATATTTATATATCGTATTGCCCAAAGACCTCCATCAAAAGGGACTGAGCGGGAGCTGAGTTTGCAGAAAAGAAAGAGGTGCAATCCTTCTTTTGCCTTTACAACCTGAAGACACAGACAGGCAGAGAGGAAGGCTTTATGTGTGTTCCTAGCACATATAAAGAAATGAGAGTGTTGGAGAAGTTGCTGGGAATTTGGTAACTGTAACTACTACAGGAATGCTGCTTTTCCCCTTTCTTTGTCTCCTGTTCAGAAGTGAATCACACACAATCTTTGACTCAACGCAGATGACAGATTCACAAATTTTACGTTTTGGTGGAGAAAAAATTGATTGTAATTGAGTACTTTTCCTGTGTTATCTGAGTAACTTCTTAGCCCTGACAGACAGAAAGTAAGTAATCACATCTCTCTTGAGCCCAGAATATGAACTTTCCCAACTTGCAAGAATGCCCATTGACACAGTCCCATCTTAGAAGACCATAATTGATTGAGAAGAATAAGAGAATCAAAGATTACAGGGAAATAATTCTCACCTGCCACAGACTGTGCTAAAGGTATTTTCCAAAAGTACAAGTCTCATATACTTAAATGTAACACCCACAGCACCTATTCACCACATGAAAGAAATAAGTTTCAACTTGATTTTCCACTTTGGGGAGTTTGACTTATCTCCCTAAGACATCACAACCGCCCAACTGCAGTCTTATGTCAGATGAGTGCGGTCTGGAGGTTCACAGAGAATCACAAACAAGGCATCTCCCACTGCAGGCATGAGAAAAGACATTTTTTGCACATCCACTGACACTCAAGCATCCTTCAGATGTTAATGAGGTTGAGAGGTCCAATGTTCATCTGAATTATCACCATGTATAGATAGGCAAACTGAAGCAGCATGATCGTGAGGAATATTTCAAAAGTTGGTCTCTGATTTTGCAGAACTCATAGTTCTTTTCCATCCAGGTGATGCATAGACATATCTGGAAATGTCCATAAAATCAGGTCTGGTTTCCTTTTCTATTAAATATGTAAAATTTTCAATAGCAGATGTTTTTTCAGAAATATGTGAATTTAGATGAAGCTCTGCTAGAAAAGGTGGCCACTGGAAGCTGCTTTGCTTCCTGCCTACAGGCTACTAAGGAATCCAGATTTACAGGGTCGAGATTTCCAGGATGGTCCTTCCCTATCAACTATCATAGACTTAGGAGACCACAAAGTTTTGAGGGGTTTGCAGCATGGCTGAGACCCCAGAAACCCAGGCTGTAGCAGAAGTTTTTCAACACCTCTATTCTCCATTTTTCCAGGACCTGAGAGAAGTCTCACTAAAATCAAGAAGAACAAAAGGGCTCAGCTTATATTTGAAAGGCTTTTCATATTGTAGGAACAGCTGGGTAAGGCACATTTAAAAAAAAAAGTGTTAGGAAATAGTTAGGCAATCAGGAATTACATATTTTAGTGTTTCTCAATTATTTGTAGGAGTTGGAAATACATCTTCTCCAGGGAACTTTAGTATGCTTAGCTTCTTTATCAGGGATAGACAAAAAATCTGAAATACTGGAATTGCTCTGCAGACAGAAATATTTCATTTCAGTCTTCTCCCTGTTTTTTCTCAGCCTTTAGGGAGATTTTAGTTCCCTGTTTTCTTTCTCTATACAGTAACTGGCTTTGGAAAATACAGGACATTGAAAATTGTGGATACAAAAAATACCAACCAAAATCACTACGAGTGCCTCTTTCACGTCTCAGAGATGTGCATGACATTGGTGTGAGAGACAAGGCTGGGAGGCCAGAGGGGACCCAGGGCTGCATTGGAAATAAAAGTGCTGAGGCTGGGAGAGCTGCAGGCAAAATCAGGAAAACCCCATTAACCTCCCTAGCAGCAAGCAGCCTTCCCAGTTTCTAGGAGAGAGACTCAAGATGGAGTAATAATCCTCAGAGTTGGGCAGGAAAAAATGGGCACACAGCACGGATTGTTTTTGAAGATGACCAAAGTTCAGAAATGCCAAGAGGAACAGCCAGATGTACCCTGGTTCCAGGGACACAGTGGCTGGCAGGAGTGCTGGAGGAGGGGCTGCCCATCACCTTGGGTGGCCCAGGGAGACTCCATCCATGGCAACTGGGGCTTTATTGCACGTGTGGGAATATTTATCACTCTGAGCAAAACACTATCCACAGCTCTTCCTGGCAGGATGCTATCCTGTCCTGAGGTGTACGAGAGAGGCTTTCAGCTGGGAGGCTCTAATGATAAGCAAGTGCAATTCAAAGGAGAATTGTAAATTGAAGTTGACTCCAAAACACTTCTTAAAGCCCTGAGTCATTAGCAGCTGAATCATATTATTCCTGTCAGCCAGATCCCTTCTCTAACATCATCCTCTATTTACTGTACGTTACCTCATGGTCCTGGTCAAACTGTGCAGCTTTTACATGGACATTAAGAGTTCTAGTCATTAGGATGAGTTTGACATAATGCAAGCTTTATTTTCTGATGCTAGTTAGAAAGCAACAACCCCAATCCAAGGATTTTCTTAGTCCACGCACAAAAAGCTTTTCCTAACAAGCAGGTCAAATAATAAGCCTTGTATTCTGTTTTTCACATTTCACTTATTTGCTGAAGCTCATGGCTCTGCTACAAGGGCAGTTCTGAAAGTCAAAAGGTCACAGAATAAAGCATCACCCTTAAAAATTCATCATTTATCTGTCAAAGAGTGACCTCATGGTGACTCTTTCTCAGCTTCAAAGCCATTGATTGCATGGCCCTTCATTCTCCTTCTGGAAATCCTATAAACAAGTCCCTCTGAGATGACAGAAGTTTAACATGCAACTCTTGTCACATATTAAAATAATGATGCAATATTAGATTAGATATTAGACTAATTACTACATATTTAGCTCTTTCCAACAATATAAGATTAGGTGATAAATTATCAGAGAAATTTTCAAATGTTTAAAATGGTTAATTTTCAAATGTTTTAAAATTTGTTTATAGAATGTATGCTTATCTAAATATATGTAACTCTAGGCTTACCAATATGGCAGGTATTGTGTTAAGGAGTTAAGCTTCTCTGGTTCAGATATGTCTTTGAATTGCAGCTCCTTTAGGCATAGAGCCCTTGATGTTGGAAAGGCTTAGGATTAGGAAGTTTAAGCAAGCTGAAAGATAAGGATCAAAGTTAAATTGAAAGTTACTTCGGTTCATTTGTTTCAGTGATTAGAGAGACCATATTATTAAAATAGTGAGTGAATTGTTTAGTGCTGTGCTTGACACAACTGCTCAAAGGGCAGAATTAAGGATAAAACATCTAAGAATTAGAACTGAAGTCTGAAAAGAAAACTCTTAAACCTGCAATCAAGCATCTGTATTTACAGTCTGGACGATGCCAAACTTCTCTGACAAGATATATCTCTTCAGCAGTGCTCCTGAGGGACCTGAAAGCCAGGCTAGGCTCTTTTCTCTCAGACACCACATTCTGCAGAGGAAGTTCTTTAAGCAAAACAGATCTCTGCATGACAAAGGTGCAGCCTTGTCATCATTACTGCATCCCCTTTTTTTTCCCTTACCACCTGTTATTTCTGGGACTGCTGAATGAGGGGAAGGGCTGGGGACTGAATTCTGAGCCCTGATACAAGTTCATAGGGTATTTGCTAACAATAGCACACAGTTCATAGTGAGACAAAGCCTACCTCCCCAGCCAGTTTGCAGCCACATTGCAGACAGACCCTTACTCTGGCCAGCCTCTAAAGCAAGAAAGGTATTGTTGGAATTGAACTTTTCCCTGAGAGCAGTTAAAGCACTCCTGGGGTGCCTGAGAGATAAAACTGCGGAGAGGAGTCTTGCCGGATCTACACGTTGCAAATCACAGTGCTGGAGCTTCTCTATCAATTCAGCAGCTGGCTTCTGGCAAGATTTTTCTCCTTCAGATTAATCAACATTTTCCCCTCAGCCCCCTGGTTAACTGCATGATCATAAAATCTGTGCATGTTAGCAGAAGTTGCATCAGATACTGTTCACCTAGCCAGCTGTGTAGCAGTGATTTTCTACCCCTGCAAAATCTCTCCTGATGCTTCTGAGGGGTGGGAGACTTCAGTGCGGAAAATGACAATGGTCAAATTTCAAGTGACTGCTCTGAAACACTATACAATCTTTCAATTCCCCTAAAAATTTGTCCCTCTGGGTTAATTATGCTTTCATAATAGGCAAAGCTGTTGTTCTATACAGAGTCAGGTTTGCATTTCCAGAAGTCAGGAACAGCCTCCTATCAACAACACCAGGTCAGGATTTCACAGGTTGCTTCAGGGAAAGCTCGCTTTCTGTTTCTCCACCTCACGAACTGTACATACCTCAGCTCCTCAGTCTGACAGCAAATTTCTTTTAGGAAATCTCATTGCTTCAGTAAGGCCTTGTTGGACAATGGTTTCACTATTCTTCAAGATGAATTATTCTTATTAAAAAAAAAACCCTGATCCCTGTATTACTGAAAAATATTCTGCTTTGAACACGGTATAAAATCGTGATGCAAATGTATAAACTGTGGTGTAATTTTCAGCATATCTTTTAACTACAAGTTTGATAACTATTCCAGTAGGAATCCTCATGGGCATTCAGTCATGCTGTGACTGAATTTTGCGAATAACAAAACTGCTGCAAAAGCAGGCTTACTAGTCAAATTTCCACAGAATTGCTTCCCTTGACACAAGTTTATCTCACTCTCATCCAATACTGAATCCTAAAAAATTGTAATTAAACAACACAGATTGTTTACTATTTGAATTTTAAGCCACTGCATTGATTGAAGCTGCTGAGAACCTTGAGAACATAAACTATTTCTAGCACAGGAGGGACCAGACATTGGACATAATGACTACATGCATTGCCTCAATTGTATGATGATGTTCAGTCTGCCCCTAGCACTACACAACTGCCAGTGCTTTGTTCTCTAGATCAAGTTAACATCCTTCCCTTTTTATTACTTTCCTGGGGCTTCTGAATGCATTAAATTAGTAGAAAAAACTGCAGAGTAAAAGTTAGGGTGTGAAATCTGGTACACAGGTATTGTGTATCACCTGCAGAGATATCTACTGCAGTCCTTAGCAAATCTTTTGAAGGCCCTTGGTAAGTAACAACCAGAGGGTTTGTTGGACAAGATGTCCTGAGACAAAGCCTATCTCATATATTAATTCAATTCACTGCTTGGCTATTCACTATTTGTCTGCATTAAAAAAACACAGAACACTAAGGGCAACTAAACCCCTATATTTGTGAGTAGGTCAATATCAAAGATCATCTGTAGATCAAAACCTGGAAAATGCAAAATGTTCAGATTAGTATGCAAAATAAAACATCAATGTGGAGAGTGGATTTATATGATTATCTATGAATAATTCATTAGCACAAGAAATACAATTAGCTTTTTAAAATTATCTAACTACTATACTAATGTTTAGCAAATCTAACATATAGTAACATTAGGAGGAAATGTCCATAATGTAAAAGGAATTGAAACAAATTCCTTAAGGAGCACAGCTGCCTTATTACTAAGGGGGAAAAGGGCAGTGGATGAGGTGGGGTAGATCATGCCCACAGAGGTTAACTTGCCTGTAGTCAATACCCTTGCATTTGCAGGTGTGCCCTCAACTGACCCTATTAGTATGTGCAGCCCTTGCTGGAAACCTTACTTGAGAAACATGAAGCTCTGGTCATTTGAAGTGACTCTGACTATAGCAAAGCATTCCTTAAATTTGGAGGGGGCATGTTTGGTAGGAGGATGCAGAAATAATTTTCACGAGAGAGGGTTTTCTGCTCTTCCAGTAGATAGAAATCCGAGGGCTGAATCAAGCAGAAGATAATTGATGCTATAGCTGGCATACCAAATCAATACATTACTGGCAAAGGGAGCTAGTTTTAG
Organism: Irena cyanogastra; assembly: GCA_013397155.1. Classification (NCBI taxonomy): domain Eukaryota; kingdom Metazoa; phylum Chordata; class Aves; order Passeriformes; family Irenidae; genus Irena; species Irena cyanogastra. The sequence goes on from VWZV01000538.1 coordinate 596,630, forward strand.
CTGAACCTCTGCTTTCCAGAGCAATCACTCCAAGTCCTGACTTAGTCGTTTTCAAGATGAAATTGCATCAGGCTCTTAATCTGTAGGATACCAGTTTGATGTTAGCCAGCCTGATAGTGGCAGTGGTTTCCTTGGAGCTGACTTGTGTTGACTGCTCCTGCGCAAGGAGTGAGCGCAGCAAGTGCAGATGGACAGGAGCTTGCCCTGGGGAAGCCTTCTAGCTGCTGTTTTTTGTTTTTCCCTGCGCCCTATTTCTGCAGATGGTTTCTGCAAGGGAACACAGACAGTGCTCGCCTACCCTTTAGTGTTTTAAAAGTATTGTGTATTTGTAATAGCTGTTCTTTCAAGAACGAAGAGTGCCACGGCTAAGTGACATTATGAGTGAGAAGCCAAAAGCTGATACAACAATTCAAAAGCGTACAAATTAAAGTCGATTGTCAAATGGATTTTCCGTTCCATTAAAAATGTCAGGATTGAAAAATTTTGACATATAAAAGATCATATTAAGTATCCACATTAGATTAAGTGGGGACAAAACGAAAATATAATCCAAACATTGGGAAAAATTAAGTACTGAAGATAATTACTTTGCCCAAAATTTTTGAATCCAAATATGTTGACATTTGGTCCTTCCTTGGATCCTTTTATTTTCTATTTCTAATACCAGCTGTCTTTTTTTAAATAAAGCAAAATGTTTTGTGCATAGTATTTCAAAAGCAAGACATTGTTTTGCTGTGGTGTTCTTTTGCTTTTCAATTGCAATTGTTACAATTATATTATTGTTATTTATTCAAATAGCATAATTTATTTCTCATTATCTATTCAAATAATTTGTCATAATTAGATTTGCCAGGGAGAAATGGCTTTAATGAAAACTTTCAGCCTACATCACTGTAAATTAACCATTACAGTTTTCCTGGCTGGGTTAGGAATAGACATAACTATCATAACATAATGATTAAGTTCTCTTTGAGAATGTTCTTGCTATCAGGTGAATGCCTAACCCCAGATGTACTCATTTAACACAGACCTTCTCGCTGGATGGCTGTGGACTTTTGAGTTTGGCCTTTGGACAGTTTGGATGATACTGCACAACCAAGCAAAGGAGAGCCAGGGGACAGTACCTGGCACGAAGGGTGGAGTGGCACTGACTGGCTCGCTCCTAAACTCATTAGGGCTGTTGGCCCATCACAGCAGACTGGCTGTTCCATCACTCCACGGTGCTTGGTCCTCTGTCCCCGACCCTGTGGGGTGCCTCTCATGCTGTTTGGGACAGGGATACTGGTTCAAAGCATGTGCAGCAGTGCCACAGACCACGCAAGGGCTGATTTAGCACTTTGCCACAGGGTTGTCATACTGGGGAGTGCAAAGGTGCAGCAGAGGACTGTGTAGGCTGAAGGAAGTCAGACTCAGTGCAGTGAGGTCATAGCTAGCCAAGATCACTGGGGTGAGCAACCTCCCAAAGAGAATCCAAACTGTCCCTGGGCAGAGCTCATCGGAGTGGTGCCAGACAGAGACAGATGTGAATGATCAGTTCAGCAGTGTCCCCAGTCTGGAGCCTGTGCTTAGCTGCTCCCTGGCCCTCTTTGACTCAGCAATATAAATCTTGCACTCTGGGCAAGGCCCAGGCCTTAGAAGTGCTACAGCTTAACTAATGGGAAGAAGTGTCTAAATTTCTTCCTTTTAAAGAACAGAAATGAGAGCAGTGGTATCATTACATGCACATCACACTGTGCCTTTCTTGCCCAAATTTTCTCCCTCCTGTATTAGAAAGCTCTGTCAACAGAAGTGCAGCCAGCACAATGTTAGTGGCAATATTCACTGTTGCCTGTTTGTGTGGATGTTTTTGTTCTCACTCAGCCGTGGGAAGGTGTATTGGTGTTTGCTGCAGTTCTGTCCCATACTGAGATTCAGGGCTGTAATCAGCTCTCTCTGAGTCCTTTTCCCAAAGAACAGCAAATGTCATTTCTGAGGCACATATGCAACAGCTCCATCTTTGTCATCCCAGAGGCTACTTCTGTTCACACCATTTTCAGGCTCTGTTGCAAGCATAGATACGGCACTATTCTGCAATTGTCCATCTGTCCAATCAAGAGAACGCTGCACGCCAAGGCACATGATTAAAAAATCAAGTTCAACTCCAGAAGCAAATGCCTTTTCTAATTCTGCATCCACTTCAGTATGTGTGACCCATTACTGCACTCAACAGCTGTGACTTTGGCTTCTGTGGGCATGTCCCAACCACCCATTTACAGGAGGAGTTCCAGGTGCCTGTGAACTCACCTGAAATGCCTTTTGTTTTAAGATTAGCAAGGGGTTATTAATGACAAATTTTTACTAGACCTGCTGATGTAGCAGTTTTGGAAGAGTAGCTGAAGACACGGGATGGAGTTATCCTTAATCACTGCACAGTAACTTCAAGACTGGAAGACACAGAGTGCTGTGACCCAGATTTTGCATCTGAAGACATAAAAGCTGGGTAACAGATGTAATAAAGGGAAAGCACAGCAAGGGGAATTTAGGTAACTTGATAATTCTCAATCACCCACACAGGCAAGAGATTTCTGATGGCAGAAGCTTTTATCTAGTAGGAAAAAAAATCATCAAGGCATGCAGTCACTGGAAGCTGAAGCTCAGTAAACATGGGCTGTAAGTCTGTAAGTAAAAGGCTGCCCCTTTTTTTTTTTTTTTTTTTTTGTATTGTAATAGATAATGAATCACTAGCAGAGTTTGCACAGAGACATTGTGGATTGTTTGGTGAGTCTGTCCTGGCAGTGACTCATACCATGGTCCTTTCCTCCTGACACAGTTTTCCATATCCAGGCTCCTGCCTTCACTGAACTGTGATATGTAAACAATAACTCAACATTTATCCAGTAACTCTGCTGCACATTTATGAATTTTAATCAACCATTGACACACTTACATGAAGTGAAGCAAATGAGCAGAGTTGACAAATGAGGTCCTTGCTTAGAAAGGATTTTAGATTCATATTAATATTCAGTTCCTTTCTAGGATTCTTGACATTAACTGTGTTTCAGCACTGCATGGCTGCCTCGAGCCTTGAGGATTGTTTTCTATAGCCCAAACAGGGAGCCCATTGTGCTAAGCATGTAACAAAAAGACAGCCACTGCTTCTGAGAGCTCACAGTCTGAGGCAGAGAGAACAAATGGCTGGTAGATGAGGATAAAGTAAGTTTGGACTGCATTCAGTGAGGTAAGAAGCACTGTTGGTATACCAGTTAACTAACTGTTGGAGCCATGTAATTTGATCTGTTCCAAAGATGTGCAAGATTTCTGTACATAACACAGTCCTCACAGTTTGGGTCAGATTCTTTTAAAAGCTGTGCCTGGTTTGTCAGCTAATGCCATTTTCCCTCTTTTCCCTCTGCTGTCCTGAATCACTCCCTGACCGAGCTCCCCTCAGGTAAAGGGCTCTGTGCCTTTGATTATTTTATGGCATTTGCTGCAGCCCAGTTTTCATCAGAGGTCCTTCCCAGCAGACTAACAGCTCCATGAATGAAATCAGCAGGGAGGCTCTTCATTATCACAATTCTGGCAGTGAAGTCTCTGTACTTTTATCACTGTACTGGTATCAATTATTTGGAGCCACATTAAATAAATGAAGTCAGTAACATGAATATGTCATGCCCAATTCATACAGAGGCTCCTGGACTCTCTTTAAAAAAAAACCCTCTCTTTTTTGCCTGCTGCTTCCCTTATGAATTTTTTGTAAGCTCTGACCTTAGACATATCTCAATCATTGCAAGCATGCTTAGTCCAAGATTGAATACACATCCATTTTATATGGGTTGAGGGGGGCGAAAATCATGAGAAAAGCAGATGACATTAGAAAAAAATTACTTTTCAAAGAAAGTTCAATGACCTCCATATAGATATGACATGTTAAAGTCACCGACTTCTTTTTAACTCAGCACTAGCGTATATATATTTAGTATTATATAATGTACTTGTAAGGGCAAAGCCTCTTCAGCATTCCATCCACAATATTTACTGTTGAGTTCTGACTCACCTTCCTCGGGTGTTGCCCAGAGTCACCACAGTACCAGTAATGACAATGAAATGGACTGCATGGGCCAGCACCCTTTGCTTGTTTGATGGGTCACGGCAGCACACTGATTGCAGTTTTCTGCAACCTAAAGACAATCTCATTCATTTATTGATTCTGCTGAATCAGAATTCAGGCTTGGCAATGCCTATTCTCAAAAAAAAAAAATTTAAGAACGCTTTTGGATTTGGACAGTATTTTTCTAAAATATTTCTAACCAAATTAACTTATTTTGGTCTTAAGTAATAAAAAGAAAAGTAAATCTCTGATGCATGGGCTATTCACTTCAGACACCGTAAAGCCAGTTCATTTTGCTTGTAGTTTAACTGATCTGTTTAAACGGAGTAGGAAAAGCAAAGAACTGTGATAGGAAAGGAAATTTCTTGGGTACTGCTTTTCATGTACTCAGAATAAAAAAGCCCTAGAACCTTTGAGCTTACTGAGAGTAGAATTATACATAGATGTAAGGAATAATGGGTAAATGCTTTGCGGGAGTGTTTGTAAACTCTGAAACTCCAATTCAGCCACATTTGAATATGTTACAGCCTCTTCTCCATTAACATTAATCAGAGTGGCTTTTGTTTACAGGAATGTTGGATAAAGTATATTTTAAACTCAAATACTCTTGCAAACTCATTTCATTCAAACCTGCCTGAGAAGTGTTTTCTCTAATAGTCAACCTGGCAGCTGAAAGAATGGCATGTTTCTTAGGTGGCCAGTTACACACCCAAAATAAGGAAGAGTGAATAGATACAAAACATAATTAAAATAAATGCAGCTTATAAATAAGCCCAGTCAGAATATAGTCTGATGAAATGATTATTTAGTCTGTTAGAATTTGCACAGATGCCTCATTCTTATGCAGTCCTGCTGAAATTTACAGGGTAAAATCCCTAAAATTTCCTGTTACAGACAGAGGCCAAAGCACTAATGTCCAGATTTTGGAGGGCTTGCTTTGCGTTATATTTGTGGCTTCCCCAGGACTATTAATGGTGTGCAAATCTGAGCAGGTGTTTGCATCTTTGCAAAACTAAGTCTGGAGTCATTAAAAAACCCAACAAACCTAAAAACAAACAAAGAAATAAACAAAAGAGGTTTTGGAAATTTATCAAACAAAGGGGGCGTGAGTGGTGTGATTCAGATCAGAAACTGCAGCCAATGATGAGTGTAAAGCAGAAAATTGGAACCCTAGAGCTGGGGTGCTTTCTTGTTTTATTTTTAAACAATTTCTCAAACATAAACTGAACTGAGAAACCAACTATTCACCTCAACTATTGAACCTCTGAAGAAAAACTTGACTGCCAAGTCAGCAACAGGAATAATTTGAAAGTTAGTATCACCTGAGAATTTCCAAACAGATGTCAGTGTTCTTTGATCAGGAAGCAATACTGAAGAAGAGAGAGGGTCTTTATCTCAGGCTTATGTCATAAAATAACTAACTGGAAGAATTTAAATTAAAAGGTAGCAATTGTATATTCCAGTTTAGCATTCCTCTCTCTCTGGCTCACAGTCTTACTTTTTTGTAAGTTAATCTAAATATACAATATTTCACAATGGGTAATTTCATCATGAGTTAAGCCATTTTTGAAGGCTTTCATCCTGCAAAGTTGCCCAGCCACAGTGAAGATATCAATGCAAAATGTTCCTGATTTGGTGGGGTTTTTTTGACAGTCTCTTTGCATGTGTTGTCCAGGAAGATAGGCATGGGAGATGCAGAAATCCTTCAACTGACGTGCTTTCCTGGCATCGTCGTGTTATTTCATGAAGCCTGTCAGGTTTATACCCACAATGACAAGAGAAAATGGTATTGTGCTGCTGTTCAGCAAAAGAGAAAGCAAAAGACAGATGAGTCAAGTGTGCAGCTCACTCATCAGAAATTGTCTCTCAGTTTGGACATATTTCCACACATTCCTGAACTGTTCATTATTATTTTCCTGTATGATTACCCTGCAAGTGCTTGTCACCACTGCAGGGGCAAACCTGAAATCAACCTTTTTGGAAATCCATGAATTAAAACAATCAGATAAATGCAATGCAATGTATTAAATATGAAATGACACACCTGACTGTTGGTAAAGGCAGAAAGAATTTCCAGAAGACCTTTCTGCAATGCAGAGTGCCACCTCCATTTGTTTCTGATTGCTATCACACTGCACAGATGCAATGATTGAGAATCAAACTAGAATTTGGTGCTAGAAGTCCACTGTAACATCAATCATGTGAAATAAAAATGTCATGCTTATGATTCTTTGGAAAATGCTGCACTTAACTTCCAAACTGTTGCTTTCAGAAAAGGCTAATTCAGGGCTGGGTACATTAATGTCAATGTCCTATAAAAGTGCCAGCTAAAAAAAAAAAATGTCAGCAAAGACATTTTTTAAGCCTGTGTCAGCACAAAAGGGTGCCTCAGTTGTTTCATCTCACAACAGCTGCATGCTTTCATTGACATTTGTTGCCCTTTCTTTGTGCACTCATCCTAACCTCATAGGTTATTTCCTGGCCTCCCTTCCATGACCTATGACCGATGATGACCTTTAGCTAGAGAATGTGACATTTTGTTCTCCTCTGGCTGACATGTGATGCCCTCATTATTCAAAGGTATGTGAAAATAATGACCTGTACTGACCCCTGAGTTTCCTTTCGTTTATTGGTCTACACTAGGTGCTTGTTCAGCAGATTGCTATGACTAGGTGGTGGGGTGTACAATTTCTTTTGAAGAAGGAAGCTCATGAATTGCACCAACATTTTAGCTCTTTGTGTCTGTTGTTCCATTTGAAGAGCAGGAGATGAAGTGGTGCAGCTGGGGAAAGAGGGTTCAGGGTTCACAGATCAGTTCAGTGTGGGTTGTTGGGAGCATCCTGCCCAGCTGTCAGATCTGGATGAGGACTAGGGATCTGGAGGAGTGGCACTTGAATCCCAGGCTGGATACCCACCTTAGGGCATCTCAGATAGTACAGGATGCCAGTGCACGAGGTGCTGGCTCAAGTCCTCAGTTCTCAGCCACTAGAAAGAATGGATGACTGAGAAACCTCAGGAATTCAAAACAGGAGTGATTGTAGCTTTCCCATCACCAGGATTTCTACACCTTCCCTATTGTGACCCTAGTGGCAACATGGTCACAGTTACAAGAAATACAGAATTAGCCTAACATGATGGGTATGTCTCATTTTGCATTTCAAGTGGTGGAAGTTTCAGTGCTCTTCAGAAATGCATGCCTGAACACATTAATTTTTTTTCAAGAAGTAGATTTTATCTCCTATGAGGCAAGACGTGTCCTCATTGACTACAGTAAATATTTCAAATGCTGAGAGTCTCAAGGAGGAATAAACCACTTCTGTGCGGGGGATTGTGATACCAATTAAGAGTTTCTTCAAGACCTAGCCAGCATGAATATTTAAACCTCCTTTGCTTGAAGAAAGAATGGTTACTTCAGGTCTGGAATGAGGGCATGCATGGAGCAGCATAAGGAACAGATGGCTGCTAAAGACAATTTCAGACTATAAATAGTCCTTATTAAGAATATAGGAATAATCAATTAGGGAATAAGCTCTGCTTCCTGTTGCACAGGAGCAGAGTAGCAGCAGAAAAATGTTAACATATATGTCAGTGTTTGTGACTTGCTGGGAAAGAGATATCAGGCCTTTCCCACTGAAAGGTGGGGAGCTGCACTGGGTCTGTAGGTTAAGAGAGTGGATTATCAACAGCTCTTTGGAAAAGGTTTATGCATTTGGTATGCAGACCAGGAAATGAAAATCAGGATCCAAATTTTGACCTTGTCTCAGCACTCTGTGCAAACTAACACAGAAACCAAGGGAAAGGTCCTTTATTGGTAAAGAGAGAGCACTCCCCACCACCTGGAGGCTGTAAAGAACTTCATGTTGCAACATGTTCACTAAAGGTATAAAAGGTACTAATCACTGATGCCCAGATGTCAGCTTGCAAACTTTGAGGTTCTACCTGGGTGTCTGGGCCAGACATTCATTCGGCATTATAATCCAGCTAAAGATTGAGAGTTCAGGCTGACACTTGGAGGACTGCAGTACAGTGGAAAGGGGAGTCCAGATTATAGGGTTGAACTAGAAGCATTCTTAAAACCTGATGAAGAAAAGTATTTTATCTATCTTGGTGGAAAATGCTACGTAAGTGACCTAACTGTGGATGTGACTTGCCAGGTATGTCTTCATCTGAAGGTAAAAAAGCTAAAAAGTTTTGAGGGTACTGCCCTGTTTATGTTACCATCTTTGTCCTGCTTGGACTGAGTTTTGCTGCATCAGTCCCAGCAGCAGGTCTGGGCAGAAGCCTGAAACTCAAGAATGGCAGAAAAAAATGGCATCTGTGGTGCATCATCACATCTCTTCTCTCACTCATTTCACAAATGCCCCTGGTATTATATTTCTGAGGGCCAGTTACTGGTGGATTAATTGAAGGAAAAACAAGAGCATATAAGTGGATATTATCTGGTGCCAGGCAGTCCTCCTGTCACTGACCTGACAGTGCTCCAAACCCAGTCCTCGAGCACGGCCGCTGCACAAATCCTACTTTTCTCCTTTAGCTGGCAGTAACTGTCATACAACTCACACATGGAATGCTTTTAAAGGATTCAGCTAAGGAATGGACACACTTTTACATGTGGCACAAGCTCAGATCAGATGTCAGATTGCTTATGACCAATCATTTAAATGAACTAATCCACCATAGCAACATAAGTCTGGAAGGTCTTGCAGGAACCTTATAGAAATATATTTGTCATGTGCCTAAAAGATTGTGACGTGAAATCATGACTTGCTTTTGACTGCTTTGCAAAAAGGCAATGTTTTTGTATAGCACAAGCATGAGTCTAAGAGGATAGTACTAAGGTAAATTTTTAAACCAAGAGCATGTTTAGACTTTGTTGTCTTTGATTTCCCCAGAAGCACAGTCTCAGAAATATTCCATTTTTCTTCCCCTCCATCTCATTTGCCTCTCATTGTTGAGGAGTTCATAGGGTTTCACTCCTCCCAAGATCCATAAATCAGATGATTAGCTTTCAGTCCAAGCCTGTTTTATATGAGCAGAAGAAATCTAATTGGAATACAATCACCCTCCTACTGCTTTTCACAGCTTTCTTTGCATCTCAATGTGATCTGAATTTCAGATATCTCTTTCTGTGAGATATTTATTTTTCCCCATCATGCACTGAACCCAATTGTGCTGCTATCTTTTTCTGCCCTTTTAAGCTCTGGCTGTAAATTAACCACTATCCAACTGAAATAAGTTCCTTTAGAGTTCATAAACAGTAGTTCAGCATGAAAGCTTCCAGACTAGTTGCACAGGAATAAACTGTCCATTCCCCTGAATATGAGGGTTTCATATCAGTTTGATTTTCCTCTGCCTCAACATGAGTGCTTAGAGAAGCTCTTTTGTAAGGTGGAATACTGGATGGATACTAAAGGAATCTGGAAATGCAGAACTCCATTTGCAGGCACTGGACGAACTCCAGGTTGGGAAATCTTCACATTACAACTATGATTACTTGTTTTGATTTATGCTCCTAGATACTTAGTACAACTGAAAAATCCTGCTGATTATGGATCAGTTCTTGCCCTGAAATTTACTGGCTTTCATTTTTCTTAAAAAAAAAAAAACAAGTTAAAATCTTTTCTTTTTCACATAGTGTTTAAGGAGCCAGACAGCTCAAGAGTTCTGAATACTAAGATGTTCCTTTAACCATAAAACCCACAAGCAACACAAAAGTTTCTTTAGTTTCTCCCCTTCTGCACTCCAAGCCTTCTCCAGATCAAACATGGCACATCTATGGGAAAAACTAATACTCATAATTCATTAAATGCTTGCTTGTCTTCTCAGTCACTACTGCTGCAGTGACTTGTTTGTGTATGAATATGTTACAGACACAAGCCCATCAGGGACAAGATGAATTTTAAGTCTAATCACTTCTTATTCAGATTTCAAATGAAAGCTACTTAATTACTACCACATGATCATGAATGGAGACTGAACACAAAAGCTCAACCTACAATGCAACAAAACCTGCAAGATGATGCATTTTTCTGCCCACATCCTGAGTGCTTTATGGACCTGTCTGAAACCACCTCAGTTTCCAACTTCTCCTCTTCCCACAGGCACCAGGGTGCTGTTCAGACTGAGGCAGAAAGTTGCATGCCTGGATTTCATCCCGATGTGGAGGCTAGGCAGAGTAGACTCCAGCTCTTCATTCCACAGTTTAGACATAGCCTATCAATCCATTAAGCAACTGAGTGTCATTTAAATAACTGTACCAAGCCCAACTTTGTTGCTCCTATTTTCAGCAGTCCCACTTGCCTCAACAGAGCTACTTGTAGAAACATCTTGGGGCTCTGACCTGTCAAGTGTAAGAACAAAATCTTGCAGCCAGTCACTTCTGAGTCTGAAATGTGACACAGACATTGAATTGAACTTCTAATCTAAAGTAAAATGAATCATTAAAATGATTAAGCCATTAAATAAATACATCTCAATTCCTTGTGGGCTGTGAATCACTGACACACCAATTATTCAAAATGAAATGGACATTTCATTTTCTGGGTGTTCATGTGCATTGTTTTACAGTGAGGGAACTTTACTCACTTAGGTTATTAGCAGTGTGAGAGAAAAAGAATGATCTGATTGAGTATAACAATCCTGCTGCCATGATTTGACTTTGCCTTTGTTCAAAACAGCTTTATTGTCTCTGAATTTTTCTCCAGCTATATTCCAGCATAACAAAGAATATACAGGGGGGATCAAGAATTCATGACACCTTAGGTATCTCCAGTTGAAATGTTTAAGTCTGAACCAGTCTGTAAAGACTCCCCTTATAATTTTCTTCAATAGGAAACTCATCTGGCAAGATGAACTCATGTATTTCCCACTACTACATGGAGCCAAGGTTGATTAGCTCAGAGGTGGAAACCTACATTTAATCAGACTAATCCCATCCCTAGGTCTTTCCTTGAATCCTTCTTCCCAGCAGTGCCTGTGTGACAATGTCCAGGCTGGTGCTCCTCCAGCTGTACTGGAAGGGACATTTTGTTCAATATTCTCCTGGTTCTTAGTAATTCATTAAGTGGGGTTGTCATGGGGATACAGTCCCAGGGTAGCCTTGCCTCCTTTCTTTCATCCACTCATGCACAGTGTGCACTGTACAATACTTCATGCAAATAAGTTCCAAGCAGAGTTGCTTGTCATTAGCACAGACAGCTCTAGAGGCAAAAACAAACAGAATTTGTCAGTGAGAACTCTGTCATTAAGGAATTTTGTTTGCACCCCTGCAGTGATTCATAGTGCACTTGACTGTTTTCTGCCTACCTCTTCACATCTCTTATTTATTTACAGAGTGAAAAAATGTCTTTTTGGGTACCTTTTCTCCAATTACAGATTTTATTGATATACCAGAAAGGTGGTTTCAGCTCCTAGCAAACTAGTAGCAAAAAGGTTTTCCTGCATGTCATCTTCATTCAAGCACTGATAAAGTGCTGCCAAAGCAGGAAAGCTAAACAAAATATTTAATGAATTGCTGGAGAAATCAAAAACTAGACAAGAAACCACAGCCTGGTTTTAAAGAATAAATAAATCTGGAAAACTATCAGCACTTAAACCTTGTTTTTGAAATAAAAACATATATACATACATTTAGCTTCACTGAGCATGTAATTTTTGAACCTGAGGATACGTTTACGTGACTATCAGGTCTCACTATCTTTGTTGCAACTGATATCTGTTTTATAATTAACTGATTCAAGCACTAACCACCCAGACACCAGAAAAGTGGTCCAGGTCCAGCCCCTGTCACATCTGCTTCCTGAAATGGCCAAATTTTAACTGTGTGAGCAGTACAAAATCTTCGGTTTACTTTCAACTGCTGAAGGAAAGAAAATAACCTACCATCCATGAAATATTCAAACACAGCTTTAAAGACATTAGCCACACAGCAATCCTTGTGTTATGTAAAATGTTCCCCATGAAACAGTGGGAGATCTGTCTGAAATTAGCAAGAACTACAAAACCTCCCACTCTGAAGGTGAAAGGATGAAGCAAGGTTATAATTATATAAATGACTATGGGGGAAACAGTTGCTCTGTATAGAGTGTGGGATCCAAGCAGTGTCAAATAGCACGTGGAGACAGCTTTCCCAAAGCCATGGATTTGTTCTCTTTTTTTTGAACCCTTTTTGCTCTCTTAAAGCTCCAGTCACTTCCCTGGGGAGATTTCCACTGTGGGGTATGCCCTGCCTGTACTCAGAGGAAGGGATCTCAGATGCTGTCTAGTCTGAACCTGATTTTGTGGCATCACTCTGATTCATCCTTCTCTTTACATCCTCACTTCATTGGTGGGCTTCTGAGTATGGATCTGTAACACCTGCAGGACTGGACTACCGAGTTTAGATAGTTTTAGGCTCCACAACTGTGTTTACCCAGGGTAAACTAGGATTACAGTCCGTTCTTCTGGGACATGTGGCAACAGAAACAAACAGAAATATGACCTTTGAAGGGTTCTAAACTCCAATTGTATCTTACATCAGCTTGCCTCAAGAAACATCCAAACACATAAAAATACGGCCCCTGCGCACTTTATCGATTACATTTCCTAACCTTTCTGAAGTAGTCCCTGAATCTGAATCAACAGCAAGTTAAGGTCTTTCTCTTACACATGCCTTCCCCTGCAGATCAAACAGTATCTGTTCCCTTGGCTTTCTCTTCTAGTCTGTGCATTTACAACTTGCTTCAATTTTCTCAGCAGTCCCCAGAAAGGGCGTTTCAGTCACAGAACCATTTCCCAATTTTACCTCTCTCCCTGTTTGCACCCATCCCTTTCCCTAATCAGTTTGCAGTCAGGTCAGCTGACCCAACTCATTTTGCGGCCAAAGCATTCCTTGAGCCACGTGAACTGTGAGGACATGGGGCCTGGGCTGAGACAAGCCAACTCTTCCTCTTTCTGCATGGCTCACTTCAGCCTGAATAGAGCAGAAAACCCCACTGAGGCTCTGTGAGATTCTGCTTCCCACTGTGTGCCTGCACATCTTTGCTATAGACTCATCCACAGCAGCAATTATGGTTATTATTGGGGAAAAAACCACAATCAGACAAACAAACAAACAAACAAACAAAAACTGAAAAAAATCCAACACCCTACAAGCCAAAACAAAGCTTTATTTTTTTCCTGGTTTTTCCCCACTTCATTTTTGTACATTCAAAATTTCAACAGCGTGATGTTAGCAAACATGACTGCTGCACATCTAAAAGAAACACTCAGTACCTGCAGTCTCAGACCTCAATAAACATTTCAAAGGGTAGGAGAGAGTAGAAGTATCCTTATTGTAAGGATAAAGAAGTGCTGCTGTAACAGTTGACAAATGCTGACATTTAAACAGCAACCAGAACAAGACCTGACCCTGCAGTATCCCCACAAGTATCACTAGTCACCTACTCAAACCCACTAAAATCAAATGGAATTGCTCTCCCATGAGTGCAGATTTTAGGATCAAGTTCTTACTCTGAAAAAGATCTTTCTTGAAGTAACATCCTGCTCCACTCATGCTAATGGGCACATTCAATTGTAGCATGACAGAGCTTGTAGTATAAACATGAAGTCTGTAATTGTAAGGCACTAAACTGTCATTAAGCCAAATAGCTAAGGTATTTTAATTTAAAACTTCAAAGAATACCTAGTTGGGCAGTAGGCATTCTTGTCATTAATTAAAATTCAGTCAATGAACAAAGTCCATGAAACCATACAACTGAAAACCCAGCAGTTGTGACCCAGCACTCCAGTACAGTGGCATCAGGGGAAAACAAAAAAGGTGTAAAGTCACATTTTTCAATCTGACAAATTCTTAAAGGTAAATCTGTGTCTCACCCTGTCCCCCTCACTATTCAAGAACTTGTACTTTTATCATCAGAGATGTCTTGTCAGCAGCTCAGTGAAGTTTGGTGGCATGAATTTCTTTCAGTTTTAAGGGATTTAAATAAAGTAAAAGCCTTCCTAGAAATGCACAAGACAGCAAGTAGAGGGTCTTAACAGTTTTAAGGGAGTTATTAAGCTATCTGATGTAAATATACATTAACTGATCTTTTCTAGAATGTGGACTACATAAATCTGAATTAAGTGACTTTTAGGAACATTGACTATTGATCTGATAAACTATAATGGCCATCAGAAATATTGGGTAAATAACCATTTAAAAAAATTGTTATGCCATAAAAATACTTATGGAAACTACTTATAGTACTTTATATGCTGAGTAACCACTTTTCAACATGAAGTACCTCAGCCAAGGATACATTCTTAAATTAAGCAGCTTTTAATTTATATATTATTTTAAAATAATGTTTTTAAACCACTCAGCATGTACCTTCCTGTACTTGTGTGATTTTAAAATAGCCATGTCGTGGGTTTTTTTTTACTTCTTGAGAATGAAGATAATAGTAAAATAAGTGATCAAGTGGCTGTGTGAGGCTCATCAATGGCTCTTTGTGACCATACAGCTTTTGTGAAAATATGTACTGACAAAACGTGCATAGGTCCAGAGATGAGCCCTTCAGCTCAAATCTCATTTAGAACTTCCTTTGAGAATTTGTTTGTGCCAGTTATTTCTAGCAAAGATGGACCAGCTATCTATGCTCAAATCTAGACAGGCCTTGTTGAACTGGCTTTATGCCATGTAGAGAGAAGTAGAGGAGTTCTCCTCTAATGCAAGTGACCTGCCAAGGGAGAGGGGGAAAAAACCCACCAAAAAAAAAAAAAAAGAAACAAACCAGCAACTGGAAAGGTGAAATGCGTAAAAGGCACTGACAGACAAGAGTCTGCATGAATTGGATTTGTTAAAGGCAAGCAGAGTGGGGAGCAAGTGAGAACCCCTAGAAATGCTGCTAAAATAAAGCAGCTACATTCAAGCAAGCAGGCCTGCAATGAGGAGGGATGATGCCCACAGCAGGAATGCTGTGGATCAGGAGCAGAGCCCACAGAGAAGAAAACAGAGGTAAAAGGGCAATGCAAATCCCACCCACACCAATTTCTTTGCTGGTGTATTCAGTGGAACAGCAGCATGTTACAAGAGGGATATGAGCCCCCTGTGACTGAGCCACTCTGTTATGCTGACTCTCCCTAACAGCCCAACTTAAGTGCCAGAAAGTGCTTATAGTACCTGCAATGTCCAAGTGAATATCAGAGAATCTAACAGGGAAATGATTTTAGAAAAGACACTGGAATGGAAAAACCCATAGAAATGGTCATAGGGGGTACTTCTGGACATGTTTTGGATGCTGTTGGTCTAACTGGGGCCTTTCAGCTGCATGGACTCATGTACCTCCCTCAGCACCAACATTTGTGAGGGCAAGAGTCCAGACTGTGACCCAAGGCTACCTCAGGTTTCAGTGGAGACCTCTGTCCTTTGGCAGTGGGATGTCCCTGTACTCGTATGTCTGTGCAGAGGTGGAATGCACCCACTCCTCCCTCCAATGGCATGGCATGAAGCTCTCCTGCACCAGGGCTCTGCACCACAGCACTGCAGGAACTCTGCTGAGTATGGCTCTGAGGCACAGCTCAGAAGTTCAGGGATCAGGAAAGATCCCTGGGAACTGGAACTGACCCCAGCCTTACCTGTGCTCCTCTCTGGCTTTACATAAAGCTGGCTTGACCCTCAGCTAGCACAAACAAGAATGACACAGAGGGATAATTGCACTGTAAATGCCCTGCAAATCACTGCAGGAAGGAGTTTCATCAGGATAACAAACTACACTCCATGGAAAGCTGTTTGTTCCAGGGGCAAGCATGTACAGAATTAAAAGCAAATTCAAGCAGAAGCAGCAGTGTCTTAACTGTCTGCTTTTATTCCTGTTTTATCAGCAGGTATTTCATGTTGCTTCTCTCCATGATGCCACCCATTACTAGGAACATTTTCCACATGGAGCCAGCAGACTTACATCTGCAAAGAGAATATACTTCAGGGTAGCTCAATAATACTGCCTCTCTCATGCCTCTCACCACACTTTGTTTGTTTTACTCTCTGGCAGACTGGGAACATGTGCCAAGCAGTGTGTGTGCTGTTGTGAGGTAACCTGGAGCCAAGGTGTCCCACAAAGATTCACCAGCACCAGCAACATGAGCTCTGGCCTCACATGGCCCCTTCCAGCTTGCCCACGCTGGGGCCTCGTGTTCCCACAGCAGATGCCAGTGCCTTGTGTTTGCTGGCTACACAGACACTCCGAGGGAGTACTTAGGTATGCAGCTACATACATACTTGCTTTTCCTCAGCTGTTGGGTTCTTTGTGGGCTTTTTTTTTCCTTGGTTTTGGTTTTTTGGTTTTGTGTGTGTGTGTGTGCATGTGCGAAATAATGGAACTTCCATTTGTAATTTTGGTGGGAGTTGAAAGTTTGGGGCATTTCTCCCAATGTGCAACACCATGCTGTTTATAATAAAGTAATAAACTGTTGAGTGACTGATTAAACAGAGGTGGATGTATCAGAAACTGCTCTGTAGGTAATTGGGAAAAATGATAAATATTCCATCTGTCTTGACTACATCTGTGCTCTTTCTGGTTTTAATTTCCCTGCATGTTCTAAGCATCAGTTTTGCAAGACCTGACATTGATGGTTTTAATTTTTTTTTTTTGTGAAATAATCTAGGAAAGCATGAAGGAACAGTAAAGTGAGCCTACTTTTTCATTGGTAGCTGGATTCAAAAGAGTTGCAGTAGCCACTCAGGAAGCAAAATCCAGGCCCCTGGGACTTCTGTCTAGTAGGTTTAAATGCCACACACTCATGACAGGTATCTGGAGAAAAATCTAATGACCAATATTTATTTGCAACAAGCAAATGCATGATTTCAAGCGGAGAATAAATTTTTTTAAAAGTCCTTGGATCACTGAAATAAAAGCTCCTGTTAGTCAAACAAATTATTCCCCATGAACTATTCAGCCATTTGTCATAATGGCATAACTTTTTTCTGTGCATCCTAATAATTCTTCAGGAATATTATTCAATACTTTTTTTATGAATGTCTGGTGGATAAAGGGCCCTGTACAGTAAAAAGCATGTTTGATGTCAGCAGGGGTTCATGAGGAACCTAGGGAAAGGTCATCTCGGTGTCAAAGGCTATAAGAAATGTCACATGCCTTCTCTTAATTAATGCAGGCTAGGAGAGAACCCTCAGGGAGGACACAAGATCAGAAGGAGGAAACAGACATTGTTGTACCAATTATCACTGCCTATTTGAGCGTCTCCCTCTTTGTGATTACCCCAATTTAACCAAACATGTAATTTCTAGGCTGCATCAGCTTATCATAAGTGAATCCACTTAGATGAGTGTTCGTTCCATATTTAAATATAGATAGACCCATCCTTGCCAGGTGCTGAGCTTGCTCAACTCCTACTGAAATTAGCAGGGGCTCAGCATTTTGCAAGAATCACTTAGCAGCGCCCAGAATTGGGTTCTTTATGTGTCTTATACATCAAACCAAAATCTGTGCTCCTCTAATGTCCATTTGCACAGTAACCCATATTTCTTTCCCTTCATTTATTAACAAACAGACATCCACTCGGTGTTTGTCCTAAACAAATGTTAGTGGCTGTCACTACTAGATACTTAGGCAAATTGAATGTATTCCTATTCCCTTTTGCACCATAGCAATATTAGGCAGTGTACTTTAGCTTTCAGCTTTTCCTTATGTACGGAATATTTATGGTCCATTTTAGAGTTGTCATCCAAACACTTGGGGTCATTTTCTTATTAAACAGTACAATATTAAAGCAATGGAGCACAGCAGGTGGTGTGTTCCTGACTATTTTGTCATGCCTCAGGCTGAGCTGCCATCTTCCACTCAAAATAATGTCATACTGAATATTAGCGCGCGCACACACACACACACACACACACACACACACATCCCAATAAAAATATATCATTAAAAAAAAAATGAGGCATTGTAAGTTCCAAACTTACATGGAGGAATTTTTCATGTGGGAGCCCTTCAGAGAGACAAAGTGATTGATTTTTATAAAAGTTGGCATGCACGACCAAGGGCAGATGGTACATAAATTTGGGCCCCGGTCTTACATTCTGCTCCGTGTAGGTGGACCACTGAACTGCTGTGACTGAGAAAAAATAATACAACCGTGAACAGATGCAAGACTCCTGGGTGCGATGATCAGGCTGCAGGACCAGGACACAAACTTGCACTCCTATAATAATTTTGGTGACAGCTTTTGGCAATACATTCAGGCAAATAATTTATGATTTGTATGCTGCTGATTGATTGTGTCAAATGTGTGAGATGTCTCTGATTAAGATGCACTTCGTGCTGTTATGGATTGTGTGATAGATGCTTGCTCACACACCCTGCTGAAGTGTAGGTGCCAGCATCGTCACAACTAAGAAGATATGAAATACCCTCTCCAGATAAAATTATTGCAGTGATGAGTAGAGGGGTGACAGGAAGGTGAGCAAATGGAGAGGTGGACAACGTAGCAACACAAAGGGCACTGACAAAGGACAACCCCCACAGCTCGCTGTGTCAGATGGCTGTTAGATAATTTCATGTCTTCCCTTTTCCATATTTGTTGTGTTCAGCTGATTTTCTATCATTCTAAAAATCTAAACCATCAGTTCACTATTGTTTCATGCCTGATGACACTGAAAATATATCATTCTCCCAGAATATATGCCTTCAAATTGATGAATCACATGAGCCATGTCATCGCATGACCATTTCTTTATCATTTTGCTACATGTTTGCATGCATAAAGAGTAAGGTCGCTCCACAGGGCAACAA
This sequence comes from Irena cyanogastra, assembly GCA_013397155.1. NCBI lineage: Eukaryota > Metazoa > Chordata > Aves > Passeriformes > Irenidae > Irena > Irena cyanogastra. Next base: position 615,482 of record VWZV01000538.1, read on the forward strand.
GACTATAACACTCCAGTTAGTTTAGCATTTTCCACATTGGAAAATGCCCAACATTCATATATTTTTCCCTATAAGCCTCCAGAAAGATGTGCAAGGGTGAAGAATTAACACAAGATGTCCACAGAAAAGGAGCAAATATATGGGCAAAGCTCAAAGGAAAAATCCAGTGTCCCTAGAGAATGCATATCAAGGAATGTTAAAGAATTAAACCAGCAGTCTTGGGAAATGAGGGACAATATATACTACAGATTGGTGCTCTCACCATGTACAAGCTTTTCCTAGCAGCTGCAGTTACCAATCTACTCTTCCAAACTGTAACAGCAGATACAATTATTTCCTGCCTAATCACCTTGGGATTATCACAGTGCCTCTCTCACAGAGAGGGAATTCTCCACTGAATAATGGGGAACAGCAATAGCCCACAAAATCAGACAGTGATGTACTTCACCTGTTTTTATAGTGTTGCCCAAAACTTGGGAGTTCTTCAATTCATTGTGCCATGGACAGGCTCACAAAGCCTCAATCCATATTTCAGTTTCACATGATCCTTCAGTACTTCCAGAACTTCTGGGTACCTGGACCATGCCCATGAGCTGGGATGGCAGAAAAGAAATCCTGAACATTTAGCTCAGAAGTGAATGGATCTGGCTGCTGGTCCTAGAGCAGCTGGACTCTGCAATTGCAGAGAGCAAAGGAAACACCTGGTGGAGACTCCATCTATTCTTATTTGCTTCTTTGTTTTACCTAGCTTATGAGTATGTCAGTGAACAGATTTTGACTCACAGTGGGAGATTTTCTTTTGTATAAATATCTATGGTAACACAGCAACAAGGAATTTTGATCACAAAACTGGTTTTCTAACTAATTTATCTTGATTTCTAAGATGATCAGCTCTGGTGCAAAAAAAAAAGAAAATTAAGTGGCCAGTTTGACTTTGAAACCCAAGCTCACCATTTCTTGAAAATTTTTAACTGGGTTCAGCACAATATTTACTACAGCTATATTCTTTAGTTACAGATACCTTGAGCATATTTTATAAATGGCTTTTTATTGAAGCAGTACTGTTGCTAAAGTGTTCTTCAGGTGGCCATTCTACAGCAAGTCTTTTTCTAGAATATGTATTTTAAAATTAATCATTATAGGATTTCATCCCATATTAAATAGGTGAGATAAAGTGTAAAAACAAGGGCTGTACCTGATACTTCAAAGTTGCTATTCCTGACAGCACTTCATCTTTTTCATACTCACATTGGCTTTTATCCCGGCCCATCTATTCCTTAATGTAAGTGTTATAAATTGTTGTAAAGTGCCATAAAATATAATAAACATGAATCAATATTTCTTGGTTAAAAAACTTAGAAATGCTGATGAAGCTTGAGTTTATTATAGATGTCCTGAACCCACAATGTCCCTTTATTTTTTTTACCTTCATCATTTTTTCAGGTCTTGACTTCATGTGTGCACACACATTCATTCTTCACAATCAAAGAGGCAGTGAAAATTAAAATTACTAATGCAGAGCTAATAAAGCACCTAACGTTTTAACCAGTTCTTTTGGGCAAGATATCCTCTATATACAGAGCTATTAGATTTCGTGTGAATGACCCACTTCAGGCAGATTCCTTATGGATCTACAGAATATTAAGCACATGCACAGCACCAGAAAGTTCGGGGATTAGTCAGATATTAAAATTTAAGCATAAGTTTAATTGCTTTGCTGAATCAGGGCTTTAATGAAGAAGCATGGCACGGTAGTGCTATTTGCCATAAAAATCCATCATTGCCAAGGATCTCTGCCCATTAAAGAAGATGCTATGATTTGTGTGTAAAATATGAAAGAAATACGATGCCTGCATGGTGCATTAAATACCCAAGCAAACACATACACTTAAATTCTTTCTATCTTTTTAAGGATATTGTTGTGAATTATGTTCTTGTATATCCAAGACCATCCTTCATAGTGAAGTGACAGTTCCTCTCCACATCCAGTTGATGCTCTTTACATACTATTAGTATTATTTATTCTCGATCTGAAGCTAATGATGGATTTCTTTGTCCTCAGTTGGGTTTGTGGTTTGTCCACAGGAACCACCAAAGGCCATGGTGTTTCCAGGGGCATTGGAAGGCTTCCCTCATGCAGGGACTTGGCCAGGTTGGTGCCATCCCTGGTCAGGGAATCTGCTCCAGCCCAGCTGGGTGATGTGAGATGAGGCTGTTAGTGGAGGAAGAGCACCACACCACCTGGGACCTCACATCCCCCTCCACTCTGGGCCTTTGCTCTAACCAGAGAGAAACCCTGACAGAAATCTATTGGAAAAAATCCACATCCTGGCAAAACAATGTGGCTGCTTTATGCTGTGGCAACAAATATGACCAGGTTTTCCAGGGCAGGGAGGCTGCCAGGGACTGGGACAGTGACACTGTGACTCACCTGTGCTGCCTAGACATTCTGACTTTCTGGCTGGAAATCAGGGCACTACAGTGGAAGAAAGATAACATGTCTCTAAACTATGTGTTGTTGTGTGATGGGTTTGTGAATTTTTTTCAATTCAGCTATTTATAAATGTGATAGACCTCTGTTTCTCCTGCCTCTTTCAGCACCCCACTGAAGAAGGTGTGAAAAGCTCTAATTTCCCTTGAGGAAAAGAGTATCTTGTGATTTCAGTGAAAAGCTGTGTTCACACTGTGGTCAATAAATTCCTATAGACAATTTTCCCCCTTTGGAATTCTCCTATCTTATTATTTTGTTAATGCTTGAGACTAATATTCCAGCTCAGCAAAGACGTGGTGGAAAGCCATCCCATTTTTTGTCAGTCAGCTTTAGAAGGAGAATGTCAGAGTTTAACAGACTTTCCTGGCATCAGGTTTTGCTTTTCTTTCATAAAAACTTAAACACTTTTGTCTTCCTTCTGACTTGGAGCAAGATCAAATTTCAAAATATCCAAATCCTCCATGAAACAGCATTACGTCTTTCTCTAGAGCCCCAGTTGTTCCTTCTTGCGATGATAAATCCCACTTGTATCATAAAATTTTTTTTTCTTGAGAAAAAGGTTGAGACATCTCCCCAGACTAAATCCATAACTTCCTTTTTTGTAGGAAAAAATTACAGTTTGAAATATTTGAGCTGAAAAGTTCCTGCCTCAGTGGTTAAACTGCTTCTACATTCACACACCCCCCTCCATCTCAGTGAATTCCCTGATGAAAGGAGGCAGCCTTCAGGAATAACTGCAAAGGAAGGAAAAACTCCAAACCAAGAGTCTCCTGAACCCATGTGCCAGACTGCTATGTGGTAATTCCAAAGCCATGGGAAGACCCTGTGCCCTTTAAGTCTAGGGATCACTCTGACTTTAACCCCATCACTAAACCTTTGTGAAAGACTACATGTGAAATTTTAATTACTGCCTTTAGATATTCCATCCTTCTAATATTGGATTTGAATACTGTATGCTTTCTAAAAAGGCCAACAAAGAAAGGGTTTGACGATACTATTATCTCTGATGTTACTATTTTTTTTCATGTTTTGGAGAACATATATATATATATGTCTCTAATTTTTTTTCCTTTTCTTTTAAATGTATGATTTGTCCTGTCAGTTAAGGGGTGTCATTTTACGCTGTTAGAATTCTTGTTTTCCAAGAGTTATCTCGTTTTCCATAAGGTAACCATGGCTGTCAGCACTCTGTCCAGCATGGCTGTAGAGAACACCCCAGCAGTGCTGCTGATCTGACTGACAGATCACACGGCGAGATGGAAAGAAAGGCAGAAGAAAAGTGGTCTAGCTTGATGAAAAGCTGCACTCAGGTCTTAGCACAAAATTCAGAGCAGGAACTGCAGATAGAGTGATTAACAAGGAGTTTCCAGGAGTTAATATACTGGGCAAAAGGGTTGCTCCTTTGGAAGCTGGGCACCGGAGAGTGGAAGTCAAAATGACTTGTGCACCATTGAGCTGGAACGTGCTGCTCCTGGGTCATTGATCTGCTCTGCTCTGGCAGGGCACCGCTTTGGAATTGTTAATTTGCAATGACATAAAGGCTTGTATTAGTACGGGAAGCAGAATTGAAAGGCCTGGGACTAAAGGGAAGACGAAAGAGAGGCCAGTGGTAAACATGAAGGGTTCCAAAGACTGTCATGCAAACCCACAAACAAATCCAGCCCCTGAACAATAGGAAATTCATTACTTCATGGATCAAATCGCCCAGGCCTGATCCTCAGCTGTTGTAAGATAGCACTTTTTATTTCACATCAGGAAAACTAGGCTCACATGAACTGGAAGAATAGGTGATCCATCGTTTACACAGGCAGTGAAGTCGTATATAAGGATGATATTTTTTTCCCCTAAAAGGTGAGTGCACACAAAATTATACAATGCATTTTTTTATAAATATTTAACATCTAAAGCACACTGCCACCACAATCCCTTTTTATGACCCTCAGTATAATGATGAGTATGAAAAGGTGCATAAACCTCAAAGACCTATTCATTTATCAGGAAGAGAGATGCTCATTCCAAAAACTGGGGGTAATAATTTATTGTTTGGATCTTCCATAATAAAGTTGAAATAATGCCCTTAAATTTCAGAATTTTACTGTCAGTGAGACAGTCATTAGTTCTTATGACTGAATTTCCCCTCCATAACATTCATCAGCATCTCCAAACAGTCCTCCTGTACTTTTCCCCAAGCCTTACATTGCAGTGGGTACACAGCCTGGGGTGTGGTGGGGGGTGCTGTCTCTGGATCTTGTCTGGGCTTAATATAAAGTAACAATTATATAAAATGCTTATTTAAAATATCAGCAATCTTCAATTAAGTAGGGTGGATGAAGAAAAGACAGTCCAATGGCAGCATGAGAGCAGGCACAGTCAGGCACACAGGAAGGAAGCAAGGATTGTTTTCTGCATGAACTCAGTGGTATGTCTGATTACATCAGTTTGTTAAGACCAAAAGCAAAACTGCGTGTTTAAAAGGACACATCTCTTAGCATTTAAACATTAATACCAGCTTTTATGCCCAAAGAAAATCTCTAATTCAAAATTTCCTGGAAGTTACAAGTTGTCACCTCTTATTCTCATTCAGCCCTTCCTAACTCAAAGGCTGATTCAATGCAAAAAATTATTTAAACATCAAGGCATTAATTTGTTTGTTGTTGTTGTTGTATCAATAGTTTGGTAACTTGAATGGTGTCAGGAACAGTGTAAATCACTAACACCAGCTCAACTCAACAATAGCCTGGCAATGTACAGCATAGCTCAATTCTAATAAATACGAAAGAAGCATCTGAGTCTTCAACACCATCTGTAAAATGCCTCAGATCTTAAATACTTTCCTGTCCTAGGCTTGAGGGCAATCTTTACTTGCTGTACAATGAATGAGGACTTTGGTGCATAATGAAAAAATAAAGAGATTTTACGTTAGGAAATGACAGCTTTTCTTTATAGATTTGTGTGTAAAGCATATGCACTTGCTCAAATACAGCCAGTTTTACTGGGATTCTTTTTCTTCCTTTATATTGCTATAGAAAGAACAGAAGTACTGGAAGTCTGTGCATGAAAATCACAAAGTTTGACCGATTTTCTTTTTATCCTATTGAGAAGTTATACCAATACTGTGTTGTGGATTTAAAATGCTTGATTTTTTTTTTTTAAACACACGCAAAACTCCCCCTGTGTGTAATTTGATTCACTGATTCTCTTTGACTGTATCTAGATTAGTAATTTAAGTAGTGTTTGGACACTGAAACTCAATTCCTTATAAAGTTAAATATTTTGTATGTGGCTTGATTTTGTTCTGGGCCACCTTGCACCGTCCCACAGAATTCCCAAGCAGATCCTGAGGGTTGATGTGGGACCATTTGTATTACTGACAGCCATATCTCACTGACCAAAATGCAGCCATCCTGTTTGGAAGACCATGAGAGACTTATAGTATAGACAGGCTCATTCTGTGCTAGTTGGTGTCAGTGACAAAAAAATGGGGTAGAACTGATCTTTCTGGACATGGGGCTGCTGGAACTGTGAGGCTTCACTGAACAATCACTGATACTTTCTATTTAAACAATTATCTCTATTCATGTTCTACCTCCATAGACCTGAAAGCCTAAGTTTCAGGTAATCTGTTGGAAAAGGGCACTCTTGTGAGTATATTCTCCAGATAATAGAAGAAAGAGGGAATTCCTCACTAATTCTCATAACACTCTATTTTTTTAGCTCCTTCTTTTCTTCTTTTCTCTGTCATGAGCACCATACTTAAAGTTCTTCAAGACCAAACTTGAGCTATTAAAACAAATATTCTTAAATTCTGTATTAGGAAATGAGTCCAGTAGCAGCTTTACAAAACAACTTACTGCAGTATTTTCTTTAGAGCCAAGAGAGCAAAGTCAGTCATCTCAAATACTTGGTCTTTCCGAGATTTGTGGAGTCAAAGACACTATAATAACAAATTGTGATCTCAAAAGAAAATTAGAATCCACTGTTCTCCAGGATTTCCTATGGTTGCCTGGTGCTATCCTTCTTGACTTCCAGCTATCACTCCGGATGGAAGGAAGNTCAGTGGAGTGGGACCAGGAGTCAGCTCCCTAGCTGAGATCAGTCCCCAGGTATTCAAGGACATTTGAATTACCCACCCATCTGAGTGCAAAATCTTTGGGACACAGACTATTTTACTACACCTTTATCAACAGCACAGAAAAGATTGTCAGTGCTTAACTAACAATGAGTAATTCCTCAAATGCTGCACTCAGTGTTGGTGTTACTCCTGGGAGCTGACATCTCCATAAGGTGCAGCTTTCCATCCCATCAAAGGGAATAAAAAGTAGTCTGGATGTAAAGACAGTAATTTTATCTGTGTGCCTGGTGCCAGGAAACCATTGCCAAATTAGGTCTATCCACCTCTCTTCTCAGACCTTTTGGATGCTAAAAAAAATTGGTTTCATGGTGACAGAGTCCTACTGATTTACACTAGATGAGAGTTTAGTTAAGTTATAGGTTGAGACAGCCTGTGACTGTTCTATACTGTAAAGTTCAAAAAACAGCAAATTGGTCACAGTTCAAAAGGCTGTGTAAAGCACATTACCATTAAAAAAGAAGGAAAACAAAACAAACCAAACAAAATGCACACACAAAATTTTAAAACGTTGAATAGCAAAAACATAAACAAATACTATTTTCTACATAGTTTGAAAGTCATATGATTACTTGAACAACTTCTTTCATTTATTTCTCATGTTCCTTTTACTAAGTTATTTTTTTCCTTCTACTTTTAACTTCACCTAGGAAGAATCCCTGACAGATATTATCTAGAAATTCATAACTACATTTGTATTCTCTTGTTATCAGGGGAGAGGGTCTACTCAAACACATTAGTTTCTTCTTTGGAATTTTCAAGCACATAAAAGAGTAGGAGATTCTGATAAGGCCCTATTGTAGTTATCATGTGGTATAACTGCAGCTAAGGTCATGTCGACCTGCTCTTGTTAGAGTACATCATCTACTTAGCAGAAAAGAAAACAAATTGTGTCACATTTTATTCCATCAATGGCTGTAAATGAAAAGGATATTTTGAGAAACTGAATTAATAATATGTTATAATAACTATAAAGAAGGGATGATAATTAAACACGCTCTGCAATTCAATCCCAGCAGTGAATCTACTCTTTTGGTAACAGTTCTTTTTAATTATAGAAGTGACAATTCTGAATGACTCAAACCTGTGTCATGTTGCACACAGGCAGAGGCAATTGAGGTGAGACCAAAGCAAAAATATACTTTGTTCATTTTGCACCCGGTTTACACAATCACTGCACTTCTCTTTAAAGAATGCAGAAAGTAAGGAAGACACAAATCTGGTATACATGGGATGGGTTTGTTTGTTTGTTTGTTGGTTTGTTGGTTTGTTTTCAGATTTTTTTTTAAGGTCAGGGATGTTCAGCAGCATGGCTGTCAAAATGTGACTCAGAATGATCAGCATGGTCCTTCAAATCACTGCATTTTATCTTGGGGTAACAAACTACACAAGCAAGGCAGGCAAAATAAGCTTGAATGATAGCAATTGTAACTTATCAGAAGCAATTAAAACTTCAGCTAATCCAGGTTAATTTAACACAGAAACATTGTAAGACTAAGAAGCATTGTGAGGTGTGCAATCATTGTATCCTAGAGACAAACAACATTTACTAAAAGGATTTTTTACTGCAAGTTTCTAACAAATTTTTGCTCAGAAGATCAAGATAATCCCTTTCTTTGTCTCCAGAAGCTACTGAAATAAAACATGATTCTCAGTGCCACTCAATTTTGATAAATTGGCATTGATGATGTTATATGAAAACACAGTGCCAGCAGGTATGGCTTGAAGGACATCATGGAGAGAAAAACAAACCAGAAGAGTATCCTTACCAATAGCACTAATGGCGCTGACAGCAGACTGCACCCATGTGCATGGTTACGTTTGAATCACCATTCTGCTCCTCAGTGCATGACATAGTAAAGCAGACAGATTCAAAACAAGATTTGGCAGCAAATTCCAAATTCTTAAAATCCTTTTGCAAGGACTGTGTTTCTTCATTCCTATTTTACTGTCTGGCCAAAGGGCATTCCTTTTTGCTGAGGGCTTTGCAGCAAAAGGGTGGAACCAAGCTGGGGAAGGGACAGAGATGTTGAGAAGCTGTGCCAAGTCCATAGTGCATCCTTCCCTCTTGCATTGTTCAGGTAGGCTGCCTCTGAATAAAATCTTGCTGTAGAACATGCCTAAACTTGACTGTCACCATTAGATTTAAAGACTGACACCTCAAAGAGATGAATAGAATACATTAAACTGACTGTCTCAGATAAGCTGCATCATTATCATATCACGATTGTGTCCTGTAAAGGGTGGCATATTCCCTGGGAAAACAGCAGCAATTGCTTCTTTTTTAGTGTGTCTTGTATGCCTTGCTAAGGCACTTTTCACAGAGCTGGGTGATGGCTGTTTCTTGTGTGGATCACAGAAATAAATAGCAGACTGCAGATGAAAGCCTGCTCTTCCTACAGTGCTCAGGAAAAGTGTCATTTCTAGCTTGTGAATAATGTGACTTTCCTGAATTATATCTTTCAGCACAGTTGTGCAAATAATCTTGGTTTGGAGGGGAAAAAACAACCACACACACTTTTGCTTTGTTTTTGTTTGGGTTTTCCCTTTTCAAAGGAAAGAGAAAATTTAGAATGTAATATCCCTTCCCATCTGTTTCCAAAGTCTGATCTTACTGTATTGGTCAGGGACAAGTCCTGTGTTCTAAGAACTTGCAGAATGCTTGCTGTTTGGTTTTTACACTGTGAACATCACTTAAGATTAAATGGCAAGGAAAATTCCACATTTCTTCCAGGTAGATTGGCACTAATGTTAATTAAAAAATGAAGGCTTTTAAAACCCAGAAGATTGATTGTCTCAGGTTTAGTAGAGGAAAGCGCCACTGTAATAAACAGCTATTTAACATAGGCCATGTGAAGTGGATATTTTATTGCCAGGGAGCAGGAGGGCACTCACACCTTTGGAATACAGACATTATGCTTTACTAAGAAGCTGTGCTGAGCCATATCCTTGCAGAAGCTCTTCATGACCTACTAATTGATCCCAAACCACAATTTTGGAACTAGATTATAGCAATAACCATTCCTTGCTATACACATATTCCTGATATAAAGAAAATCAATCGAGCTTTTAAGAAAGGTCAGGATTAATCCATTCCAGCTATGGTTTGGAGGTACAATTCAAGTCCAACAAAGAGGAAGAACCCCTCTATCAACATCACAGATTTCTTGCTGAAACCCTCCATACTCCCTACCCTTAAGAGGCCTCATGCTACTGCCTGCTGCAAGATGTTTCATTGACTAAGATCAGGTGAAGCTTTTTAAGCTGCAGAAAGTGAGTATCCTTCTCTGAGGAAAGGCAGCATTCACTGCACACATGGAGCCTGGTACCACCATGTTCAGAGTGAAGAACTGCCACAGTGACACATTGTTTCTTTAACACTTCCACAGAAATCCAGCCAGGAAATTTACCAAAGGCATAGTCTTTAGAGACAGACAAATGCCTATTAATACCCACTGTGTTGAAAGGAGAGTCACTGATCTGTGGGGTCATCAGGACCTAGCTCTGCTTTCCTGGTGAGATTCAATGGGTGATGATGTTGCTTCCTGTAATGATCCTCATTGAATCAAAAATCTAAATTCAACAATAAGTTCGATGTTTATACATAAATTAGACATCCTTAACTTCTATTTTTTGTCTTTCAGTGTGGATATAGACCATAGTTTGTGTAGTTGAGAGCCAAGTGGCACAGTCTTATCTCTCCAAGTGGAGCCTATATCTATATGGTCAGGGATGTGCCACATTATCTTGAGCTGCTCATAAATACTATGGCCAGCTACTGAAATCTTAGAAAATGTGATTCCAATGGAAAACTAAGCTTTTCATATTGTGGTAGTTTTGAGTTTTTGTTTGTTTGTTTGTTTGTTTTTGTTTTGTTTTTTTACTTCCCAGTGAAAACGCAACCTTACATTCAACGCTTTCCTAAAGCTCAGGAGAACATGATCAAATATATCAATTACTACTTTTGCTACTAGGATTTCTTGTATTGCTTATCCTAAAAACTCTGAAAAATAAAGTCAGAAAGCTAAAAGGGCAAAAGGCAGAAAGAATCAAATTATCTATATCCTAACAGACAAGACAAATAAATACTATTATTTAAGTTAACAAAAGGATGAGTGATTTGGGCTCAAATTTCAGAGCAATACACAGAGCTGTGAAGGACATCAGGAAAGATACAGATTTCTACTTTTAGATCATGTAATGAGACATCAATAACGGATGTAATATAGTTAGTGCCTGTGGTACCTTTGAGCTAATTAGTAAAATGCATCATTACATTGAATATTCAATACAAAAAGAATGATAAGCAGAGAAAATGCAATATAATCTACAACAAATATTACACTTGCCTGGTTGATCACTGAAGATAAATCACAAACTATATAACCTTACATCCTAAATTAAAAAATTTAAAGTGTTTTACGAGGAAAGTGAAACACCCAAGTACAAGCATTTAACCATAGAGTAAAAGTGGCAGAAGAAGAGTAAACTTGAGAAAACAAGAGAATGCAATTCCACAGATGGAGTACAGACAGATCAAGAGGAGAATCTTCATTGCCTAGAGGAGAAATAGAAATACCAAAATACCCACTTAAAGTGAGCTGCTTTAATAATTTATCCACTGAAGAATTATTTCCTGAGAGGTAGAAACTCTCAGAGTTCCAGCACCTTACAAACAAGACCAACATGTAGAGGATGGGAATTTAGAGTCCCAACCATTGCTTTTACTATGGGCTCAGCATCCTCAGCAGAAGAATCACCCCTAGATATGCAGTAAATTCTCAGCTGGTGTTCTCAAAAAGCTGCTTTCAAGGATTCTACAGTACAGTTAAAACTACTACACTAATAGGTTTGACTACAAAAATGTGTCCCCTTTCCTCCGTGCCCTGCTTCTCCGGTCCCATCCTTGGAGTGCGCTGGACCTCACGGCTGGAAGTTGTGACAGAGGGCAGGGCATGCTCCCTCCTCCAGGATTAGTGACCATGCTGGCACCTCATCCCGTTTTTCAGGTGGCTGCCAAGAGGCACAACCCCCTGTGGGCAGCAACTCCAGTTCTCCTGGACATGTCCATGTTTATAGTGCTGCAGTTGGAGGGAAAGAAGCAACTGCTTTGGGGCAACAGCTCTGCAGCCTGGAAACAATGCCAGGCTCTGAGCGGCTGCACGGATGCTGCAGTGAAACCTAGCTGGGTGGGCACTTCCCAAGTGTCTGGGACATGATCTGCCTCTCTCAGAGCTTCTCTGTCTCTTCCTACTCACACAGAGCAAGAAGGAAAGCTGCTGTGATCCTTGGTGCAGTTGAAAAACAACCACGTGGGCTGTAACTTAAGAGAAATATGATCAGTCACAAGAAACATTCACAGAGGAAGAATCTTTATTGTGTTAACAGTGGATGAACTCCCTTGGCTAGGTTTCCACACTAAATAGCTATATTTATTTATTACTATTTGTTGCTACTCCGCTTGTATTTCACATCTTCTACTGCTTCTACTGAAGTACTGTTGTACTGAAGTTGAATCTCCATGCTCCAGGTTTTTAAGTTCTTTTTGCCAAGAGGCACATGGTTAAAAAGCGACAGTACTCAACCACAGGGACTTCCACTGAACTCACAAGTCAATCTCACAGCTAAAAGTATTCAGAAGCTGCATGTAAAATGGATTTCTCTTCCTAAAAATAAATTTTTATATGTATGTATGTAATTTAAGACTGTATTCCAATGATAGTCCATAGAAAAATTGCAGGAATGTCTCATAACTGCTAATGCTGTGAAAGTCCTCTTTTAAAATATAAGAAACCTTAGAATGGAATGCTTGGAGTGGATTCTGGTGTGCTTTTGGTTACTGTAAGCTCTATTTCTACTCTTGACCAAATGTTCTTCCCTACCATAAGCAGAGAAATGTTTTCCGAATAAGCTGTCATTGAAACAGATACTTCTTGGCACAAATTTCTATGACTAGGCACTTTCTAATGAAAAAAAAGGCTATCAAGAATTCTCAGTAAGTTTCATACAAATAATCATTGAAATTAGACAAGAAGTAAATGGACTTGGCATGTTAAATCAGCACTGTTTCCAAGCACAAAGCATGGAAAACAGAAACTCCTAGAGTGGTTTTAAAGTGAAAGTGTAATTGAATTGCATATATATTAATCCAAACAGTATTTTTCTTGCTTTTAATCCACTGGAACTGGCAATTTATATGCACAAGCAGTTCTGCCCAAGTAACCAACCTTAAAGTGCCTTTGTATTTAAATAGAGTGACATCTGACATTTCTGTGTCCATGTCTTATCAGACCTCTGTTTACCCTCTGGAAAGTGCCAGCATAGAGGGAGAATAAGGTAAAGTGAGAATTTGCCTGCTGGTTCAGGGACAGCTGGAATTCTGATTTACTGTGGAAGTTCAGGATGTCCCAATTAAATCAGGACACTTGAGAGATATGAAGATTTCAATGTCCCCCGAAAGCTTTGGTCTAATGTGATTAAGCTGGCTGGTTTTGCTAATGATAGACACATTCCAAATTGCAGAAAAATGGTAAGTAGGTATAATGGGGTTTTACTGTTGTGTACTTATAGGAATATGCCCCAAAAAGGTTTCTCTTCCCTGCTTCCATTTCGTATTGAATGCCAATTATTTTTAACTTCTGGAACGTATAATACAACCCTCCTTGAGATACATGATGCCCTTAGCTCTCAGGAACATCATGGTCTTTTATTTTTACCCCTACACTCCTTGCTGTCTTTTCTTCTTTGAATTTTACTTGGTGATTTTTAGATTGCAATGCCTTTATGAAACGCCTGTGACTTCTTCACGTGAACAGCACTGTTTATGCAGCGAGTACTAACTGACCACAAGGTGTGAAGGAAATGTACTGCACAAATGTGCAATGCAGATGGAGTTTTGAACAGGTAAAAAACCTTTAAGCCCTAAATATCTGAACAGCATAGGAGTTGCTCTCAGCTGGAATTATTAGTGAACTGTAAGCAAATATAACTTTATTGCTTAACTTTCACAAAGACAAACATACTCCAAGAATTGAAAGGGCAAATAAAGGAAAATGTGTGTTCTGCACTGCAGAAACAGCCTAAAAAGGAATGAATAACAGAAAGAAAATCCATTTACAAGCCCATAATTTTTAAATTTCTGTAATTGTCTAATGTTATTTAAACACCACACACACACGTTTTAAGTCAGTGATAAGTTACCCTTTGTCATGAAATGGCTTTCTTTAGCGTGATTGCGTCCTTCTCTCCCCACCATGACAGATTGTATTTAATTGAACAGTTGCTGGTTTAGAACTGTCATTAAAACTGCACGTATTCAAATAGTACAGCGTATTGCCATTTGAGTTCATTTTCTCCTTTTATGCAGCAGTAAATATCCCTTTGTGTCCTGGTTCTAATTTATTTAGAAATAGTGTGCTTCTGACTAAGTGCAAAGAATTTTTTTAAAGGCTCAGCTAAGCTGGTTAAGTTGCTTGTTAATATATTTTTTATTGACCTACTGTCTCTCAGTCCTTATACCATTGAACTCCAGGGTCTTTGTTGACAGGATACACTTAGAGGGAAAACTTGGATCTAGTTCTCACTTTTTTCCAAGATGGCTTTAAAAGGAAATTCATGCTATAATTCTGGCCTTACATGAGAGAGAAATCTTGGACTTTAACCAGCCAACACAGATCCTGACCGTAGGCAAACAGAGGAGAGACATCTACCTCACTGGAGTTTTGCCAGAAGGAAGAACTAGGGTGCTTAAGCCATATCCACACACACATCCTTAAACCATGTCCACACTGTGACTGGCTGAAGAAAATGGTTTTGGCTGCCCTCTCAGTTTATACAGTCTGAGCTGCCCTTTAAACACAACCACACAGAAAGTCAGAGAGCAAGCTGGTTGTAGAGATGTTACCAACAATATGTATATCCACACTTCCCTACTAACCTGGGATGGAACCAGCAGGAATAATGACTATTAAGCATTATTTCCTACTCTGCAGCGCTCACTGTTTAAACATTTTTAATCTCTTCTTTCCTTCCTCTTTTATTTGTTGGAGGGATGGGTCTAGGTACACAAGAAGCTTAAATTAGAATAGCTAATTCTATAAAATCTACTAACTGTGAAATAGCATCATGCTGGAAGCAATGGGCCAGACCTGTGGCTGCTGTGAGCTGAAAAGCTTCATTAGCATAGATGGAGCTGAGAGAAATCTTGATACACTGAGGATCTGGCCTATTGTTTGCTGATGATAAAATTTCACAATGCCTGTGACTTTTATATGACATATGTGGAGGTTGCCCTGAAAGTTTCATAGACTGTGAAAGAAAGGGATAGTTATCACCAGTGACAGATCTAATGCTTGAAGAACTCTCATGCTGCTCATTCTTCAACTGTCTAAATGAGGTTTTACTCTTTTTTTAGATTTTTCCAGTAATACTGTTATGTATAGAGAAAATAAAATTAACACTTCATTGCTATTCATTATATGGCACTGGAGACAAACTTGAGAAAATATACATTATTTACCAACATTCTTTGAAATGAATTAAAAACAATAAAATAAAGAAGTATCACTAAGCTACTCACTAAGAATTTGTCCAACAAATAATCTAGCAAAGTAGTTGGATGAGACATAATAGTACATTAATTAGGGAAACCTAGAACCCATCACAATTAAGATTAAAATTAGGAACAAAACCAGAGGAGTTAGAGAGTCAAGAAAAATTTCTTTGGACTAGAATTTCGCAAAACTCTTGAGTTACCAACAGTGGGAATTGAATCAGAAAGATCCATGATCACTGATAAAATTTGCATGAGAAAGATGTATTTTTATAAACATAGCTAATGTTATCGCCAGGATTTTTCAGACAAATACAGAATAGTTCCAGCCAATTCTCTGTCAAGCCAAGCTTTTATTTGCCAGTAGAGAGCTATGGTAGAAAGACAACACATAAAGGCAGAGACCACCATCTCAGTGTCAAAACTGTTAAAATCTTTGCCAAAAGGATCATACCATGTATGTGTACCCATGAAATATTAAATGGAAGTTGCAAGTGCATGTTTCTCAGCTGCCAAGCAGATATATAGTGTGTCTTTATTTAGATTTTACGTGGGTACATAATGAGACGCACACATCTTTCTTAAATTGATGCAAAAAATTTTATACCAATGAGAATTAGAACCCTGTTCATAATCTGTTGTGTCACAGTCTAAGCAAGTGGAAGATCATCAGTGCTGCCATGACACTAATGATGAAAAAATAAAAAATAAAAGGAAACACAATTGGAGTGTAACAACAGAACCACTGAGGTTGCCATTGACTAGTTAAGCAGTTGTAATGACATGCTAGCATGGGCTCTCTACGTATAATTTTTGGTCAAGGACAGATTATTGTAAAAATGGTAATAAAAGACAATTTTAGATTCCTTTGCAATGAGCCTTCACAAAAGCAATATTAGTAATATGTGCTATATAAGCATATTTTGTACAAAGCCAATTAACCTCTTTATTTGAAAACAAGAGCTTCGTTACTGTTGAATACAGCAGCTAATCCTTTGCAGCAGATAACTTTCAGCAAGTATGAGTGGAATGAGTTGTACTTGCTATGCCCCATGTTCTTCTACAATTGAAAGATTAAATATTTAATTTGCTAAATAATGGTATTTATGAAAGTTAGGAAACTTTTGGTATAGGAAAAGTTGAGGCATCATCTGAGGATATGATAAATGTTTGCACTAAGTCCACCTTTCCATTAATTTCTTTTCTTGATCAGGTCCGCCCTACAGGTAAAAACACACCCTTTTTTGGTAAGCAAATTTCAGCTTTTGTTCAGTCAATAAAAGTTTATAATCAGCTTCAAATTAGCACCATGATTGAATGGGTAACAAAAACACTGCTAAGACTAGCCATCTTTGGTTTTTATTTTAAAAAGCAGCAAAGTTGCATTGACAGACAGGGCAGCACAGCCATTGTTTCAGCCAGGTAAGATTATATTTCTCCGAGATGCTTAATACAGCATCATACATATCACAGGGACAAATGCCTAATCACAGTCCTGTCCTCATAATTAGGACCACACAGATTGATGCAATGGTAATTCCTGATTCATGGCAAGACTGACGAAGCGAATTAAGAATAAATAGTACAACGAATTAGGAATAAAGAATATGACAACTTGGCCAGAAAAACCTTTCAAAATCAAATTCCTCTTATAAGAAGATTGTAAAAGAGGTTATGAGGAGGCAAAACAGAGCAGCAGATCCTCCAATCTAGAGATTTAAGTTAAGATCTGTTCTCTGGCAAAACCTCATTTGCAACATTTTCATCCAAAACCAGCACCAATTTTTGATCTCTACAGAAGAACAGAGAGACACTGAGGAAGGCTTAACCTTTTGTTCTGCCCCAACCAGACAGGACTACTAGACTGTGGCCTCAACAAGGGACAGGACATTAGAAGAATCTATTATCTTTCTCTGCTCAAAGAACAGAAAGCTTCTTACTACAGGTAATATATTTAATTTTGAAAACAGATCTATTTTCCTTACATGTAATTGAGTTCTGTTATAGAACACAAAACAAGGAGGGCTCACTGTCATCTGCAATGGAAAGAGGTCAATATCAAAGGACACAGACTCAAGTTCCCTTTTATTTTCAAGGGCATAAGTTTCTTTATGAAAGGTTTTCAGAACACAAGAACTTCTCCTTTCTGCATCCATACAGGCTAAATACTGTTTTCATTGGATTAGGGTACCAGCTGAACCTAACACACAATTTTTCCCTCTTTAAGCAGAAGTTTCAGTGAGCACCAGCTACAGTCAGGTCTCCCATCTCTTAACTCCTGCTTGATTGGATTTCTCTGCTCTTACTTTGCTGTTGAATGTGGTTCTGTTTTTTCCACCTAGTGTAAAGGGACAGCAGGACTTGCCCTAACCTGTGTGACCTTCTTTCAAACCCTGAGGAAAAAAAGGCAGGCTGCTGGCATCGTGCAGGTTGGTTGTCCTGCAAGAATGGCTGTTGAAGAGGAATGGCTGATTCAGCACTATTTGAAAATTATTTTGGCATGTCTTAGTAGGATGTTACTGGTGAGCTAAAAGAGGGATGGTGATGTTAGAGCATAAATATAATTGTTTTTCACAAGACAGGAGCCATCCAATTAAAATATAAGTCACTCGTGTCAGGGACCATCAGTTTGTACACGACCAACATTACTGAAGAACTGGTTTATAAGATGACAAGATTAAATCAATAATAATAACAATAAGAATAAGAAGAATAGAAGAGGTGTTGAAAGTGTTTGGGGGTTTTTAATGACTGGAAAGAAATATGTAAATTCTACATATATTTGTCAAGCACACAAGTGCTATGATACACACTAAGCTTCAAAACATTATTATATTTGATCACCTTAGACAACAAAAGGAGAAAAATATCTTTTTTGGAACCTGGGTGTTCAGATGATGAGATGATGGCACAAAATTATGTCTCTGCTTCAAAGACATAAGCAGATTGTCTAATTTCTCCATCTACATATTACTATGTCCTCTATCATTTCTGTATCTCAGCAACCATCCATCCTCCAACAGACACAGGACTTCAGCTCCCCATGTTCTGAAAATCGTGTCCATTTATACTCACTCTATATCACTGCCACCTGCTGAGCATGACATTCTGCTATAGCTTTCTTAGAAACATGAGGTGAATATAGCTCCTGATGAAACCTTTCCTCTTCCTATCATTCTCAAAAAAGTGACAGCTGGGTGGGTGACTTCACTTGGCTGCTTTAGGTACCAGCGAGGTGCTGCTCATTGCTATCTATATCAAAATCCCTGGGTTCCTATATCCATGAGGATAACTGGAGTTTTCCTAAGGTACATGCAAGCATTTAAGTGAGACAGTAGATAAAAAGAATATCTGTCATGTGTTAAAAGTGTAGACCTGAAAATCACCAGTGACTTTCTTTCCTTGTAAAAAAACCCCTCATGTTTATCTTGTGTTGTCTCCATTTTGCAGTAGGAAAGCACAGAGTCCTCTGTAAAACCACCATACACAAAAAGTACACACTGTTGTATATTTTATCTCCTTGTAACTGTACATCTTAACAAACTCTTACTGCTGCTGGATATTATTTAAATAACTAAAAAATTGAAACCTTCCAAAACAGAGAGAGATAATTGGTATCACCTTATACTATTCATAAAAGGAGTTTCTGGAGAGGAAGTATAATCAGGGTCATTTTCTTACTCACTGCTGAAAGAATTCTCAGTCTTGAAATTAACTCCTAAAATAAAGTAATGTTTGCAGCTGCTTTACTAAAAATATGAGAAATAATAGGAACATATGATCCTGTCTGCAGTTCCTGTCAAAATCACAATGCAAGACAGTTCTGTGGCAGATAACATTCATTAGTGTTCCTATACAGCAATGACACCATACATTTATGGACAGACTGGTGAACCTTTGCCAAAGCTCACTAAAAGCAGCTGCAAAGGCAGGACTGACTTTTAACCCCCTCCATTTAATGCAGGAGCTTCTTGGCATAAAAACTGTGCTAGTAGCATACAACCTGCAGGGTTACCATTACAAAAACAGATTTGGCCAGCAGGACATCTCTTTTTCCTGAATAAACTCCTGACAGATTACATGGAAGTTAAGTTATACAGGCATATCTGGAAACTGGAGGAAGAAGCAACCAGAAGACATGAATTCTGAGAAAACATTAATTCTCTGAAAAAGACCCCCACTTTTTTGACGTGATAATTTCCATTTTCATTGGTTAATAAGCAATATTATTTGATATGAGAAGTAAACACCTAAAGAGTGTTCTCCATTGGTGAAAGCTGTGCATATGAATCCTTATTTCTGCAGACAAAGTGATCTCTGAACAGGGGAGTGGAACTTACGCTTTTCTCAAAAATATATTGTGAAGGTGTAGGAGAATTGTTCTTACTTTCTGTAGAGCCATGTATGGTTGAAGCCAGAGTGCCAAAAGTAGCTTGTCTGTGAGTCAAAAAAGGATATTGTAGGAGAACAATGGTATTTTCCTTCTCTTAAGGGACAGGAAAACAGGGAATTCCTTAATAAGGGATGCTGATTAAGGAAAGATGCTTTTTACTATTCAGAAGGCTATATTCATGTCAAATTCCATTTTCTGATTTCAGCAATATATTATTAGTGTCATTTTCTGGAACAAATGATGCTGTAAATAATTCCAGCAAGTGCACTTAATATAGATTTGTTTGCTAAGTGGCGGTGTCTCCTGCCAGGGTTAAAGGTAGAATAAAATGTTGTTTATCCCACAGGGAGAAGAAATGAAGAGATTTCTTGCTTCCTCTCTTGTTTCTCTCTGTGAGCCATTGTGATCCCAGGTCAGAAGGTCTGTCACACGCTAAAGGAGGGAATTCTTGCACAGAGCCCTTTGTTTCTGCAGGGCAGTAGCAGTGGCCCATTGTGCCATTCATTAATGCCCCATCTCTTTGCTTTTTCTTCTATTTCTTTTAAACAAAGCCTTGCCTACTTTTGGAAAAAAGTTCTGTGCTCAGCTGTTTAATTCTGGATTACAGCCTTCCTAATAACCAAAAGTGAGGGTGTTAAAGCAGCCGGAGGTGACATGTTAGAGCCAGAAAAAATGAGGTACTTCTGAGAAAAGAGCTGTATAAGATATATTATTTTTCATTCAAATGAGAGCTCCCAGAACCTTTAGGCCCCAGTCCCACATCCACTCATGCCTTTGATAATCCACTCCAGGAAAGCCAGCAGAAGCATCGCCAGCCAGCCACCTGTGAGCACGTGCATGTACAGAGCCTTATTCATCAATCTGGTGGAAGAGATGAAAAGATGGAGACACTTTTGCTGTCTCAGCTACTGGCTGTGAAAAAAAATCACAAAATCCAAACAGCTGCTAACTGGCTTAACTATGTGAATTACTCTCCTAAAGGATGTAGATGATCTTTATTGGTGCAGAATCCTATCAGAACACACACTTTCTTAAAAAACAACAACAAAACTCTTGTTTTCAAACTGAAAGCTGCTAGCAATTCTTTCAATGAAGGAATGTTTGTAAATGTAAATGTCATCTTTACACTGTTTGCAGACAAATGAAATGAATATTGGTTCAAGAAATGAATATTGGTTATTGAAAAGTTAGCCCTTCCAACTGCATGTAGAAATCATTACCTGCTGCTTCCAATGCACACTATTGCAGGTTTCAAATCAAAGTGTCCAGAATCCTTTCATTTTTGGCCAAGAAGAAACTAGGCTTGCAGTAGTGAAATGAGAATGCTAACATGAGTAAAATTTCCTAAAGTTGTTCAAACTTGCAGCCATGCTAACATGCTTTCAGATCCAAAATGTTTATTCTCTTAAGAATTAAAAATAAATTGTTGAAAACAATGAATCTTCTGAGAACTGCTTCTGAGAACTGCTACTTTTCTCCTGAGAATTGTTCTAAAAAATCACGTCTGCAAGTAGAAATAAACAATCACCTTTCAGACAATGACTCTGGTAGAATCCTCCCTGTTAACAGGCCTATTTTAATCAAATACCCTTTTATGAGGTAACCCACACATAGAAACTGTAAATGCATTTTTTAAATGGAATATTTATATGAACATTTGAATAACTTTAACTCGAAAAGTCAGCTTGATTATATGTAAATTATCATGAGACACAAAATATTGCACCTAGATCTCTACCTCTGATTTATCTACCCATCTGTTTTAGTTTCAGATGATTCATCTTGACAGCACTAGAACACCTCCTGAAACATGCAAGATTTATCAGTCCTGCAATGGACTTATGTAAATACTTTACTGTGAGATGTGAGTTGTGTTGTTGACTTCACTGAATCTATCCACTGTCTTGAAACTTAGTCAGTCTGCATAAACAAACTGCAGAGGTTCCATTTCTCTTCCCATCTTTCCCATCGACCAGATGGATTCATTGCCTTATTTTCCTTCTAATACTTTATTTAATTTTTCTCTTTTCTACCACTTGATTTTTCTCCTTAGTATAAGTATTTCCCTTCTTAGGAGAAGTTTTTACACTCTATAACAAATTCTAACAGAAGACTTTGACCATCTTAAGTAGATTTTTAGTGCACAGTGGGGGTCTCAGCTATAACCAGAGCTCATCAGTATTATTTTTACATAAACATGTTCAACAACAACTTTCATAACAATTTTGACAGACTATCAACTGCATTAAACATTCTGATACGTCCAGGTCAAGAAGACAGTTTTCTTAAAGTCAGCTTAAGAAAGAGTATTTTCATTTTCACCCTAATGAGGAATTCAGCAGTATACAAATGAAGTTAGATAACAACGTGAAGAAGGTGCTTATCAGAAGTTAAATAGGTGTAGATTGAAAGAATCTGACAGCTTTTCCACTTTTCAGCTGAAAGGACATTGCACTTACATGCAGCTTTATCAAGAAGCATCTTTTTCCCAGTGCCAAAAAAGGAAAATGTCTTTCCTCAAGGAAGAGCTGCAAGCATGCACCTATGACTAGAATGGCTATTGACACAGAATTAAGGGCACTACCATGATTTGGAATCATGCCTACTCTTTCATCATCAATAGGATTTAACTTCTGGGATTTTTTCTCCCCTAAACTGATGGCACTGCTGTTCAAAATAGACCTTCTGTACAAATTATAACTGGAAACTAGAAGTGGCATTGTTTGGGTGGCACACAAACCTCAACCATTTTATTTCAGTTTGATTCATATTGGGTGTGCCTTATTTCTGCCTTAAAGAAATTTCAAAACACCCATTTTCAAAAGGAAAGGAGCTGTGAATAATCCATGTTTTATATAAGCATTGCTAGTAAGCAGAGCAGAATAAAGATGCCTTCATTTCACTAACAATTATGAAAAGATCTTATCAGACAATGACCTTTAGAAATGCTTCAGTGACCACTGTGTCAGGCTGTAAGTCCTAAGTGGGAATTCTTCAGATAAGCTTTGACTTCACTTTCACTTATATGCCTAATTTTGTCTCATTCATGTTAACATGATTTTTACTGATGACTTTAGAAAGCAAAGAACAGAGCCCTGATGTGGAATAAGCTAAAAGAAATTAATAGACAGCTATATGTACAGTGGAGACCCGGATTTAACTGTGCATTTCTGCTTCTTGGTTTCTTGATTTTCCAAGGACATCCTTTAGCATTTGATGTTGCTCCAATTACAAAGAAGGTGGAGGTAGAATTTACAGCACTGCCATCGACAAAACTCTTGCTGAAGCAAATGAGAAGTACGTGCATGAATTTGGCTGAGTATCAGCAAAGTAGAAAAGAGTCAACTGACTGATTCTTTTCAGTTTGCAGATGGACTAATAATCTCAAAAAAGCAGTGGGAGAGAAATGTCTCTTTGTTAGGGCTTAAAGATAAAGTTTGTAGGTGAACTTCTTATAACAACAGTCCTCATAAGATTCAACAATACAAATCCGTAACATTCTCCTGCCATTCAAGGTCATGTTAACCTTCTTGAAGAAGAAGCCAAGAACTCCTTAAGTTAATCATCCTCTACATTGAAGCTGGTGCTTATTTGATTCTGAGGTTTTGCTCAAGACGGAACAAGCACGTGAAAAATTGGTGAAATGCAAGATTTCATTTACACAAGGTCAAAGTGACCCAGATTTCGAGTGAGGTCCAAAGTATTACTGGTCCTTCACACAAGAAAAGTTCTGTGCACAGTTCATTTAATATTTAAGAGGTTTGCATAAGAGTATGTAAAAGAGCATTTTCTTCTTGCTCTGCCAAGAAAGGTCAAATAACTGTTAATACTAGATAAACCTCGTGTGAGTTCTAGTCCCCAGAGTAACTGGGATTATGCCTAGTATTCTCAATACACAACAGTTTATTCAAGCAGGAAATCTATAGGAAGGGGCTACATCCACCACAGATCTAAGTTGTGCAGCTCTGTGGACTCTGATTATGCCTGCTGAGGATTTGGGCCCACAATTTGCTAAGACAAGTAAGTGTAATGAGAACAGACAATTTATACTGACTATGAGACTGGCAAAAAACTTTTGAGCATTCATTTTTGGCTGTGACGTAGCTCAAAAATACAGGAAATTTTATTAAAAAGGAGTCACATTTTGAGTTGAATGACTTTATGACAATATAAATCTATGTTGTGGTGTTAATATCTCACTGACTCAGACCTAAACAACCAGTGTTTTCATTGGTGAAAAAGTTACTGGCTTGAAAATTAATGATTAATTTTATATTAAGTTTGGGAGAATGAGAACAGTGAAGTCAATAGCTCTAGCAAATAGCATGGTTTCCATATCACATTTAATTATACATGAGTTCTTTAATATTATTATTTTTTTAAAAAGCACAGTAAACCTTTCCTGTAAATATTTTAGCAGTTACATAATGGACTGACTTGTTATTTAGGATATTTTTTCTTCATATTTTCCTTTTGTCCCATCTTTCTGCATGTCAATAGACAGCTCAGGAACATGGACACTGAAAACACACAGGCAGTTTGAGACAGGCAGCATAACTGGTAACTGTGATGGGCAGAATCAAATCTGAGGTGATCTTTTTGTAGAGTGTTACACTACATTGAAGCAGTTACTCACTTTCAGAGAGCAACTTCTAAGTGTTTGTCAGCTACTGCAATTGAAAGGGGAACACAAAATTTGTGACAAGTGGTGATATTTTTCCTTTATGTATTTCCATAAGTTAGAGAGACAGAG
Source organism: Irena cyanogastra (assembly GCA_013397155.1). NCBI lineage: Eukaryota > Metazoa > Chordata > Aves > Passeriformes > Irenidae > Irena > Irena cyanogastra. Next base: position 639,799 of record VWZV01000538.1, read on the forward strand.
TTGAGAAAACTTTAATGTAGAGGTCTTCTAGTATATATTGGTTATCTGCTGACTTTCCTTGTGCTGAAGATCAGAAAGTCTGAAATTCCAATTCAGAGGAAGGGCTGTATCATGCCTTGAAGACAGATTCCTCACTGGGGAGGCAGGGTCCTTGCCCCATTTCTGGCACACAAGAACCCAACTCCCTCCACCTATTAATGCAGGGGCAGAAGAGACTCTGCTGCAGCCCATTCCCAATGTAAGAGCAGTTTGGCACAGCCAGAAGCAGCCCCTGTACTCTGGGAGAGCACAGGCTCAGCAGTGGTACTTATCTCTTCATCTGCTCAGCCACTTTCACTCACCGTAGCCTGCGGACAGGCCAGGAATTCTGCATCATTTGTCTGTAAATTCAGGGCTTGTCTTGCAACCACAAGTCATTGCATTATTTATAAAATGCAGACTGCTCTCTGCTTCTTAAATACAACCCATCCTAGTCTGAACACCTCTTTAAATTGAATATTGTCTCACGCACTTTGATTGTGTGTGGAAATATACTGCTTCAAGGTGGAAGGAGAGGAGTTGAATTATTACCCTGAAGGCTGTTTGTACACTTCTATGATCCACCCACTCATCTTACCTTGAGGGCGATGTGAATTGCATGGGCTGGTCAAGAACAGAGCAAAGCAGTCAAGTGCTGACTGACAAGGTTGCCCCTCCTAAGTGCTGGCTCTGAGCTCTGATCTCTGAGCACTATTGATACTCGGCAGTGAAGCAGAACTGCTGACGTCCCTGCTGGGCTCCGCACAGAAACCTGAACATCACCACTGCATTCTCAAATTGGAGCCAGAGTTCAAGGAAGAAAATTTTAAGCAGAAATTTTCATCTTAAATGAAAGATGTTTTTGCTCTGACTCTTATTCAGTACCATACTCAAACTTTAACCTAACTTTAAACATGGCACCTAACTTTAAACATTAAAACCCTACTGTGTACTGAAAGGCTAGAAGTTGGCTGTGTGATTGAACTTAGCTTGCTGAACTTAGGCCTATATCAAGAGAGAAACCTCTAAAGCACTTCTCTTTATTAAAAATATATTTCTACTCAGAGCTGATATGTTCCAGATATGGCAGCAGACCACATTTCTTAAAAGTTACCTCATGGTCTCAACCTTCCTAATGACACTGTAAACCATAGGTTATCAAACCAGATTTAAAGTGTGTGCATATAGAAAACTCCATTACAAAGAGAACTATCAAAAGTGTCCTGGCCATTCTCACTTTATTACAGAAGAAAACCAAATATGTATGCATGTGTATCTACATATCTGTATGCATTTCATTTTTAAAAAACAAAGGGCAAATTCCTGGCCCTTGGAAAATAATTACCTTCCCATGTATTTCAGCAGGGCAGGATTTCTCATATTTCTCATCAGCAGTTTGATCTCTAACCTGATTTCCTTCTGAATGTGGTTTAAACTTTATCCAGTTATTTTTCTTCCCCCTACTTCTTGTTTTATAAATGCGAAAGCATAATTAATTAACTGTGATTATAAAAAGGAAAACTTAACATTTACTCAGGCATGGTTTTTTACCTTCATTGACTAGAAATGTGTCTTTATAAGTTTTAGAACTATAGTATAGTGTTAGCTATAAATAAAATATAGTTATATTAGTTACAATAGTTATTTTTCATGAATCCTCTGAGCTACACTTGAAAACTTGAAACTTAATACTTAAATACTTTTAAAAGTTTAAAAGTTTAATACTTTAAACTTAATACTTGAAGCTTAAAGTAATAATAAAATAATCGACAAAAGTAAATTTTAAATAGTTAGGTATGCTTAAGAAAAAAACTCAAACAGCAAAAATAAAGAGAAGGGAAAATATGCAAAATGTGAGTGTTAAAAATGTTGCTGCTCTTAGAACTTGCTTGTGAGGGTAATAGCATTGCATGGAGCAAGCCACAGATGGGCACATCTCTGTAAAGATTCTCACCATTGCCATATCCTGCTGCTGCTGCTGCTGCTGTTGCTGCTATAAAAGGGGGAAAATCAGAGATGGAGGAAGCACAGACTGTAAACTTAATGGAATGCTTTAAAAGAAATTGAGTGGGATGGATTCTTAGCCGCCTAGTTCACGTGTTATAGAGCCCTTTGTGTAAACTGTCCTGCTTTTCCACTGAATATTTCTCCCAGCAATATGAGGTGTATGTGGACTAGAAGTGGATGGCTGAGTCAAGTTCACTGGAAATGGGGTAATAGAGAAATAAAAATATTATACCTGGGTAGGTACAACGGAAGAGGAAATCAGCGCTGGAAGGACTTTCCTGTAAAGGAAAAGGAAACCCTGTCAAAGGGTTAACCATCACTGGAAAGTCATCCTTGATCTCTAGTACTGGTTTACAAAGGCAAAGTACCATCAAAACTTATGTGGGATACTTATGTATGTCATCTGTGTGGCATGCAGGTGGATATATGGAAATAATGCTGAAAAGCCCTAGACATGCAAATCCTTAGACCTTTTGAAAATTCTAGTTTAGACATGGGCAGGGAGATGACCCTTTGCTCCCTCAACCCTCTGAAGTCACATTCGGACTCCAGGGTGGACAAATCACCACCGTCAGCTGCTAAATTTATTGAAGTAAAAATTGAGTGAGAGGGACCCACACTTCATCCCTTCCATATGCATGAAAGTTCAGGAAGCAGGGGGAGGAAGGGGGAGGCTTCCTGATCTGCCAACTAGACCACTCTGTGAACACTTTCAAACAACACACCTTCAAATCCTTGTCTAGACATGGCCTTATGCAAGCCAGAGATAAGAATCAGCCCCTGAATGGGTGTTTTGTTATATAACCACCCATGAGGCACAGGGAGTTAAACATTTGCAGTAGTTTGTAACATTCCTAAAGCATTACGTTTTCAGCAAAGTGGATTATCTTGTCTCATTTTTCTCTGATGAACAATCAACTTCAATCTTGACACATGAATTTATTATGCTTGGGTTAGACAAACTGAGTCTTAATAAGCTGCAGTTAAAAACCTCACTTTGTGTTTGTGAAGAGAAGTCAGCTCCTAGGTTGCCTGACAGGGGTATGAAAATGAAATCAGGCTTCTCTACCCTTGTCTAGCTCAGGTTGGATGTCTATATACTAAAGATGTGATTTTTTTATACATTTTGCTAGATATTTGATTGCTTTGTTGGAACAGTTCCACAGTAGCTGACTGAGCTGACCTCCAGATGTAACTCCTCCAGGGCATTATGTTCTGTTTCACATTATCAGCTGCATGCTCCAAAGGTTAGGCTGTGAGAGCTTGGGTGGGGCTTTTAACTCCTTCTTCCATCCCAGCAATCCTGACGTGCCTGTTCTCCTGTTCTCCTGTTCTTCCGTGGTTAATTCTACCCAAGAGTGGAAAAAACACAATACAAACTCAGTTTGATTTAATAATTGCAGTCATGATTTATGTGCAATGGTGTCACTTCACTGAGTATTGATTTGATAGATAATGGAAAGCATGTGCCTGGCTTATTTGGAAAGTTTATTTGACACTACAAATTCTTGAAGGAATGTGCAGAAACTTCTAAATATATGGAACAAACTCACCTGGTGTAAATCAGGTGTCTGAATTGACAAGAGCAGTAATGGGTAAGGCAGTAATTAGTATGCATAACTATTTCAAGGTGAGTAAAGTAATACAGCTCCAGCTCCCAGAGTGTCATTGATTTACACCAGCTGAGGATATGGCCCGTCAAACTGACAAGAAATGGCAATGCCTACTAATTACTGAAGCTGCTAATGTATTTCAGCTGGTTTTATGTCACTGGAAAATTACAGAAGTGCTAGCTCTTACCAATCAGACACCAACCTGTTTGTGCAGTTTTCTCGGTTGAATGTCTAGAAAAGTGGGGCTGCATTTTGTGTGGTGACTGTTCTTGTTAACATTAAACTCTGATCAGACTTTTCACTAACTTGGGCATCCTCCTTACAGACAGTTTGCACTGTCTTCTTCCCAGATTGAGGCAGGATGAAAAGCTGAATTTTTGGTTAGCCTTGTGGCATAGTGTGGTGATGCATTTAGGATGCTTTTGATGCCATTACAATTTCAGGTGGTCACTCAGGGAGAAGCAGCTGGTGAGTACAGAAATCTTCCATACTTGGTGCTTGCTGTGGTTTATAAGTAGCAAGAGCTGAAAACGTGTGGGAAGTGCTTTAAATTCAATGGGCTCACACAGTTTCTAATTTATGTAGAGGGTATTGAGGGTTATACTGCATGCCATATTTTGTCCTGTCAGATTTATGTCTCAGATCACTTCAGTCACAGGTATGTCTTTCCAGGGATTCAAATCATCACTGAAGGTAAAAGCCCTCACAGACATGAGGACACCAAAGTCCTTCAGAGCACGGCCATAGGGTGAGTGAGCATCCTTTCCCAGCTTCTGTTTTGTTCAATTCAAGGCCTGTGATGTTTTGAAATGCAAGAGTGGTTTTTTTTTATTCCTGGATCGAGTTTCTTTAGAATGTCATTGGTAACTGTTAGCAAAATTGCCAGTGGGACTTGACCATGCAAGAACATTTAGAAGGATTTTTAAGACTGAGGTTTCTGCCCTGGCTTTACTCTACTGCCACTGACACAAGAACAGTGAAACTCCCTGGAAATGTTCAGCTCTAAGACATTTTTCGTATATTGGTGTGCTCAGCATATACAATATTGTGGGAAGTAACTAAGCATTTCTTGCTACTTCCCTGCAAGGAAGTTCCCTTTGTAGTTTTAGGCTGGAAGACAAACAAGTGAGCCTAAGACTGTTCATGTTCACCAAGTAACTTTTATTTGCACAGTCAGTAACCCTGGAAAACAAATGGTTACAGAAACATGTGGGCACCCTCCATTCCCAGTTCAGTGCTAGTGGATAAAAGCCACATTAACTCTAAAGCTCAATGCAGTGCATGTGGTAAGAATTAGACAGGAAAATTCCTCTTAAAGAAATAGTTACGAATCTAACAACTTCTATTCTCAAGACTAAAATTCCTGTCCACAAGCTACCAACAACAACAAAAAAAGTAAACATCTCTGCACCTTCTTGTGGCCTGTGCTACAAAAATATAAATGAAGAGATGAGCTAATAAGGTTGTGATATTTTGCTTTCACAGTCTAAACCAAAACCTAATATTAATTGTCACAAGTATCTTTGTGCTAATGTCTCTTTTTCTTTCAATTGACAGGCTCTGTTTTGTTATAATGTTAATCCATTTTGACAATACAGACAGGATATCTTCATAAAAAACAAATCTTAACAAGACTTTCTGTTGACCTTTACCACATAGCTAGGTTATTTTCATAATTTACCTTGATTATCCTCACTTCAGCTACGATGAGCCACAGTACTTTAGAAAAATTCAACTAAAACCAAATTGGCCAATTAAAAAAATCATCTCAGATTTAAGATGCTACTTGATCACATGTTTTGAGTTTTAAATTACTAAGTTTGTTGCAGTTTACTTGTCTTAATATTGTTCAATATTGCTGTGCATGCTTTTACTAACACAATTGCTAATAAATCATTATGAAAGAAGAAAGAGTATTATTTGGTATTAAGCCAGATAGCTTTTTTTATCCATTTTTCTTTCTTTCTTGGAGTTGTTTAACCACAGAGTTGGCTCTGGCAACACTTAAGTGCCTCGACTTTAAATAACAGATCTTGTCCAAGCTATTGCACTCATCCATTAGATCTCTTACATTTTCCTTATTCGTACATAGAAAATAAATATATTAAGCTGGTTCTTCATTGTCTACTCTGTGAGTAGTCATTATGCCCTTGCAAGAAAAACACAACATGAAAGGAAAAAAAAATCTGATTGGTAGCACAATGGATTTGTTTTGAACTCACCACACTAATTGCACAAGGTGATGAGTGGTGAAGAATCCAGCTCATTACTGCTAAGCAGCAGCTATCTTTTAGCTAGTACTGCACATCATAGATGTAAAGGCCCTGTTTATTACAGGTTTGTTATTAGTCCAGTTGCCAATCCAAAGATCATATTTGATTAGCCCATGTACACCAGAATACTAATCTATTTCCCTTCTTCATTCTTCCTCTATGCTTGTATAGACAGGTACATTAATCTGTTCTGCCAAGAACGATTGTTTTATCTATGCAGAACTAAAATGATTCTTCCCTCTTATCAGCATCTTCCTATATGCAGAAGATAAACCAAAACCATTTCGTCATCCCATGTTTTTGTCAGTTCTCTGCTTGGAGGGGGATCAGATCATTTTTAATTGCATACTGAGCAACAAATATCTGACGTTTGCATTTGAGTGACTAAAAACTGAATTTTGTTGACAATATTAATATGCTCTTTTGTTTAATGTCTATCAATGTTTAGATGTTTAATCAGATTAACACTTTGCTGAGGACTCACAGGAATACCTCATTCTGACAATGCTCAATGTTTGTCATCCACCAGATAACACCTGTTGGAATACCAGGTTCTTTCTTGCTCCAAGTTAAGGGTGAATAAAACTCAGGAGTCATTGTTTTTGAACTCTCACTCTGAGTTTATTATCCTTATATATTACAAACTCACGAGATGTGAGCTTTTTCTAACAAGTCGAGAAAATGAGCCTAAAATGGTGTTTATTCAAGGTTATTTAAGTCCCAATTATCCAATGCACAGTTGTCATCTATATTATTTATGCTTCTAACCCAATTATGATCACCCGAAACCCGCAACGCAGACATCTTTCACCCATGTGGTTTTAGAGAAAACCACCCAGATTTGTGAAGAAGAAGGAAGAAGAAGGTGGAAAAAAGACAACTAACCCACACTCAAAATTCTCCATCTTGGCTCCCATATTTCACCATATACTAAAATCCCAAATCTAAGTTTTTCACCCTGTGAGATCACACAATACTATCCAAACTACACACACACTGTTTCTGTGCTATCACTCAATTTCTGAAGCCTTTTCCAAGGTCTCAGGTCAAACCAGGTGTTTACTTGAGGGTTGGCACCCTTAAATTCAGAAAGCCTGAAGTTTTCAGCTGTCATAGTTCCTACAAACACCAAGCTACATTCCTTCACCTGAAAGATTCTGCATGCATCACATCCCAGTGTATCCTGGGAAGGAAAATAGCAGTGCAAATAGACCCAGTTCTTAGCAAAGAGGTTTCAAAAGACAGGATGATCCAACCAAGCAGCTTGCTGGCAAGAAAAAAGGGCAGTCCCACTCATCCCCTTCCCTTTCCTCGGCACTGCTCTTATCTCCTGTCAAACAGACTAAGCACAGTGAAATGGCCAAATGAATCACCTTGTAGGGGCATAGAGACCTCACGGGAGAAATTTCACCATCAACTCTTTGGAAGGCAGGATCAAGCCTGTAGGGGCACTCTGAAGTAATTTATATGTGGGAGGAAGAATCTAAACTTACATGATCCTCAGCTTGAGTGGAGGTTTTCGTGCAAAATTTTCAGGAAATTGGAAGCGGTGTAAATTTTTTTTTTTTTACAGTGTTTCGCTGTTTGATTCATTTTTGAGAGTTACCTAGGGCTCTAACTAAAAGAGAGAAATGAATGAGGAGGATCTCATCTGTTTGTCAGTGTGATGAGGAGATGCAAGGTGTGACCCAAGTGCATTTTTGGGTGACATGTTAAAGCAAAGTTCTGACCACCTTGCTCATTAAAGATCCCACTGCAGTAATTATATCTGTAAAGTGTGTTAACTCTGATGGCCTGGCCAGATGCCAAGCTTCAAAACTGCATTCTCCCATCTTTGTTTCTAGCAGATGCTATAGTCTTAATTTCCTCTCCAAAACAGCTCTCTTATTCTAGACTGCTAAATCCTTCCTGTGTTTTACCACAAAGTTTCAGCACTGTAATAGATTAAACCATCATTATATGGTTTCTGTATCAACTTGTAAAGCAAGGGAGTAATTCACAAGATGAAAGGCAGCATAAAAATGTAAACTACTAAAAGTTTTGGGCCTGCTTACTGCAATATGAAATTTGGCCAGTGGCAAAAAGTAGTCAGCTGAGGGAGAGTTGAGTGGCTCTATTAACCATTGACGTGCAACATTTCTCCCAGCATGTTCAGTGTCATGAATGCATAAATTTGACCTAAAAATCAGATCTTTATGTACATCGTGGTACTGTCTGGCTTTCTTTTTTAGGTCAGATTGTCATCGGATTTATACTACAAGCAGTTACACATTCTGCTGGAGAGACACTTGTGTTAAAAACAAAAATAAGGTAGTACTTGGGCTTTTTGTATGTGCTTGGTTACCTGTGGGGGCTCAATTCAGGAGAGTAATTTCAAAAAGGACACAAACAAGCCATCTGTGTTCAAGTTCTCCCCTGTCTGATGCTAACACTAGGTGTTTAGAGAGAGAACATAAGAGGAGGGCACACCTGTAGCAGTATTTCCCCTGGCAGTATCTCCCCAGATTCTCCCTCTACAGGGCTGTACACAGAGGAACAATACACAGGATTGTGATGTGAAGAAATGATATACAGATGTAGCTGACACTGAAAATGCAATTTGCATAATATGGTAATGTATGCATTATAGTCCCAACTACATACATGATCAAAGCATTCATTATAAATGATAATGCAAATTAATTTTAGGCTCATTATTATTAATTGAACCTGAATAGAAATCAGATTCAGTAAAAATAGAATAAAGAAACAAAATGAAACTATTTAGGAAAACAGACATTAATGCTATTATTCTCTCTCACTTACAGGTATGCACATGCTTCTTCTGCCTGTGTTTCTCCTTCTGTCTTCTCTGGTGTTATTTCAGATAGAAATTCTCCTTTATTCTGCAGTTCCTTCTCTTGGTTTCTCTTTTGATGTCCATGTCACTCTCTCAGCACACTTTCTTAAATGTATTATTAGGGTCTGCATGGTCTAATAGGTTGCCATTGCCCTAAGCTTTATTCATTCCTTTTCCAAATTAAATCAAGTTTGGGCTTGAATAATGTTGATAGAGACATTTGCGTAAGCTAAGTTTGTTACTCCAGTAATGGGGTTGTTTTTGTGAATTAATGGGTCATTTGTTTTTAGAAACAGAACACCAGCATGTTCCTGATGTTCCTGCTCCTTCTAATAACTCTCTAATGGTGATCTTTTGTCCTGTTGTAATGGTTTATAGTTTCTGCAGTGCCTGGAGATACGAGAAGGATAAAACTCTAGGATCTAGCCATTACCCAGCACTGAAGTTCCTGTCCTAAAGTGGGTTTAAAATCATTTAATCATGTAATGTAATTAAATCCTGATTTTTGCTAAATATTTACATCTGGTGAGATTATTTTTTTTCCCTAGACAGTACTAGAATATGATCCTCAGTGACTACAAAATTATTTAGCATTGATAGCGCTCAACTGTACGAAGTGCATGGTTAGTTTCCTGAGAATTAAAGCCACCATTAAGATATGAGATATCTTTTTTTCTTTCTGTGAATAGTTGAGCTTAATAATAAACACATTTTCATGCATTGGGTAAAGACTGAACGCAGTTGTAGGTGCAAAACAATATTAAATTTCTTCCTAAATTGAGGAAGCTATAGAGGACAGATCAAGTTTGTGATCTCATTTCTAGGAACATTCGTCTGCCTCTCCTGAGTAAGATCTTAACAGCTTCACTCTGGCATTTTAAAGGAAATGCCAATTTAAATAATAATTCATCTTATTCATTTCCTTACTGTTATTATTTCACATGTGTCTTTGTAAGAAATGTTAATGAAACAGCATCTTTTTTTTTTTATGGTGCATACTATATTGGTACTTATAACTGCAGTGACGTTGCACAGAACTTATTATCTTTATGTCACGAGATGTATTACTCCACACCCAATCACTTTCCTAAAATAATTTTGGAAAATGTATTGAACGCTGTTGCACTTATATCACAGTGGCAACCTTTGAACCAACAGGGCCGATATAAATAAAATATATATATTTATATCTATAAAGAGAGAGAATGTGTGTATATGTATATAAATATACATATATATACTCTGATCCATTATTGCCTACATCACCTACAGAGAGCAAAAGTAGAGTGAAAACTGGAAGGCTAAAGGGAAGTATTTTGTCCCTGTCCCTTGATGGCAACTCACACTTTTACCGTACTGTATTTCAGATATTCTCACCCTGTCTCCTTCAAGAGAGATACACACAAGGAAAAGCTGAAATACTTCTTCCATTGTCCAACACACAAAACATTTTGCTGGGGAAGTTCTGGTTACCAAATGTGTCTGCAGAATGTGTGGACACCAGCAGCAGTAGAGCATGCACAAAAGACTGGCTTTGTCTCCTTTATTCATGACAAATGACATTTTACTTCATGTGCACCCACTGAAGTCAGCAGGGCTCGAAGCAGAGTATGCAGATATTGATTTTGAATCCTGGACCAGAACCTCTCAGTCTTTCCAAATTCCACATTTTTCAGAAATGCTGGTCACCATTTCAACAGCTCTAAAACTGGATGTTGCAGGTGTCTCCCATTGACAGCTGCAATTTTCCTGATGCTGTGCAGCACAGGATGTCCACTCTCATTACGTTTCAAGACACGGGAAATGAAACTCAGTATCTGAATGCATAAGAAGGAAGGAGCCTTTTAAAGTTCAAGGTAAGTGCCATGATTTTTAAGTTGATGGAGGAGGAGAAGAGAGGATTTAATGGATCCTTTATTTAATTTTGAAACTTGCTTTTCATTTTTAATGTTTCCTACAGGATTCAAGAAGCCTGTTGACACACCAGTACACACTGGTCTATAAAAATCAATTACAGACTTTAATACTAATATGTAGCGGCTTCCACCCCCGCAAAAGCCCACAGTGAGGAGGTTCACAAATGGGAACTGAAGGCACTGCCAGGCACTTGGATCCTTATTGTGAAGACTGGCTGAAGAGAAGCATGCAAAACACCAGGTGCTGCATATAAACCTTTGAATCAGAATGGGTAACTGCACAAATGATAAACAAAATAAAAGTACATTGAGAAATATGCATGTGTTCACTGCACTCAAAATTAGACTATTGCATTGTTTCCTGAGGCCATAATTTGCATCAGATGTTCAGCAGGATTCAAAATCTGACAAAATATTAATGTGGGAAACAGGAAACTCCCAAGGTATAAACCCAGGGTTTCTAAAAATCCTACTGGAGAGGTCATACCTTCCTACGTAGTAAAGCATAAGGTAATTCCTTCTTGTCAAGAGCAAGAAGGAGAATTTTCCCAAAAATATATGTTTATTTCTTCCTTAGCTCCTTACACTTTCTCTAGACTTCTGGTCACTAATGGTATGATGCTGGAAATTGTGGTCTTCTGTGGTCTGATCCAACATGGTCATTCCGACAGCTCTAATCAGGATGGATATTCAATAAAGAAATAATTCTTGGGACATGCAGAAGGAAGAAAGGGACAAAGCATTCCAGGCCAAGGTCAAAAAGTCTCTATGAGCTCTCTTCTAGATTACCCACTGTACTTCCTATTTTCACATGGCTTACTCTTTCAGATTTTGACTTGCCTGATGCCTTTCCGTTTCATGGGATTTTAATTTCCAGATATTGACAATAGGTGTTTTACCTTGGATGACAAGCACGACAAACTGTAAAGTCATGTCCTAGACATTCTGGTACTTGCTCATATCCTGGTATGATCTCATTTTAAGGAATGTGATTGAGATCTCCAGCATTACAAGCTGAAATCAGGATTTGGTTATATCTGCCATGGACCATATGAAATAATGTCTCTCTCTGAATTTCAGCTCATGCCAATATCTTCGTAGCCAATGCTGGGAAACATCACTAATTACTGTGGCTGTTTATAGAGCTCAAAAACAGAATATTTAATTTTACCAGCCTCTAAGGACAGCAAAGGTGAATTTGAACTCTAGTTAAAGTTTTGCTGATTACTCCTGACCTTTCTGGGACAAAAACACGAAGGTCACTGGAGTCATGACTTTTTTCACATTCTGCTTGTCTTTGTCATTCCCCTAATAATGCGGAGGACTAGAAACAAGAGCTGGGTGGTGTTTTTTTCCCCCTGCCTGGAAATCTATTTAGATTAGTCACCAGGTTTTCCAGTCTACGGTCCTTGAAGGTCATTTGGTTTACAGCTGAAATTCTCAATTGGAACCTCATCTTGTAATCAGAACTTAAAACCCAAGTGAGGTTTTGTATCTCCTCTGAAAGCATAGGTTGTTGTGTGATTAGCTTCAGAATGTTAAATGGACTGTCTGTGTAATGATGGGTAATTTTGGGGGGCTTAAATTGCTCTGTGAGAAGACCTGTCTTGAATAATAATCCTGGGCTATATTATAAGGAACAGTATTCTAGGCTTCTCCTAAATGCTAATTCTATTACACATTAACATTTCCCTGGCTGTAAAATGGCAAAAGGCAGGCCAGCAAGATGTAAAAATCTTGCAAAGTGCATTTTCACTTATAGACTGTTCCTAAGAGCAGGCCATTTCCTGAAAACGTCCCTTAAATAAGCATCCACTTACAGTGGTCATCATCACACAGTCAGCATCTGCTAATAGCTGTTCCACAGCCTGGGCTGCTGGCAAACACAGAGTGTTTGTTGTAATCTATAGAGTGATGGAAATGCCTGCGTAATTTTTGCACTGTTTTTTTAAAAACTATTCTTGGCCCTAAGTATGGAGCATCAGTCACACTGATGTATTCCTAGGGACTATTCACAAAGCCTGGTGTCCTGCACATTCTTTGTTTCTGTAAGACTACTGGTGAGAATCTAAACGCCCTCTTAAATTTTTTGTTGATCGATTATTTTAATGTTTCTTTGGTCCATGTGCAACTCAAACACAAACATTTACATGTATGTGTGTGTATATATAAATAGTTAAAACTGAAGGCTTCTTGAAGGAAACAATGCACCCCTACCATGATATTGTTATGGAGGATAGTACTTAGCTTTGTTAGGGGAAACAAGTTGTTCACCAACATTTCCTGATATACAAGTTGACCTTGGATTTCTTCACTGTTATTGCACTTTAGGTTGCCAGTTTCAGAGACTAACCCATGGATGGCTTCAGCATGGTCCATCTCCCTGTTTGCCCCAGTTGCTGCCCCCCTTTCTGTGTTTCCATTTGACCTCCATAAATGGATATAAGCAGGAGGTTGTCCTGCACAGGGATGAGTGTCAGACGCTGCCTGTGCAGGGACAGCTTGATGCATGTCTCCAGGTGGATGTCACTCCAGAGTCCCCCAGCATCACACCATGACCTGTGATGTCAGCTCATTGCTTGTTCCAGCAGGCATTATTGTCACTTACTGGCAAGCCAGGCCTTTCCAGAACATCTCTGTGGGCAGATGGTGCTTCCCTATCTTGGCTCCATTCTTAAGGAGTCTGAATCATCACCCTTTGGACACACCTTGATTCCTCTCTGGGTCTGCAGGAGCCGACATCATCCAGCTCTTAATCTCTTCTCCAGAAGCACTAAACTCTAATGCCAGATTACCTTTTTCCTTTATCTTCTTTAGCCATTCCACAAGCAGAGCTTCTTTTAAGTGATTACTTTTATATATTCATTTTACACAGATGAAAAAAAGTACCGTGGATTTCAGAATAGTTCATTCCAATGGATTCCAGCTCAGCAAGTCCACCAGCTTCCCAGAGGTTGCAGACACCAGAAACACGAATGCACCCCTACTCTCCATGGTTTTTAATTTACTGGGATCCAAATTATGTTGGTGTTGCTTCACATCTCTCTGATGTAAAGATGATGGAAAAGTGAATATCTGGGAAAAAACCTAGCCACGTAAGGAATCATCACTATCCAGAACTACATGTGTTTTTCAGTTGTCATCAGCCAAGCAAGACCCTGACTACTTTGGAGAACAAAAGGCAGCAAAGTCATTAAATAATTTTCTTTTACTGAAATTAATTTCATGAGTCAGATACATCCCAGGGACCTGGGCCTACATTTGTAAAGCAGGTTATTTTGCTGAGGCCAGGCTGACTTTTCCAACTAGCTTCCTTTCTCCACAGCTGAGATCTCAGAAGAAATAAAAATCAGTTTAACTCATGTTAAAAGGGCACCTTTTAACTCTATATACCCAGACCCATCAGCCTCCTGCCTCTCTCAGGCTGGCAACCAAATACCAGCATGTTGGAGAGTGTGTTTACTTTTTGATGAAGTACAGACCTTAAAAAGCTAAGCTGGACACAAGGTTCATGACAGACAGCAAGGTCTTTTGCAGAAACATGCAGCTGCAGAAAGGGCCTGCTTACATGGAATTGCAGGAAGGTTATGGTTTGAGATATTTTACTTTTTAACAGGCTGTGGAGTCTCCTGGATCTATGTGGACACTACACTGGCTCCAGGGGTCACGTCTCCAGCAATAGTGTAGGTAGCTGTGTGCTCCCTTCTAGCACACGATTTAGTTGATGTTCCTGAACCTAATGAATTTTGGCGGCAGGAATGATAATAGCAGACAATTGTTTGTCTCCGGTTCCTAAATTTTGTTAGAGAGTTAAAATAAACCTGTCTGCTTGACTAGTCTCATGTGCAACAAAACAAAAATAAGCCTTCACAAAGAATCATTTTCAAGTGCCATTTTACTTTTTGTCTTAGGCTCACAAATGTCTTTCATGTTTTCTGATATGTCAAATACCAGAATATGTCTGGAACGCACAGACATATTCTCTGGGTGGCTTGTGATATAGAAAAAAGAGCCTTCTGCCGCTTTCCTTACCTCCTTCCTAGTATTTTTTTTTTCTTTCTAAGGCTTGCAATAGATGCTTATTTGTAGCATGGGCATGAAACACTAATGCTATTTTAATATTGTATTATTTTGCAGCATTTTGGAGCCCAGTCCCAGCTCAGGAACCCCTGTGAGTTAGACATCGTGCAGACAGGACAAAGTCAGCCCTGGCTGTGAGGACAGCCCATCCCTCACTGCACCTCCCAGGGCCACAGGAGACTCACATTGTAAATGTTGATGCATTCAACACATCTGCCACACATGCAGATCATGGGGACAGTGACATTGCCTGGGACACTGGGGGCTTGGCAGCAATATCTGTTGGTTGCTAAATGCATCATTCAAAATGAACCATTAAAAAAGAAAAAAAGCTTAAAGCTGGTGTTTGTCATGTGAATGCTGCTTTGGAGGGTCATGGGGAGCAGGACTTTTTAGGTCAAACATTAAAAGTTCCCCAGACCTGTAGGAAGTCACAGCCTTAATTTGAGAAGTGAATTGGAATTTAATTTCAAGGAACTAAAAACTTAGGACATTTTTGCAAGGAGGGATAGGTTCCCATTTCACTTTTCAAAATATTACCCCTTCTGTTTAAAATAAAACCCTCCCACGGACAGACCATTCCTGACACTCCAGAGCAGACAGAAAACAGCAATAACTCTGCTGATTAGACCAGCACAGTGCTTGCCCACTAACAATAGCCAGAGAAGAAAAATCCCTGTTATGGTCCTGCAATGAGGCCTCTTTTCCTTTGTCAGTAAGAGAATCACAACTAAATTTTACTGGAGCCAAAGTGAACTAAAAACTAAAATCTTGCCCTCCTCTGGTCTCTATCTCTAGCATTGTTGCTTGACTTTACATTGAAGCCATCAAATAAAACTTCAAAATGGCATAGGACCAGTGACCTACCGTTTAGCATCAGCACTTTTTCCATAAAAGCAAACCTGCTTCTGCTAGAAATAGCTACAGGCATTTGACTCATTAAGTTTCTGTTTGAATGAATATTTTTTTTGATCAAAATAAAATGTGATTTCTAAGTTAGCCCCCCAAAAAATCTATTAAAGCTCTTCCCAAAAACAAAGCAGATTTTCTATCTTTTAAAGTAGGGATCATAACTAAAGGCTGTTATTTCCTTTTTCTATTCAGTTATTTGGGCAATTAAATATATTCAGAACAATTTTTTTTCTCCTGGAAATCTCATAATTTTGTCCCTCAAAATAATAATAACAGAGTGGAGTAATTCATTCTAGAAAGATAAATAAAATTGTTCTCTGCCTCCCAATTCTTTTGTTTTGACCTGTAGATCAAAATAGGATAATGTTTCTTGTTAATAGAAATAGCTCTGTAAGAGGAAACATGTTGACAGTGACTTCAAAACAGTTCCAAACAATGAATGACCTAGCATCCTTGTTTAAAATCCCTCATAAAAATCTCCAACTTCCAAGACTGTAACCTTCCAAGGTCTGTTCCCAAGGCTGGTCTCCATGTCCAGCTGATGTTAGGCTTGCACTCACTGCTGGACTGTGTCCCCTGTTCTACAGGTGATGCTGTCCAGGGAGATTCCTGGCACCAGTAAAACACCCTCCAAGCTGCTGCATGTTATGTTTTTCCAAATTATCTGCTGGTTCATTAAAACACAGTGAAAAATTATATACTTCCAAAAAGTCAGTGGGGGCGGCTGCAGGAACATGATTTCTCTTGGACAGAGTAAAACCATTGGGACCCTGACCCATATCTAGACTTTAAAACAGTAAAAAAAAAGAGCAATATTTTGCGATTTCTTGCAGCTGAGGGACTTTTTGTAGATTTTTGAAGGACTTCAAACTACTCATATTAAATACCTGCCACACTGATAAATACAGGTTATGCTCTGCACAGATCAATAGGTCTTTCGCCACAAATTGGAATATTCCATGTATGATAAAAGTTGCAGCCACAGAGAATCCTGCTGTATGAGAAGTATATTGTGGTGGCCATAGCTGGGAGATATTTGGCTTAGCTCCCTTGATTGCATAAATGTAAAGTCCACTTACACCAGCTGTGTGTCTGGCCTTAGAAGCTGATTTATTGTTTGGTCCCTTAGCCTAGGTCAAGACTATCATGCATGTATCTAATTGAATGTGCAGAACAGTGGACATGGAAAGAGAAAATATGTTTGAAAAAAATAATTAAAAGTTTGTCAGAAAGCTACAAGATCATTCCTAGTTATTTTTAGAGTGCTCATGACAAATTTCTGATACGCTAACCACCTGTGAGGGCACTGTTAGCTCCTTCCTGCGAGAAAGGCTCCCACTAGGTCTCCGTCTTTACAGCCAAAGTTTTCAAGGACATGGCTTGTTGCTTAATTCATTTGATCCTATTGGCTGGCTGTCAACAAAAGTGTCAATCCTGTATTTGTAACGTCATAAACTTCCAAGTATGATGTTGTAAACTGAGGACCATGACTTTGACTTAAGGGCAGCAGCAGATGGCCGAGGCACGCACTTACGAGCTTGTTTTCAGGAATCGAGACCTTGCGATCATAACACTAAAAAGTTGCTTCATTGGAAAAAAAGGCAAGAAATCATTTTGCCGAAGTGCCCCTACTGTTTCTTCAAACCCTCCTGAAAAAAACATAATTGATTTCTAAGATCTGTGCAAGACTGCATATTTATTGAGCTGAATGAAATATGGATTGCATGAATTCTGCCGGTGTGACATTCAACCCACTCGAATATTATGAGTTTGACAGTTTGACTCTAACTCAGTTTATTTCCCACTTGAGAGACTGGAAAGGAACAGATGGGGATGTGAGAACGACCAGGGAGGGGAAGAGCGTGCAGCAGCTTGTGCTGCCGGGCCCTGGTGTGAGCGCACCTCCCCGCAGCCACTCGGGGGTTGTGACGGCCACCAAGAAGTGGTTTTCCAGACACTGTTAAAGCTGCAGAAGCGCACGCAAGCTCCTAAAGCAGGCATTAGGCAGCCCCAGAAGGTACGAGAAGGTCTGCTGAGTATGGGCTGTGCCAAATTTAGCACTGGAGGAGAAAAGGTGATAGAGGTCAGCTTCACAGGTCTTGTAGGACGTTGGCTGTCTCAACTGGTCATCGCTGCTGTCAGGCATACCCCGACGTTAGTGCTGAGTTAATAAATAACTGGTAGCTGCATCATCACAATATTTACTCCACTGGTCTGAACATTTTTTCCCCCCAGTTGATAGCATCTCTCTTTTTAAAATGTTTTGTGTGTTTTCAGGTCTTTTGTCTACTTACCACATTTTGTGTCCTTATTACATATACTGCTTAGTCATATATTTACTGAAAATTAATGAAGAAGAACACTTGGCACGTTCCAGAGTCAAAATACTTTGCAAACATTAACTAATTAATAATGTATCCCTTATTTTCAGACATGCTAGCATGCTTGAATGCCGAGTGAAATTCTGCTAAATCATTGTCTCCCTGCATGTCCCGTGCTCTTTTGCTAACCCGTTACATGGTTCAAGAGTCTGATTATTCAGTTTGGTTATAGACAGCAAATATGATTCAAACTTTTAATAAGCGCATGATTTCCAAAATGTGTCTATAATCCAGACCATGCTTCTAAACAGAGCTCAATGTGACACACAGCAGTGCCTGAGTGCATGAGGTACGATCTTACAATAAGCTGAATGTCTTCTACTTGACAAAATATAACCACTGTTTTAAGAAGGTCTGACCCCAGTTGGCAGAGGCTTTGCCTAGGAATCAAAGAGGTTTTACTATTTTGTTGTATATTCCAGTGGAGACCCTGAACTGAGCACACTCCGTATGCCAACAGGGACACTACTGCAGTAGCGCCAGCACTGCCTTCTGCAGCAGCTCGGGCCAGGGCCCTGCATTTAACTCCTTGACAGCCAAAAAGACTCAGACTGTTGCTCTCCAGATAGAAAACCAAGATACAAATCTTATAATTAACATCAGCTATGCCCATTCTTTATAGAGCCTTGTAACTGGTTTGGTTCAAAGGTGTTTGTTTTCATGGCAGACTTTATAGAGGCTGCACCTTTATTTATCCCAGGACACCCTAATAAATGTTTGAGTGCAAGGCTCAGTTACTGCAATTCTCTCATAGCAGGAGTTTGCCATAACTCAGCTGGTTCACGAGGCTTGCTCACAGATCTGACAGCTTGAGTGATATTGCTCCCACCTTGCTTTCCCTGATTTTTGCCAGCATTTGTATCGCATTGCCTTTTCTGTTTACCATCTCCCTGCTGCCTTAGCACAATGCAAACTGCTGTCCTGAAAGAATCATGGAGCATTTGGAAAATATTCCTTTGTGAAACTTCGAACAGATAAAGTAATGTGCAAGTCCAGATGCCTCTTTAAGGGTTTTCATATTTTGAAGGTGAGGGAGGGATTCCAAGGCTTAAGGTTTTGTTTTTGTTTTAGAAATACAGGGAGAGTGCTCTGGGTCTAGACAATGTATGGTGTTAGATCAAGAGCACTGAACACTACCTTCATTCAGGTACTACAGCCAGAAGAGATAACTTCCAAAGATTCACTTCCTAGAATGTGTGATGCCCTTCTAGGATGTACCATCCACTTACCCAAAAAGAACAAAAGGCACAGTATGTACATACTCTTGGGTAACACTGCTGAAGAAGGAACAACTAGTCTCTCTCTTCATGAGAGGCTTATCTGAATTCTGTACACCAGTTCTTCTGATCTGCAATGTTTGCAGTTCAGTCACAAATTTTTCTCTACATTTTCCACCTCACTTGAGTGTTCCAAAGCCTAATATGAGAGCAAGCAATGTGCTTTTTCTGGTCTGCAGAAACCAGTATGCCCTACTTTTCACTTTCCTTAGAAAAGAGTTTTTTTTCTTCAGAGAGTGTTCTGTAGAAATGCAATGAATCCTCCAGCCTGCTATTTTATAACATGCTGTATTCCCAAGGTCAATCGATTATTATTCTATATTAATCATTAAACTTCTGATTAACTCTTGCCATCCCTGAACCCTTTAGAACTTGCACAGAACAGTGGCTGTACTGATATTTCTTGCTTTCTTTGTTCTTCAGGTTATATGGAGTGGTTAGGGGTGAGCCTGACACTACTAGAATTTAGGTAACAAAGTAGAAGAGATTTTTAAGCTGATTTAAGAGAACTGCAATGGCATCTAGGCACTGATACAGAAACAGCAGCTCTTCTGTCATGCAGAAATTAAACCGCTTGCCGAAGAACTTATTGCTTCTAGGACTCCCAGACTAGTCCTTATAAATAGCAAACTTGTAAATAGTTTGACAGCCTTCAGGGACTGCTGACCTTGAATTCCCTTTCTATGAGTACATCCAAGATCATGCAAGCAATCCGTGTTAAGCAACACCTATATTTATAAAACTTACAGAAATGCATAATGTAGCAGACCTGGCTTGAAAACAGCTACTGTTTTGACTGGTTTGCTGTTCCATGGTTGTAATACAGGGACAAAAGAAAATTCAGCCATTAGTTCATCCTTGCCCTTAAGGAACATCACTTCTATGATTAGCTTAATGCTTTTTGTTTGTAATCCATTCAAACCCCCAGGCCTCCTAATCCAGTTCTCACTTCCATGCTACTCATAAAAATAGTCAGAATAACCCACAGTGAAGCAATTTTTCAGCATTACGCCCAGACCCAGCTTTTAGGTCTCTTTGTCCCAGATCCTTGGAGCTGTTTGTCTACCCTAAATGTCAAAGAAGCAAACTCCCATGAACACTCCTGTCTTTGGGGATTCCCAGCTGCCTCTCAGACATCTGCAGGCAAGGAGGGAGGAATGATTCAGAAAAAAGGCTTGCAACTGAGGTGTGTTTCCTTGATTTAAAGAGAACACAACGTAAAGCAGCTCCTTGGATTTTTTTTTGACCAGGGCCAGGAACTGGATCAGAGACCAGAAAAGCCATGTTTCAGAGCTCACACTGACATCTGTGCCTCTTTCCAAACTCACATCGAGTATTTCTCAGTTAGTGACTTGAAAAAAACCACGAGCAAATACAACCCCAGACTTCCATCCCAACTATTAATTCTGATCATCGACATACTTTAGGGGTTTCTCTTCACCTTAAATATTATTATCAAGGCACTGGTGTCGACTGAAATGTTTCCATTCAATAAAGCTGTTGATTCATACTGGCAAAGAATTTAGTAATTTTTTTTAATGGATGCTGTTATATGGGAAGTGCTACATTTGTCTGTTTTGTCACCTGAGTACTGAATTGCTCTGGTGAGATACTTAATACTATTTCTTCAGGCTAACCTTGCAAATGTAGCTTAATGGGAAAATGTGTAACATTATTATTAATTTAAAACTGAAATTACATATGTTCTACTTGGACTTGCATTTAAATTTGCTTAATATTCTCTATATATAATTTAATGCATTTTGGCCTATCAGAGTTGACTGATAAACTAATAATATCAAGTGGGTCATTTAAAGTAGTGGAGTTGAAATATGCTTGTTTGTAAAATTGAAAGAAGTGCACTGATTAGGTGGAAAATTGGAATTTGCAATGTTTCTTGTGTTCTTTTGGTTTTAAGAATCCTGATTATACAGCATTAATGCCTCCAGCTTAAACTCAGTATTTAAACTGATGCAAGCAGGAATAAGGGAACATAGATCTGCAGTGCATTGCTCGGGCCTATTGAGTTCAGGCCATTTTGGGGGATTTACAATGAAGAAATAGATTTGGGATGGAAGACAGCAAGTCACAGGAGCACTCTGATTTCCATGCAGGACTCCCATCCCCCAGCTGCCCAGACTGCATGGCAGAGCAGCTGCCATGCACCCCCTGAAACTGGATTTCTTTTCCATGGAAACCAGGGAGCAGGTTCCCAAACCTAAGCTGAACGGGCAACTGGATGCACTGGGAATTACTGCCAGGCTTCTGAGTTCAGCTGTTAGCCATTCAGGATCACACAGTC
Organism: Irena cyanogastra; assembly: GCA_013397155.1. Classification (NCBI taxonomy): domain Eukaryota; kingdom Metazoa; phylum Chordata; class Aves; order Passeriformes; family Irenidae; genus Irena; species Irena cyanogastra. The sequence goes on from VWZV01000538.1 coordinate 661,417, forward strand.
AGGTCCTCTACTCCAAATCACTATGATTATGTTACAATAGCAAAACATAAAATGGGAAGAGTAACTCGTCACCAAAATAGCTTCACCAAGGTCTGAACACTATTCCAAAGAACAAAAAGGCCCCAGCTTACAGTTGAAAAGTAGTTTGTCCAGGAGTAGAACTGCAGTCCTGTAGTACCAAAGGTAAGTGAAGGGAAAAACAAGGCTTTAAAACACTGCATAAATACAGCAGTATTTCATATAGTAAGTCTGTAAAGACAAAATTTATCTTGTGCCTTTATTTCCGTGACAGAGCCTTCAGTGGCACTTTGGTTCAGAGGTGAAAGGAGTATGGGGAACAACAGAATTTACCAGCCTCGGTGCATTGACAAACCTTCTGAAACCTTATAAATGCAAGAACAGATTCCTTAGTTGCCTGAAGTTGAATTTCACTTGTTTGGTTTAACAGAACTTCCCTTCAAGGTCCTCCATCACTCAAGGATGTTTTATAGAGATAATGCAAAAGGACAGTTGTTTTATTAACAATTTTGCTTTATCTCACCAAATGATGCAAGACAGATTGGGACTCCCTGTTCCCATCAGATAGAGCAGGGATGGCTGAAGAGGTTATCACTGCCAGTTGCCTGCCCTGTCCCTGTCCCAGAGGCCAATGCCACCATCACAAGTCAGCCCAGGAGAACAGGCACATCTGTACCTCCGCCAGCAGAGTTCATAACCCAGCATATTAACTTAAATTGCCACTTCTGTCATTTTAATTTGCCAGGCTGTAATTTGCACAGCAGGAACCCTGGTGCATCCAGCCCACCCCACAGCCTTGTCTGGGAGAAGGGGGCACACAGCAAAGACCCTGGCAAAATTCAACATGGATTCCAACTCAGAGTCTTGTATTTCTGATTTTTCATGGCCACATATGTTATACTGTACCATTACACACACCATTTATGGGATTCTCTCTAAATGCACCTGCAAAGGTTTGTCACCTCTCTTGACTTTTAATTACAGCTGGTAGGGAATTTCTGCCTGAAAATGCTTTTCACTGATAAATACTGATGCCTCAAATTTGGGGATTGCTCCAAAAAAGAGATATAAGCAGGAAAGAGCTAACTAGCCATATGAAGAGTAAATGTATTTTGAGGTGGAGAAGGCTGGAGGAGAGGAAGGAGATGTGAATTTGTCAAATGGGGTGGACTGGATGCACATATTTAATTGCTGTGATTTAGAAGGGAGGCAATGTTTTATACTGTGACAAATCTTGTAGCAGAGGAGAGCTGCTGCCAGCCCGAAACCAACACTAACCCAGAGAAAAACACACTCATAACTGTCTCCTGCAGCATTTCCCTTTGGATCAGGCTGAACCTCCCGGGATGCAGCGCATTGATGCTGTTTGCCTCACATCCTCCACCTGCAGAGAGTTCAGGGGCACTCAGAGCCTCCTCAGGCCCCGCAGCCGAGGAACTCTTCGCTCTCCAGGGCTCCCTGCATCCCGCCAGACACAGCCTCCATTCCTCCGGCATCAGCAGGCACGCTCTGCCATCCTGCCAGTGTCACTGCAGACGTTTCAATAATGCATGAGCAAGGCTCCTGCCCTCATTTTTTACAGTTCTTAATCAGATAAAAATTAGATGTTTCTTAGGTACTGCCATCCACGGGGCTGCCGTGGCAGCTTGGTTTGTGGCGAGCCTTGCACGTAGAAATTTCTCCGCACGCTTGGGAGTTGGTGCCGTGGCTCTGGAGAGCAGCCTCCCAATTAGGCACAACAAAGCACGTCATTTCCATTCTGAGACTACAGGTAAATCCTTTAATTAAAGAAGTCTTACGTACTTCAGTGGTTCCTTCTGGAACCACAGGATCCTCCTGAGGACACAGATGTCCTGCTCCACTTCTCCAACCCAGTCCTATTCCTGGACCTCCTCCTTTTCATTAACGTGAGCATGACAGGGTGGCTCTCGGCTCATTTGCATTCAAGGTCTGACCTGACAACTGAGGGTCACTCAAGGACACAGCTGCAGCAACTTCTCTGTGCTCTCCCTGGTGACTCCATGGTGGCCAGGATGCCAAAGCCGCACAGATGAGGCAGAGCCCCCGCCCCCGAGGGTTCCGTGTGCCTGCTGTGATTTGCCTCACAACAAATAATTTCCATCCACCTCTCCCCTCCATCCCCGGCTTTTGCCGCACTCAGAAGCAGGTGGAACACAGCAGACGTTCCCTGTGGAGCACACCTTGTGCACGCCAGGTATTCCCAACTTTCTCGTGTGGCCAAGCCAAAGGCACAAACAAACAGGGGTTGTGATGAGGTCCCGAGCAGAGACGATGCAGAGGATGTTTGCACAGCTGGCGCTTCATGGTGGTCCTGAGGTGAGGCTGAACCCCCTCTGGCTGCTCTGGGGAGGGGCCCTGACCCCCACTGCTCTGGGGCCCAGCCCCAAGTGCTCCAGGAGCACAGCACAGACCAAGGTCCTTCCCACGGGCTCTGCAGGGCAAACACAGGGCAAATTCAGCCAAGCCTCGGAACAGAACCTCACTGTAGATGCAAAGCTTCCCAGAACACCTATCCATGAGAAAGGCAGCAAAGTTTATCCATTCAAGAAGGAGACTGGTTTTTAAGGCTTCTTTCTCCTCACGAATTGCACATACAAGCCCGGTATTAGAATACCTGCAACTAACATTTATTTTCAATCAATGGCATAAATGAGGCTGTGAAGTTATTTCAGCAACTATGAAATAATTACATTTTGGTACCACATGGGCTTATGCTCGCTTTTCCTTTTTTTTCTTCTTTAACACAATTTAGCAATTCTGCTCTTCTGCAGATGGCTATAAAAATTATTCAGGGGAAAAAAAACATTTGAGGACTTTTTAACCTTCAAAAAACATTCTAGAACTTTCTTTTGTAAAACTTTGCCACATATTTAAATGTATTGGGGCAGATCCGGTTAGTATTCATGTTCTTACTTGTAATAGTAAAAATATTTTGACATATTTCTGGGAGTAGTCAACCCTGTTAGCTCCCACTTAAAGTGCAATTATTCAGGAATATTATAGATCATTATGTGGCTTTGGGGAAAAATAAGTATGACTCAAGTGCCCATTAGTGAAAGTGAAATGGTAGTAGGACACCTAGGAAAGCACATGTGGTATTCCCATGAATATCAAATTAATTCATTATGATAGCATTGGTAAAGCGTTAAACTATTTCCTATTTAATGACACAAGATTTATTTGCCAAGGCTGGAATATAAACACTACCTGACAAAGTCATAAGAAAGGGTTTGTCTTGGACAGGTTTATGTAAGAGGTGGCCATGAGTGTCCATCCAGAGGTGCTGGTGGTGGCTCATTTATTCTGTCTCCTTCTTCCCTGCTGGAAGAGCTTACCTGTGGGGTTTGGATAACAACTTACGTGACAAAGAGCTTTTCCCCTTCCAAATTCTGCCTGAATGCAAGCAATAGCAGCTCTCCATTTGAAGACATCCCCTGTTGGGAGGTCAGAGAGCACACACCCTGCAATACACAAAAGACACATTCCCTAGCAGGAATCAGGGAAGTGGTTCCCACACTGCAAAGCACACACAACACTCTGCCTCTGCCTTTCCTGGCCAGCTCCATGCCCTGAGGAGAGAAAATGAGGAGCAGTGATCCCCTGGGCCCATTACAGATCAGCCAATGCAGCCACCCCAAGCTACCTGCACGCCAGCCCCTGGAGCACAACATCTTCTCCCTCATCCTGGGCTTTAAACTGGACTTACACAGCTGCCTCCAGCCTCCTCAGAGTCAGGGATACTCGAGGCATTCTCATGGCACATCACCACAGCACCTTTATTGCTTCAGCTCCTCCTGAGCCAGGGGCTGTTCTTCAGATTTTTGGAGTTTCTGACCAGATCTGTTTATTACCTAGGAATGGACAGGGGTTATGAAATGACCAGAAAGGTGACATTCCGTGGCATCTCTGCTATATTGTGGTAGATCTACCCATTATGGGCAGACAAACAAAGTGTTTTCTCACAAGTTTCTCACTCAGTGATGTTTCAGTTCAACATCCAGCATGGCAATAGGAAAAATCCATATCTCAGGCCAAGGTAGGGCTGCAACATGGGAAAGAAATAAAGGAGTCTGGACAATGACAGGCTACTCTCAGGTGTCACAAATAGGAGAGAACTGGAAAAGAAAGAACAAGGATGTCCTGCCTTGCCGCATATCCCAGGCTTGATCTTCTGCAATGCCTCCTGCTGCCTGATAGATGGGAAAAACAGTGTGCACCTCCTCTCCTCAGAAGGTACCTTTGTAACCTTCTGGAGTTTCCCTCAAAGGCTTCAGGCATATGAACATTAAAACATACTTCCAGTCCCACATCACACAGCCAGGACATGCAGTGATGCTTGTCTCAAAGAATGATGGTTTTCTAGACCTAAGGCATTTGCCCTGTGACCATGATCATTATATGAAGGGAGGGGAATGATTTTGCAAAATACCTTGACCTCAAAGAGTTATTTGCACAAAAGAGCGTTCAAAATTGACCCAGTTGCTAGTTTTCTGTACTGTTTCAATGAATGCTTTTTAACAACTGACCAAATTTTTGCATTTCTCCTCAAGCTTCCCAATTCCTATTACCCAGCTTCTGGTTCCATTCAATTAAAAAAAAAATATGAAAGCACCAGCCAATCCACAATCTTTGAATGTACAATGAGATCCAGAGACAAATTTCCAAAAAGGTTGCAAAGAATAGAATCTTTAGTATGAAAGAGATGGGGGTGGCTTCCTGAGAAAATTCTCTGAAGACCATTCACTAAGGAATCTCTGCAGTCTCCAGTTAAAAGCAAACAAGTTACACAGGAAGCTTATTCAGGAAGCGAGCACCACACTTCAAGGCACCAGTGAAGCTGTCACGGGTCATCTCTCTAGAAAAGGTCTGCAGATCATCCCTCACCCTCTGTTTCCTCTTCAGCCCACTACCCATCCTTCAGTGACCCATTTAGCTGTTCATCTTCTCCTTTAGGGAATGTCTCCCAAGTGCCAGGGCATTTCTCACCAATTGCCTGTTGTCACCTCATCTGACATAGATTTAGTCACCCAGAAGGTTCCCAAGGCAATTGACACTCAACTGATTCATATCCACCACGTTGCAATTAAAAGTCTGCCAACCTTGCAGAGGTTTCTTGTTTATGATGGTGCAAGTTCTCCTTCCTGGCCCCAAAGACTTCCTGGTGACAGTGGTCTGCAAGCCTGATGTCATTCCAGAGAGAGTGCCCCCAAAAATTATGATACACTTGAGAGAGATTAAACCATGAGCCTTTTCTTCATGGAAAGGCAGGAATCAATGTGCAATAGAATTAAACCTGGAGTATTCTTAAGAAAACTCCGGTACAGTCACACCAAAGTCAGCATATGCCAGACCAATAAAATAGAAGAATTAGGAAATGGAGGGGAAAACACTAACACAGAGCTCTCATAGTGATCACAACTCAGGAGAGACTGAGGCACTACCATACATAGTTCTGAAAACCTGCATGCTAAAGAAAAATCAAACATAGGGAGCAAACCATCATTTAAGACATCTTAAAAATAAATCTCAAGAGCTGCTGATGATACTGAAGAAATATATGTATTACTGTTGCCTCAATTTTTAAGGGGGGCTTTGTCAGGTAATAAAGGAGCATAAGAGTAAAAATACACATATATAAGGAAGAATACAGTAGAATTTATCTATCTAGATTTTAACAAGGAATTCCGTATGTTTCCACAGAAGTTAAGCTAAAGAAAGCCCATGTTAGTAGCCATGTTGTAGGTATAGTTAAAGGCCTTTCTAAGGAAAGCAGGAGGATGCAGAAGAATACTGCAAAGAAAGGTCTTGAAACCTACCAATCATTCCCTAAGGTTCTTGGCACACAGGAATGCACAAATGAAATTTGCTGATCACAATGTTAATGTTGAGGTACTGTTAATACAGAGGACTATTAGGATATCACACGGAAAGAAATAAATGACAAATGGAGCAATATAAATTGGATTAAATTCAATTATACTAACTGCAAGGTGACATGCTCAGGGACAAGTAGCAGAAATCTCTTATAAATTGGGAACTTTCAAGTGGAAACCAGCTGAGTACCCTACAGACTTTGTTAAAGCTCTTCTTTCTGCATAAATACAAAGCCCTTGTAAAACACAATCATGTAAGAAGGAAATGCAACCAATCCTAGATGGGACTCAGCAGCCTTCCTTGGAATTCTGGGCATCTGACCATCCATGTCCAGAAAAGGTTATTTCAGGTGAAAAAGATATGGGCAATGATTGAGGAAAGAGAACAGTCACAAGTAAATGTGAGATCAAAAGAAAATGTAGAGCAGAGAATTTCCAGAAAAATCCAGGCAAAAGTTGTACCTGCTATTAAACTGGTGATCAATCAACTTATGAAAAGGATTGGACAAAACAATTGCAGTGATATAGGATTTGAACATTGGATGCTCACAGGAAAATCCCTAAATTTAATCAGCTGAGCAAGAGAAAAAGAGGTCAAAGAGGAGACAGAACTCACAGAGGTTGCCAAGTAGCTTCTGTATGGGTCTTCACTCTGAGGAGAAAAGGGAAATACCTATCTTTGGTTTTGTGAAGGTGAACTGCTGTCAGAGGAGCATAAGAAAAAGTGCTGAAACAACTTGACAAATTAAATTGCAATAAATCACTAAGACTGGAACCTATTCATCTCAAAGTTCTGAAGGAACCAAACAAAATAGCTGAGCTATTAAACATATGTAATTTATCATTAAAAACAGCTACTAGATCAGAGATTTGGAGGGGAGCCAGCAGTAGTCCAGATCTATAATTTAAATAGGTACCCTGGGTGAGCCTAAGAAACATTACTGTGGTCCTGACACAACTGGCTGGGGGCAGCAACCACGTCAGCAGCAACAACAGGGCTTGCTGCAGGAAGCCCCTTTGTGCGAACCACAGCACTCAGGGAGGGTAAAGTATTTATCTTGCTTAGTTTCGGGGCGGCATTGTTTTGAAATACACTGTATCAAAGCTACACAGGAAGAAATATCCTTTGTGGAGATGAACAAGCTCCTGGAGTCACCTCACGGCCTCATATAGCTCCACACTGTGCCAGGAGCTCTGTGGACACCAACACATGTTTCCCTTGTACATTGACTTCAACAAGCCTACTCACCATTAAAGGATTGTATTCTAGGTTGGTTTTTTTTTTTTTCAGTGATGATGTTATTTGCTTTACTTCCTTTTATGGATCAAGATGCCATTATGCAAAATGTTACATATACAAGAAGGACAAGTGAGTGCTATCCAATTATCCAGCAGAGACACGAGAAGCCTGGGCAGGTAGAGGGGGGGACTACAAGAAAACAAGAGCACAGATCAGGAGGGTGAGCAGACTTCCCTGTGCACCCACTGCCAGCTTTCCCTGGAGCTGGACTGGAGGAGAGGATTGCAGCTGCAGCCTGGGGCATCAGGTCTGAGGGATCCCAGGGTGCAAACCTGTACCTGACTTATTTGGAAGCAGAGAATCCTGTAAATGAAAGATGGTAGGACTGGCCAGCAGACAGCAATAATCATGCTAAGATCAGTGTCCATCACCTCCTTTCTGGTTCAGCACTAGTACTGTTCTGTCTGTTTTCAGTCCTTTCTGATTTTCAGTTTAAACAATTTCTGAGAGAAGAGCAAACAACATATAACAGATTTGAGCCTAATGAAAATAGGTTTGCTTTTTGAGTTCATTTTTACACGTTACTTAAAAGTAGCTAATAAAGCACACGTTAAAAACTACTGGTTTATACATTTCTGCATGTTAAAGAACAGAATATAGCCCCATGGAAAGAAAGTACAGCTGAATTCTAATAACTTGCATATTACAAACATTTTAACATATGCATACCTAATATCATGGGCAGATTACAGCTCTTCTGCTTTTACTGGTGAACTCATAATAATAGTCTTATCTTAGTCCAATTTTTAAATATTTCTTCAGGAAAAGATTTTTTTTTTTAAGATACACACAGCCTCAGAGAAATGTTATGCAAGACAAGTATATTTAAGTAATGTCAGAGAGGTATCCTAAGTGGCACATGCTTTATAGCAAACTCAACCTTCAGAATTTGAATACAGGACTGGACTTTTTTTAGACTTAGTCTGAAGGTTTATCCTGAATTTCTTCTGCAAGAGTTGTATTGAACTGAATGCAAAATAAGAACCGTCAACAAAAAGTCTGACTTTATGCTTCAAATGTTGGTAATTTCAGAGCTCTTGCCCAAAATGAAATATAGAAGATGGAGTTGACAAAAACTTTAACTGATGTAAGAGCACCACACCTGTGCATTCACCATGATACTTAAATGCCTAGAAATCCAAACCAGACCACAATGTTTTAAATCATTTCATATACTGCCATCCTGGACTAACAGCTGGGGAACTGGGCTTGAAGTCAGAAATAGATCCTTGTAGCTGCCACCAGCCCCATTTTTTGGGGGGGCTTCCAGAAAGAGCCTTAGCAGATACAACCTACAGAAACCCTAAAGGAATGGAGCAAGGGACAAGCTTTCCTCCAATAGGGATTTCACTACCTTTGTAACACAACAGTTCACATTGCCATCACCAAAAAAGACATGAGAAAAAATAAAGCCTAGGAATTACAACTGCATTTTGGGAGATGGGAGATTACATAAGCAGCTTCCTAGCTCTAACAGAATTGCATAGTTAATTTGAAATATATTATTTTGTATATTAAGGAGAAAAAAAAGGCAAAAAAAAGAGATCTCTTATTAGAGTTTGAAAGACCCCCAACAACCCACAAAGGTGAGCCATCATTTTAAATGTAAATGTAAATGAAATGTTTGCTGCTCAATGAACTTTTGCTTGAAAGAGAATTTCTCCCGACTGCAAGGTCTGCGGTGCTGATAATTCCTGATGCACAGACATGTAAGATTCATTGACCTATTTAAATGCATTTCCCTGTTAAGAGGCCTGATTACCAAGGACTGACCAAACTAGTCCTGCTCTGTATCTCAATTCGACATCTTCACTCCAGCATGATTCATTACTATATGATAAGGATGCCAGGAAGCAGCAAACACACAAAGTGGGGAGGGAATGCAAACGGGAAATATCTGACATTCAGAGAGGGTGCTTGAAGCTGACAGTGAATGCAAATGAACAGCCAGTTTGGACCATTTCCTGCTTGTGCTAAAATAAGGGTTGCTTTATCAGAAATGAGCCCAGTTTAAATCCAAGATGAGAGCAGTGCATTAATGTGGTTGAAGAATATACCTAAAATCCCATTTGCTTTAAAAAATATGGGGCTATTTTGGAAGCAGGTCAGGAGACAAGCCTGTTGTAACTGACTCAGTTATAATTATAGTACAGATCAGGCCCTGACTCCACTGTAATTGTATAGCATGACAGGCTCATGCATGAACGAAGAGTAGGAGTCTTGGCTAGAGCAAGAAAAATACTAATATCATGAACATAACAGTGAAAATCATAATTACAGATATGTCACTGCAGATCAGGGATGCAGCAGACAGGGACTGGTTCCTGCTGACCTGGGAAAGACTGACTCAGCTCTGTGCTCCTGTGACCGCTGAGTGTTGCCAGGAGGGAAAATGACTGCTGGAGTGGGTATTCCCAGTGGGTCATTGCCAGGATATGGTGATGCAGGGGCTCATCTCTTACTTTGCCACAGTGCAGTGACCCTTGAAGGTGGGCAAGTGCCTGCCTCACAGAGAAAAGCCAAGGCACCAGCAACAGGGTGCCTTTCTTGCTCCTGCAGCTTGTGGGAGAAGCAAGTGATTCCAGTGGATCACGCTGGGGCTGCACTGCACATCACCATCCTCTGCCTGCTCTGCTCCCCTACCTGTCTCTCACAAAAAGGTGTCCCCTTTCTTCAACTAGCCAGCACACACCTTCACAAGCCACCTCAGCAGTGCATCCATGGCCAAGGCAGGAGATGGACAGCCAGTGGTGATGCATTTCTCCACCTGGGCTCATAAACCGCCATCCACAAAATCACTTTGGTGCCTTCAAAAGCAGTCAGGGCACCCAAAAGAGAGCAGATGTGGAGAGGCACCAAGAACAGGTGTCTTCAGCATCTCACCTCCTGGATGAGCTTGGCACCAAGCTCCAGGCCACAGGGAGTTAGGGAATATCTTCCCTAGTGCACATTCTCCTGTTACGCTTTTCCTTTAGGATTTGGTGATGATATCAGTGCCTTTTATAGAACGGGGTTAAGCAGTTCAATGGGCTTCAGGGTGCCCCCTTCACAAGTTCAGGGGCCTTCTCAGGTTTATGGATTCACATCTGACCTTTTCTGCTTCCCAGAACAGCATCTTTTAATCAACAACCTCTAGGCTGCAGAGAACAAGTGGACGGATCCTTCCTTCCCACCCTTCCAATGCTGTGTGGAATATACAGTTTTTATATCCCTCCAAAAATCATTGAGAAAGGGAGACAGACATGATTATCCATTTGACATTAAACAGCTACTGGAGTTGACATTTGAGCATACAACAAAAAACCAACAGATGGATATTGGCAGATGGAGGAACATGAAGAAACAATGACATCTTCAACCATCCTTCTCTGCTTCTGAAACATGTTATTGTTTCCCCTACCATCTCTCTTGACCTCAGCCCCATTTTCAAGTGCCACTCCATATGCTTCCTTTCTTTGCCTCCATATGTCTTAAACATGTTAAAAAAAAAAAAAAAAGTTAGGGAAAACCACAATCTCACTTATTGTGGCCCTACTCAGTCAATTCTCTCTACCCCTGGAAAATCCGCTTTCTTTTCCCCCTTGTCCATAGAAATGGCTTACAGCATTGCCAGGAAAGTCACCAGCAAGCTCTTCCTCCCTTCCGTTGTAGGGTGACTGCACAGCCTCCCTTCCTGAAAACCACCTGTTCTCCAGCTTTCAGAAACGCCACACGCTTCTTGTTTTCCTCCATTCCCATGTCATGACACACTTCCACATCTTCAACTACCCGTTACAAACTCAGCAATTTAACTTCTTCATTTCCACTCTGCTCTGCTCACAGCTTGCTTTTCCGTCGCCAGCTGAACTTCCTCAATATCCCTCTGCAGAAGGAAAACCACATGCCAACAAATTGTGAAACTCAAGTACATTAATTAAAGTTCCTTCTCTTACTGGATGCTCGATAAGCTTGTAAGTATATCCTTTTTTTCTGACTTACTGTTTCTTATCCAACTTTTTCCACTACCATTCAGCCTTAAAATTCACACAATTGTATTTTCTCTACAATCTCCAACAAATATAGCAGCACTTCAAAAGTTAAAGGTAAGTGATACATTATCTTTTGGCTCCTGATATTTTTCCTAAGCTGATTTCTATCTTACCTTTCACTTGAATCGAATCCCATTCTTCTTCAAGTTCTTTTGCTGACCTTCCTATAAAATTTGATTTTTTTGCCTCTTGCCTTCATGGACATGCACATCTTAATGTCTTTCTGTATCTCCTTCTAGTACACTTCATCTGCAGAAATCCTTCATTTGCCACTTTTAAAGACTCTGTCCTGTCGTTTCTTTCTCTATTCTTGGTACTGATCCACTGGCCCAATCCAACTAATTTCTGTTGGCTCTTCCTTGAAGAGAGCTATAAATCCTACCTTCCCTGCTCTTAATATTAGAAATTACTAATGAAGATTAATGAAAGCATTAGCCAGATGCAAGCAAACTTCAGTGCTTTTTTACTTATATTTCATTGTTTATTTGAGAATTTCATTTGTGATTATAAACTGTGATAAGACCTTTACATTTTTGATGTACCTCTAAGTATCTGGCACACTTTGAGATGTGTATGAATTACACTCAAAATGTCACAAAATTGAACTAATGTTTAAAGCTTTGCAAAATTAATCTCCACCAAATTCTGATGTATGAATTCAATACTTCATGTGGAACCTGGCATGAAATATAATTACAGTGGAAGGTGAAATAAAGAAGAGTAGTATGAACATTTTGCATACCTGCTATTCACCATCTGTTCTCTGTGATAGAATGATACTGTTTTCTTTACAGAGGATTTTGACTTGATGGAAAAGAGAGAACTGCACTTTTTATTATACTGCAGAAATATTTTTATTTTGCTTTTAAGTACCAAATAAAACAAACTTAATATCTCTTAGTGGGCTGTGATGATATATTGGATGACTTCTAGCTTCAGAAGCCATAAATTAGGATGCCATTACCAGGAAATCATAGTACTGCCTAACAGGGCTGTGAGGCACCAACAATAATTTCCCCCCTCCCCTTTTGGACTCTTTTTACGCTTAGTCTTGATTACAGGCTCTAAAAGGTGAAGCTGCAAGCACTGGAAGTTATCCTAAAAATGTGTTGAGGTTTTCACATAGAATCACAGAATGGTTTGGGGTTTGAAGGGACCTTAAAGATCATCTCATTCCAGCTCCCATGCCGTGGGCAGGGACACCTTCCGCTCTTCCAGGTTGCTCAGAGCCCCATCCAACCCGGCCTTGAACACTTCCAGGCATGGGGCACCCCCTGCTTCCCTGGGCAGCCTGTGCCAGGGCCTCCCCACACGTTAGGCACTGGAAGGGGCTCTGAGTTCTCCTCCACACCTTCTCTTCTCCAGGCAGAACAAGCCAAACTCTCTCAGCCTCTCCACAGCAGGGATGTGCCAGCTCTCTGATAAGCTTTGTGCCCCCGCAGGACTCACTCCCACAGGTCCACGTCCTGCTTATGTTGGGAGGCCCAGAGCTGGACACAAGACTCCAGCTGGGGTCTGGACAGTAAAGGTCTGAATTATTAGGAAAAAAGTGCCGTTACAAGATTTGCAATAATTTCATGAACACGGGTGAAACCGAGAGTGAAAACGTGGGCACAGGCATCTTAATGGACTGACACCTGGGTTGGGTCATGGTGAGAAACGTGCTTTACCCCACACTGTGCACCGCTACCTTATCCCTGATTACCTTTACACAGGAGTCGGGAATGAGGGATTAATTGGTCATGTGAAAACTGGCTGCAGGTGCCATTTCTCCTGCCTTTTTAGAGTGAATTCCCACCTCGGGAACAGCCTCTCTTTTCCCCTCTACCTCCACCACTCCCTCTCTAAGCAGCAAAGCTACCCCAGCAGCGGCCCAGCCCTGGGGGCTCCAGCAGCACGGCCTTCTTGGAGCTGTTTTTTAAGGACCTTTTCTTTGCTAAACGGGGTGGGGGAAGGGTTAACTTTTCCGCCCCAGCCAGTCCCCTGCTGATCCGGTAATGAGTAAGCAATGCCGCTGCCTGTCAGGAGCTCGGTGTGAACTCGGGTAACCCAGCTGAGCCCCGCGCCGGGGGGTGCCGGGGTAAATCAGCTTGACCCCCCCGACCTTGCCCAGCCCCAGCCCGTCCGGGGTCCGGCTGCCCCTGGGCGTGTGACTGCTACGTGCTGCTCGCCCGGGTACCAAAGCCTTTTATAACAACTGGGGCTGAGTCAGCTGGTGGAGGTAATATAATACACCTCAGTCAATAGCTCTGTGTTGCACAACATACGATGTGGCAGTTCCTTTCTAACTTGGGGAGCCACCCAGTCTTTTTAGGATTTCCAGGAAGAGCTGTGGCATCTGACCTTCAACTGTTATTAAAAGAAATCAAAGATTGTATAACAGTCTGTCAGAGCTTTGCATTTCGTAGTGGAGTTATGTTTCGGCGAATGCCTCCACATTTCTGAGCTTCACAGGTTCTTTATCCCTTTACTTGTTTATCCTCTGGTAAGCATTTATTAATAGAGAGACTTATTCCTTTACTGTACTTGTTTATCTTTCAGGGGGTTTGTTTTGCTTTTCAATTTAGAAGCAGAAGGGTCTCCCACGCATTTCACATTTCTGTCTGCGGGTGAAGTCACTGCATGGCTGCGATAGCAATCTCCCAGCTGTCCGTTTTCGCCCCGGAATCCCTCCCTTCGGCTGATTTTCTGCATTATCACCGTAGTTTTTGACTAAGACTATTAATCCACCTGTCCCTCTGTGAAAGCAGCTAGATTGGTTTGTGTAAAAGGGGAGTAAGATGGTATGAACTGTAAGTCTGCTATTAATCCTGTTAATAAGGGATTAAAGTGAAGCCTTGTGAGTAGGAAAGGCTGATTTGATTGTTTGGGACTATAACTTAGCTCTCCCTTATGAAAGCGGTGTTTGCTGTGCATCGCATTTTGTCATTTGCATATTTGGTCTCTGAGGAAATCAAGGTTAAATATAGCAAGGAGATTCTGCTGGCTTAAACTGGTAGCACAACTGTGCTCCTTCAGTCTAACAGTGCCTCGGATAGCACAAGAAGGAACCCTGCCTGCTCTTGCCTGGCAGTGACTGCATCCTATAATGCGACTTATATTGTCAGCTTATGCTTTGCCTCTGACCTTTACGTGCACTTTGCTTATGTACCAGATAGGATGCATGCCTTATTTTAGAAGGAAAGAAGCAACAGAGGAATGGACTAAAATAAATATCTTGCCACTGCTATTTTCAGTAAAAGGCTTACAAAAGCAAGAGCAGCAGAAAGCTGAAGAGCACCGTATATTCCCTGGGCAAGGCGATCGTATGAAGCAACATCAACCTCATTAAAAAAAAATAAAAAGGGATACTGTCTGTCTTAGAGCTTAGCATTCTGCTTCCTCCTCAGCCTTAGGAGAAGGTCTATAAATTATTAATACTAACATCAGTGTGAGACAACAGATGGTAAAGATTACTTGGAAAAAGTCTTCACATTAACATATTACGGCCCTAGTTTCACAGCACGTTGGGACTGTTTCCTGATGCTGCCAGCCAACCCGGCCCTGGGAGGAACCTCCCAGCGGAGGGGAATCCTTGGGCAGCAGCAGAAAGGTCCTGCCCTGGTTCAGCTGCAGAAAGAGCCACCCAGCTGCCCCCGCAGAGAGGGCCAGGCGTGTGTCACGGCACCCCTCGGATACCACACTGGCCCCACGAGGCTCCTGGCATCTGCTGCCAGGGGCCAAGCCAAGAAACAATGAGCTCAGGAGGAAAACTTCCAGGTAGCTGAAAAATTTATTCCTTGCTGATCTGCTTTCAGGTGGCATCAGTTGTGTTGTGTGCTCTGAAAAATAAGAAATACACGTTTACAAGCTGAGCTGGGGGTGATATGAGCTCCAAAGTGACATACAGGTGCATTATCCAAAAATCTGGCATGCAATTTTAAACCTACAACGGATTACTTCAGCTTCTTCATGTTTACAAATGTATTAAAACTAGTATCAAGCAAGTAAAGGAGAAATTCCTTGTCAGAACACAGGTGTATTGCCTTGTCTCTCAAGCCAGCAGTTGGTACAGCAGAACCAACTCTCATGTACTCTTGTTTTGGAGTTACCTCCTATGACCCTCCACTCTGCTCACACTGCTTTTGAGGATAACTCAGTGCCAGAATCTCTGAGACAGAAGGAATTTATCCAGCCTTTTAAGGGACTTGTACAGGAGACCTTTTCTCATGGCCCATTACTTCTGCAAATGCATATGCCATGTGAGTGTTTCACTGCGACTTAATCATGGCTTAAAAACATAATTCTCATGTTCCTACATCCTCTTTGGTCTCATGCAAAATTTTCCATAAAGCCTGAATAATGAAAACACAAGCAAGTGCTATTGTTCTCAGGGTGCTGGGCCCAAGTGTGGTTCTGTGAGTTGAGCAGGAACCAGCTCTCATCTACCAGCTTGTTGGAATCTTCTGCTCCCAAGAGATGGGCAGTGGGTGGGTGAGGGCATAGAGTGATTGCTGGAAAATGCCTTCAACAGTGTTGTTGCTGTCCTGTTTTCATAATGAATACCAAAGCCTTGGTTAGCAGCCTTTGATTCCCACCTCACCACTTTCATATCCTAGCAATGCCTGTTTTACTGAACAGATACCATTATTCCCTCTGTGTTTGTGGGGTGTTGCCCTGCAGAGTCCCTCGTTGCCTTGGCCCTGGCTAGCCTTCTTTAAGGGAAAATGTCTGTGTTTGCACAGCTGCCAGTCCAAAACCCTTGCAGTGAAACTGTTGCTTAGATCCCTGTGGCACAGTGTCCGTGCATCCAGACTTCCCCTGCAGGCGCTTCTGCTTCACCTTCAGCTTTACAGAATGCCTTGGAAAGTTGGGTGCTCTGCAGGGGTTTGCTGTTGGTATGTGATTCTGCAATTTGTCACAATCCTGAGATGCCACCCTGCAATCAGTCAGCCCTTGAAGTGTATTCATTTGGGAGTGAGGTGTGGAACAACTGTTTGAGGATGCCTTATGTGCCGGTTATAAAATCTTGATTTCTGACTTTAATTACTGATTTTTAAAATCATTTAACAATGTAGTCAACAGGCTCTTGGAACTAAGGACAGGTTAATCAAGTCTACTTAATATGATTTCCGAAATAATTTTTCCCCTCTAAAATTCCACTTACTTATCTAGTGCCTAATTTTGATTTATAAAAGAATTCCCCAAGGATGCAGTCTTAGGGCCATTGTAGGTGCAGGCAACATTTGGGTTAAGGTCAGCAGGGAAAGCATTCAGGGAACAGTATTAGTGGCACAGAAAAGGGTTCAGATGTTAGCATTTGGTATTTTGAGATCACCTCTACCTAAAAACAGCTACACTGGCACAGATTTGCATTTGCCTGTGGACAGCTAACAAGTGTTTGCAGGCTCTGGATTACAATGGTGACAATCTGTTATGTCACAAATAATCCTGTTTCCCAGTGCTGCATGTGGGTAATTTGTAATCTGCTTTCTGTGACCGAATACGCCCCTAATAACTTGTTTTTGTTGGCTGATTTTACAGAGGCTTGGAAGTCAAGGTCTCATTTGTCAGCTGGGCACAACCCCGGGGAGAGCACAGAGCTGCTCCCCAGCCCCTCCCTGGCCCCACTCAGTGGTCATTTTGGGTCCTGGGAGAGAGCTGTTGCCAAGGTTTTGAGCAGAAATTTTAGGTCAGAGGGATTTTAGGTTATTTATTTGCCTCCTAGATGAATTTCCAGATTCTTCACCCCATTGTTGGTATCAGAAGGGAGATAACACAGGACCCCAGAGGCAGAGGTGGCTGCTCTCTGCTCCCACTAGAGCAATTCCCAGGGAAGGTTGCTAAGGCTCCTGGAGGTCAAAGGAGAAAAGCAACAAGACATGCGTTAAAAACAAAAGGGTGATAAGATATGTGTGAAAGCAAGTTTGTGTAACTGTACAGACTGTCCTGCACTTGTTCTGCCTGCTTGCTGAGCTGGCAAGCTCAAATTCAGAGCCATGGAACATGCTTAGTCTGTGTCCATCCATCCATCCATCCATCCATCCATCCATCCATCCATCCATCCATCCATCCATCCATCCATCCTCCCTCAGGTCCCGTTTGGACCTCACACAGGAAGAGGTTCCTCCATCTTTAAATTATTATATGCACTCCAAGTGGAATGATCTTTTGAACTGATGTGAATCAGCTGGCTAAGAGGAGCTCAAATGATGTAGAAGCAAGAAAGCCTTTTTGGGTCAGTCAATGAAGTACTAGATCTAGAAAGATGATAGGAAGATTTGGCATCATGTGAATATGTACAGAGGAATGAAAGCTGTTGCTAGATTATTGCAAGTATGGAATCATCATAGTTTAAAAGAGCCAGTGCCAATTCTGTCCAAATTAGCAGTACAGGTGTAGCTCTGCATGTTACCCTGTGCAGACAAAACAAGCCCTCAAATTCTGATGCACGCTATGTTTTGTGTGAAGGTCAGCTTGCGACCTATGCAAAACAAAAATGCAATTAAAGATAACTTTGAAAGCATTGAAACAAACCTGAGTGAAGCTATTGGTATGTTTGAAGGAGTGTGTGGGGGAAACAGACACAGAGGAAAAAAAGTGTGTTAATTAAGATTCCTGAGAAGGGAGGGAAACAGCTTGCTGCTCTGCAGAGGGACGAAATGCTGAAGGGAGAAGCAGACCTTACAAGGTAATGAGAGTGCTAAATGGCAAAGTTTGGGCTGGGAGAGGGGCAGAGCTTCAAAGGAGGAATGTGCACAACTGGGATTGTAAGCTACCTTTACATCTGTCCTTAGCAAACTCCAAGATGAAAGCATCTGCACTCAAAGGACCTGCTCCTCTGTTGCCTTTCACCTTCTGAGCTTATTTGTATCTATGCAAAGAGCATGTAAATTGCCAGGGCTCCATTGCTGGTTTGTTGTTTGGCTGTGTGGGGTGAACCAGCCTAAATGCTGGGCTCTGAATGCAGAGGGACTTTCCTGTCCCGCAGTGTGCTGCTGATGGTGCCCTGCATGTGCTGTTCTGGTCGGGGATGTTTTGTGTGGTGTGCCCGTAACAGCGCAACCACAAACACGTTTGACATGAGATACTGGAACTCTGTCACATTTTTGGTGTTGCTTGTTGGCTTCTGTGCCTGGGCCCCTGGTGCAGGGACTGTGGCTCTGTCCTTCTGCCTGCCATGCTGCTCTCCCCCGTGCTGTGGCAGCAGGGGTGATGCCCCTGGGGAGGACAGCTGAGCAGAAGAGCTGCTGTGCATGAGGTCTCCACCATTAGCCATGATAGCAGCCTTGTTGCCAGTGAAAGAGGCTGGGAATGTGCAGGAGTTGGGCAGGGGCGGGAGATGGGAAGGGTGTATTGAGGGGTCCCAGACCTGAGGGCAGGGAGGGAGAAGAAAAATGCCTCTCCACACCAAAGTGAGTACCATCAATATAGTTACCAGGAGAGCATGGAAATTGCATGGGGAAAACACTGAAGGATAAGGAACTGACAGAGGGCTCTATGGCAGAATGCGTACTGCACTTCTTTTGTCTCATTTTTCTTGTGGGAGTGTTAGTTATGAGCCTGTAGAAATGCTTGGGAATGCCTATATTTAGTGTGCTGCAGGACTCACTGCAGTTAAACCCCAATTATTCCAATGGTATTAAGGGGTCCTGTGTGGGTTTTGCAAAATTCATTTACATCTACTTTAAGGTCCCTTTGCACAGGCTGAACAAATGATAACACAACTTAAGTGGGAAAAAAAAAGGAAAGGAGGAAAGATTGATCTCAAAAAGAACTGAGCTTCACATTCGTGGTCCATTATAGCCAAAGGCACAATCACCTAATCTGACTCCTAAGGTTAGCCCTAAATATCAGTGTAGGCAAGTCCCTGGCCAGTTGCCAGTATCTCAGGGCAGATAACATCAGCTTAAGTTGAGAAGAGGTCTCCAGTCTAGCCTGCGTTTTAATATACTATTAAAATAAAATGAGACAGCAATTAGTTTCTCTTCAGCTATTCCACAGCACAACTTCTTTGGTCAATTAGTATGAATAAATAAATATAGGTCTTGAATTATTAATCTGCAAATAGAAGAAGCAACTGAATTTCATATTTCACTGTTCCTTCTCCTTGCTCCTTTGCCTTGCTTGGAGTTTTGACTCAGTTGATATTATAGAAGTGCTATTGTCTATTCTTAACTTTTTCCAAACTTTTCATTTTTCTGTAGTATAATTTTCTTACTCAAATAATACTTTTAATCTTGGCTCAAAACCTATAAAGGTTGGATTATCAGAGGGTATTCATTCACAGCATTACAGGGAGATCAGTGGTTTAAAAAATTTAAAAAAATCAGATCATTTAAGTGCCACAGTATGCTTTAGGTTCCCACTTACTAAAGCCTTCACAGAATCGTGGAATGGGACCTTGAAGTTCATCTAGTTGCAACCCCCCTGCCATGGGGGTTTGGCCTTAATCTTTTCTGCATAGCTTCAGGAGAGTAAACAATGTCTGATTATCCCACCAGTTAATCCCTTTTCCTAGTAAGAGAGGCAGAGAGAGGGGTTGATCAGGGTTAGGATATCTTCTGCTTGTGTCCGAAGACCTGTAGCTACTTTGGGCAGGGAGTGCCAGTCTGATGGATTTGCTTAGGAAACTGGAGTGTCACAGACTGTAGAAAGCACCCTGGACCTTTAGCTCCTCAGGTTTCACGTGCTGTGTCTTTCCCAAATTTTGTAAGAATGTGTGATGAACAGAGATCAGTCTCTTTATCTCTGCATGGGGAAAATGTCAGTCCTGCCAAAAAAAGGGAAGCCTCATTATAATTCTAGACTTTGGTCATTTTCAGGAAACCTTCAAGAAGGCATTTCTGACTTGTTTGTTCACATATGGTGGTGTTTCCCTCTTTGGCCACAGGTGCTGATTCTTACAGAAATGGGTCACTACAGTTCTGTACTCAACAGTATCTGGATGTCAGATCCTGTGTTCCCCGTTGGAAATGGCCAAAGAAAATATTAAGTATCAGTCACATGTTTAACTTTCTGTTGATGTAATGTCAATGCATATTAAAGGAGGAAGAAATGTAATGTAAGTCAATAAGCTGGAGGGAGGCTGAAAACTCTCAGGATATTTGTCTCCCTCATGAGAGCACCTGCCTTCTGACCTGTGGTTTGGATTCTAGACCAAATTCACACTCTTGAGTTTTCTGTGCTGATGACAAACCTGAGCTGCTTTTGTATACACTTTAAATGTGTTATTTTTAACTCTTTGAAGTTGCTTGAGGCACAGTGTTAGCTGAATGAATTCTTCTTAGCTTGGCTCACTGCAGTGTGTTTTACGATGTTAATTTCAATGAGATTTGTTTCCTATTTCAGTTTGAATATTGTTTTGCCTTCTTCTGGCCTGCTTTTATACTCTGGCTTCCTGTATTGCTAGAGTAAGGCCTTTGAAGAGCACAGTTTGGGTATGCTAATAAAACTTTTCCGTAGTGCACAGCTTTCAGGTAGAAATCATAAATGGGTCATGGCAGCAGCCAGGGGAGGATGTGACATACAGTCTTGTGGTTGTGTCCTACAGGTGCTGCTGTCTGATCTGCTCCAGTCTGCAGCGTTTTCCCCTGTGCTTAGCTGCCATGGTGATGGGAGACTTGGACAGGCTGTAAATAGACAAACCGGCAGGGCTCCCATTGAGGCTGAGCATGAGGACAGTCCTCTGGCTTAGTGCTCTCCAGCTCCTCCTAATGTCTGTGGAAACTGCCACTGGAGGCTCCTGCCTGAAAAGCCAGTGGGGCAAACACCACCGTGCCTGCAAGTGTGTGAGAGCTTTTACTGGGAGGGCTGGAGACAAGGAACAGCATACTGGATTCTGGTCATCCTGAAGCTCAGGGGTTTACCTCCTCAGCCCAGTTCCAGGCAACATTTTGCAAAACTGGCACATCTCCGCCAGGATTCAGCTCAGTAGGGAGGTGCCACTGTTGGTGTCTCTGTATCCCTTCAAAGCAGAGACAGTTTCTTAGAGCCTGTGGTGTTTGTGGTCTCAGAGCTGAGGTGGGCACAACCACCCAGCCCCTCTTTCTGAGCATGCCCCACGAGTTTCTGAAATCCTCCTCATGTATGCAATGTGTGCCAGACTATGGGGCAGACAAGTCCCTCTCCAAGAAGCCAGGAAGGATACTCCCTGTGTTCCTGCAGGTCACGTAATAACAGAGGGCTTGCAGCTTAAAGCTGCTGCTAAAGCTTGTGCCTTTTTGGGAGACAATATATGAGGTGCAGAATGGGTCTGTGAAGAGAAAATTAAACCAAAGCTACAGCAAGGCAAGGACTGAAAGAATAAATCTTGAAATTGGAGCCTGAGACTCAACTCTTGTGTCTGCAGGGCTGGGGTATTCCACAGCATCATCCCTCACAACATTCCTCCTCTGGCTTGGGTCGAGCAGAAGGGCTCCTTCCCTGCTCACATGCAGAAGGAAACCAGAAACCTGGCAGCAGCATGGCCAGGGACCCTGCAGGGACCCACCTGTCCTGTGGTGCCACAGAGCTGTGAGAGGAGTCCATCCTGTGCAAGACCATCGCGTGAGGCTGGTCCCTAACCTGGGAAAGACCGTAGAATGCAGGCCAAGGAAAAAGGGCTGAAAGTAGTTCAAAGGTAGAGGGAAGGAAGAAGAGAAGTCTTGTGAGAAGGGCAATTTTAATGTGTGGAGATATGCAGAATTAGTTCAGTAAGAGGGAGAAGAAGCACAGATGCAAAGAGTAAAGCAAGTGGAAGAAATAGGGAAGAAAGAGGAAAAACTGGATAGAAAGACTACAAGCATTAATAAGGATGGTTGGAATTTTTAATCTATTTCATGAGTTTAAATATGATTTTTCAATAAAGTTAGCTATTATTTTTTAATGTGTTAGATGAGCTCTTAAATATAATTTATCCTGCTCTTTCACTTATAAATCTAATTTTTTTAAAAGCAATTCCTAAAGGAGTCGATATGAAATTTTCGGATCCAATTGAGTTGGATTTGAGTGCTACATATATGTCAAAATATTTGAAATTATAGCTTTTGCAATTGTATTGGGCTTTTACAAACATAAACCCTTCAGGAATGTGTCAGGTGTCAGAGAAAGAAAAAGAAACCATTCAGAAATTCAAGTGCTTACAAAATAAGAATTTGTAGGTGATGTCTTCAAAATGGAGGTGAAAATACAGATCGTGTGTTTGTATGTCTTTATATTTAAGAGATGTACACATGAAGTTAGATATAATGCAATTAAAGATGTTTTAATTAGTGAGATGATGGTATATCAACCAAACCTCTTCTGAAAAGAAGACAAAACAAGGAGAGCAGAAAGAAGTATCACCATTATTCATATGTAGTACTTTGTTGTGTTGGAGAGAAGGCATTGAGTAGAGCTCAGTGACTAATTTGTTGCCTATTAGTCCTTCATTAGTTTTGCTTCCACTTCAGTTTGATTTATGTGCTACATAGTAGGATTTGCTAAACAATTTCTGCAAACAAGTATTTGTTGGAGGAATATAATATTCAAAACTACAAGTTAAATTACGCAGATTAGTTACAGGCTCTGGTTTTGATCCCTAACTGGATTAATAGAAATTGGATTCTGGTTCAAGTACACAAAGCCAAGACTATGTTTGAGTTTTAAAAACAAACAAACAATCCCCGAACTCCAAGTTGATTCCTTCTCCTGACAGTTCCTGTTGCTTCAGGAGACCTGTCTGTGCTGGTGGGGAGAGCACATGCAAGCACAGAGGTGTTCCCACAGCAGCTGTGTGTTGAAACACCAAGTGGCTCTGTGTGTGCTCACTCTGTGTCCTGATTTGGGAAATCACTTCCACTTCCTTGCTTTCTGGTATGCTGGTCCTTGCAGCAGGGTTGAAGTACATCCTTATGCTCTCTGACATAACCTACATACCTGCTGGGTTTGTTGCTAGGACTTCTTGTTTCTTTCTAAATATGTCAAAATAGTAACAAGAGGCTTTGCAACCAAAGAATTCGGGTTTTCTAGGGATTTAGCCTCATGTCCTTCAAATACTTTAAGCTGTTGTGCAATCTCATTTAAGTTCATGAAGTTGACTCATGTTCCTAAGGGCTGTATCTGTGTGGCCAGATCTTGAATCCTGTTCTCACCACGCTGGATGAGATAGCTCTGGTAGGTACAACCTCTTCAAATTTTGTTTTTCACAAGGTGGTCTTTTTTCCTTGATAAAAAGCCACATATTATATTGTTGAATGATAAAACTGTCATTGCGTTTTGCAATGAAAATGTTTCCCTTGTATGGTAGATCTGCATTCAAAGTTGTGCTAAACTAAATGTAAATCCAAGTGACCTGATTCTTCTTGTATCAGTTTTGTTGTAATGAGACCCCAGTAGCTCCTGCTGTTTGGAGGATTTCTTTAATTTTTATTTTATTTTAAATGGCCAGTACCTTTTTTTTTCTCCCATAAAATTCAGTGAGAAATCTCCTTTAAGTGGTTTACTATCCAGGTCATTTTTCTGTGACCTATTTTTCTGCTGGTGTTGAGTCAAAACATAGATCTGAAGTGAAAATGAGAATAGCTCGTCAAGATCCACAACAGCATGCAAAGGCCTGGCAGTGGGTAAATGTGAGTCAGAAAGAGAGGTTCTCATGAACCTACATGATTTTTCTTTTCCATTGTATGTGATAGAAAGGTGCTGCATGACGAGGTATTTTTGAGAGAGACGTGAACTCTGCACCCTCTGTCAAAGCTTTGAGCAGAAGATGGGAGATCCTTTTAGCAAAGAGTAGGCAGACTTTAAATGAGCAGTGGGTCAATTCTGTAAGTTTTGACTCCATGTCCAGGGAGTCACCTGGGGCACTCTTGCTGAGCCAGGAGTGAACAGACACTTCCAGTTGGGTTAGTTCTTGTCTGCTGTGGAGTCAGCAGAGGAGGTAATGCATGGAGACATGCCACAACATCATGGGCAGCTGTGAGCAGCACAGAAAACTACCAAGCCAAATGGAAGAACTAGCTGTTGCCCATTCTCCTGTGGGCATGATGAAGTTCCTTCAAAAATCCAGTAATTTTGGTGCCATGCAGATGAGTGCTGTAGCAGCTCTCGGCCCAGGAGTGAGGGGATGTGTGTGCCCTCACCTTACACAGACAAATTGTTTGTGGTGTCATTTGCAGTCAAAGCTGAGTTTTCATTTGATTGCTGTTTGAGTGCTTTCTTAAGCTTCTCTTGAATGTGGTGTCTCTGAGGTTTTTTTTCATTATTTTTTATATATACACTCTATTTTTTCAATACTGTACCAAAAGCACTCATAAAGCATCTCCAGTGCATGAGTTCTTCCTTCTGCATCTGTAACCTCATGTGTTAACCTTTAATGTGTCTGCCACAGTAGTCTCTCACTTTTTCACATGGTTTTCTAGCCCAGGTCTGTGTGATATGGTACTGCTGAAATCACCTTTCTTGATAATCCTGTGACATCAGTTTTGTAAAACCCAGAATGTATTCTCTGATGCTTCGAGTATTAAATTCTTTCAGTAAAAGTTGTCCTATGTTTTCAAGAGTCTGACTCAGTTTATTGCTACATGCCAGATTTTTGTTTCCTTAAGATTTTTTCCCCAGTCAATGACTAAACCCCGTATCTCCGTCAATTTTTTCCATCTCTGTTGCTTTTCACATTTGTATTGTATCTTTTAAGCTACCACCACTACCTCACAAGTGCAAGTCACAAGTAATTAATACATTGAAAGCTCTTTCAACTGCCCTCCAGACCCCAGTCCAGCAAAGGACTTCTATATGAGAGTACCTGGGTGTGCACAGATTTCTCCACTGGATTTAATAGCCCAGAGTTTTTGGCAGTTGTGAGCAGTGATGCCACTACTGTCCTGGAAAAAATAAACCCCAGCAGAGCTGGATGCATGGCTGTGCCCTTCCCTACATTATTCGTCTAGCTTCTGTATGTTTAAGCATTCAAAATTTGCTTGCCTGCTTGATCTGGGAGTAGGTTTGAAAAAGGGAAAATCCTTGTCCGAGTCAGGTTTGATTAAAGGATCTGAGTCCATCTGAGAAATCACAGCAACATCAGTGCATGGCAGCTGCACGTGGAACGGGCCACAAAATAGAGCAACCCTTAAAGGAGGACAAGAAGACACAGGTTGAGAGTGCAGAAGGCAGTGGTGGCATCCATGTACTGGTGGTGAACTTAAATGATGATGCCTTGCTAAACGAGGTCATCATCTAACACACCCTCCCCCCCTGCCCAGGAACAAATGTGTGGCTGAATTCTGATGAAATATTTGTCAGTCAGTGGGTGTTTCTTATGTTTACTCCTACAAGTATGGAGGCTAAATCACTTGTGTCAGGAGGATATGAGTAAAATGAAGGTCACTTTCGGAATACTTCATCATGCCTCAGAGGCACTGCTGATAAGGAAAAAGACAAAAGGACAAAAAACCCCA
The DNA here is from genome assembly GCA_013397155.1 of Irena cyanogastra. Taxonomy (NCBI): domain Eukaryota; kingdom Metazoa; phylum Chordata; class Aves; order Passeriformes; family Irenidae; genus Irena; species Irena cyanogastra. Next base: position 687,050 of record VWZV01000538.1, read on the forward strand.
ACATTAACATTTAATTTCCCACCAAAACTATGGCTGTCAGAAATAGGGAGATGAGTGAAATCTCTTGTAATATACAGCACAGGACTGTATATTTAACATCTTATCTGATTCAGTCTATCACAGAGACAGAACATGTGTGTATGTGTCTGTATAAGTATAGATATAAATGGATCTGTACACATGGCTCAGAAAAATTTTGGTGACACACTACCATATCTAGTTTCAGTTTAAAAATCTTTCTACCCTGAATTAGGTGAATACATAAACAAATCAGATCTATTAATTTTCTGTTGAGAATGCTTTGGTGATTGCTTACAAAGAAAAGTTATTTACGTGCTGATATAAGGCATTACTTAGCATAATGAGTGGTAATTTTCTCAGCCTCAAAGGTATTAGGCTCCCTTACATGTTATAGCCAGCTCTGTTACATGGTTGTGCAGCTCTGTGTGATCCCCAGGTGCGTGCTTGGGGTTTGTCTGATGGAGTTTTATGGAGCTGGCGCAGAGCCCCACAGCCAGCGTGGGGGTACCAGACAGGCAGAGCCCGCCAGCCTCCAGCCCTCAGCCCCTTCAGCTGGGGAGGCAGAGCCAGCTGCACCCAACACCTCCCTCAGGCCAGGGAAGGTCGGGATGGGGGTGCTTTGAGCCCCCCCTGGGTGTGTGTTGGTGCGCAGCTCACCCACCTGCAGGGGTCCTTAATGGATGGGTGCACTGTGGAGCTTGCTTTGCATTTTGAAACATGACTAATACCCCCTCTGAAGATACCTGGTGATGATGTTATGTGCTTGCGAGGGATGGCTTCCTCCTTCCCCTTTCAGAGTATGTTGTCTTCATAGAATCACAGAATGTGCTGAGTTGGAAGGGACCCATCAGGATCATCGAGTCCAACTCTGGGCCCTGCACAGGACCATCCCAGGAATCCCACCGTGTGCCTGAGAGCATTTTCCAAATGCTTCTTGAGCTTGGTCAGGATTGGTGCTGTGATCACTGCCCTGGGGAGCCTGTTCCAGTGCCCAGCCACCCTCTGGGTGAAGAATCTTTTGCTGGTGTCCAGCCTGAACGTCTCCTGACACAGCTTCAGGCCATTCCCTCCTGTCATTGGTCACAGAGAGAAGAAATCAATGCCTGCCCTTCCTCTTCCTCTCATGATGAAGACTGCAATGAGGTCTCCCCTCAGGCTCCTCTGGGCTGAACAGACCACGTGCCCTCAGCTGCTCCTCATACAGCTTTCCCTCCTGACCCTTCACCATCCTTGTGTCCCTCCTTTGGACACTCTCTAATAATTAATGTCCTTTTTTTATGTTGTGGTGACCAAAACTGAACAGAATACTCAAGGAGACAAAATATATGTAAAAATAAAGAGTCACAAATGGTAATAGTTGCAGTGTCTGCTAATGACATTGATCTGGGGCTTTAGAAGAAGACTGTTTCTAAAGAGAGATTTCAAAATCTTATATATAAAAATTATGTTTTTCTGGCCTGAATTGTGGAAAGCCCCTTCACTTATTTTGAGGTTTACCAAAGAATATGTTTGTGTTCAGAATCCATCTCAGGAACATGAGGACCTGTGTTCATGCACCAAATAAATGATTTGGACAGAAAACTAATTCAAATCTCCTTGACACTGTTTTGGTTTTGCTTTGGTCTTGATGTGGCACTGAAACCACCTTGCCTTTTAGAGCCTCTGGCTTTTTAGTTTCTGGGTTTTTCTGAGCAAGCTGGTCTATTTGAAGGCATTCCTGCTCACAACAGAGGGGTTAGAACTAGATGATCTTCAAGGTCTCCTTCCAACCCAAACCCTCTATGATTCTGGGAAGAATCATGGCAAGGAGATTAAGTGCAGTGATGGGATCCATAAGGTAGGTGAGAAATAGCATGAGACTTGCTGAATTGAGTCAACCAACTTTGCTAACAGTTACTTGAATTTAAACCAATGGCAGGCTGTGAGCCCTACAGTCCCTCTCAGTTTTTTGATCATCTTAAATTATGAGCTGTTCAAAAATATATTGTATTTTCTGCTTAAATAGTTTTAGTCTGTTTACATTTTAATTGACATGATGTGTAGGCATCTGCAAGTACTTTTTATGTGCTGGCCATTTTTAAATATTGTATATCAGAGGTGCCTTAAAAATGCATTTTTATTGTGTTACAAGGTAAGAGTTTGCTGAGAATCTTGCCATTAAACAATTAAGCCTCTAAGGCTTTTGCCTGTAGGAGGTCTAGGTTCTGTTTTGTCAGCAACAAATGGCATGGCTGCCTGGCAATGCCAAGAAGATCTTGCACGGAGCTACGACGAGGTCACTGTGCTGTGACAGCAGCCAGAGCTTGCCCATTTTTCAAAATGGCATGACCTGGTCTTCCAAAAGCTCCTTGTCTGCTCCCACACAAAGGTGGAGGGACCCACGCCTTCACCTTTACAAAGCATGCAGGAGTGGGAGTCCTTTGAAGAAGAAAATACCTGCTTTGACCTGACATCACGTCTCTGATGCACCAGAGAGAAGGCAGATCTTTGTGTAAACCACAGCCTTGGATTTACTTCTTCCAAAAGGGCCAGACAGGTATTTAGGTTGGGATGGATATCAAGAGGTCTGTCTTCCAAGCTCCAGCTCAAAGCAGGGTCAGCTGTGACACAAGACCATGTTACTCAAGCCTTTGTCCAGGCAGCTCTTGAAAGCCTCCAGCAACAGAGCTTACAGAACCTGCCTGATGATTTCTTCCACTGCCTGCCTGCCCTCATGGACAGCAAATTGCTCTTTATATCCAGTCTGACTCTCGTTTCAGCTTTCAGCTGTAGTGTCTCATCCTGCCAGACACTGATGGGAGAGGATGGCTCTCTCTCCTCCATCACTCCCCTGTCAATACAGGCAGCTGGACATTGGGTCTTTCCCCAGGCTGTGCCCCTCAGCCTCCTCTCAGTTCCTCCAGATGCTCATAGGCTAAAAAAAACCTCTTTTGCTTTTGCTGCCTTGGTGCCTGTTTGGTGAGGGTTGCTCACAGCTGTGTGACCACAGATGTTGGGAGGACAGGAGGTGGGAAGGGTGGCACTGACAGGGCCTCTGAAATGGGACGCCACCTGTGCTGGCTTCTGCAGCTCAGTGGTGCAGAGAGCTGGGTGTGCTGGCTTGGGAGCAGAAAGAGGCCTGGGCTGGCTCTCAAGCTTAAAGCCAGAAGTCATCCTTCAAAGTAAACGAGAGCTGCGTGCACGCAGCAGAGCAACACAAGTGCGGGATGTTCAGCACCCTCTGCATCCTTGTGCTCCAGCAGCACAGGTAGCTGCTTCCAGCCTGTGTCTGGGAAAGGTAGAGTGAGTCTCAGCGCTGCTTGTTCAAGCCTTCAACTCTACCAGAGCACTCTTGAGGCAGGACAGTAAGTGCACAGTACAATCACTTTTGTTCTAGTATGAATACAAGATTTTCTCAATGAGTAATCATTGGCAGGTGCAGTTAATAGAAAATCTCGAGAGTGAGAAGGCCCAGCTTCAGCACTGGAGTACCTGGGTTCTTCAATTTTTGCAAATATTATAGGTTCCCAGCACATTTTGATTTAGTTTCACTTTGATTCCTGTCATCATTTTTGTTCACTGAAGAAAAAGCTCTTTACCCTCCCTCTCCGTTCTCTTTGTTTCTCTGTTGGGTACTGGATATGCTGTTACCCTCTCACCCAAGCCATTGTAATGCCATTAACTGCTGGCAGACTGTGGAACACAAAAGAGATCTGTGATTTCCAAGGTGCTTTATTTATTTATTCTTTTTTTTTTTTTTTTTAATGGGTAGAGTTTCAATGAGTTCATTGGGAGAGGAAGCTTCTACAGGAAGTTTCTTAAAAGGGTTCAAGAGAAATCTACTCAGTATTCAGGTTCTGAAAACACTGGGAAAAAAACACATTAAAATGAATTGAACTTTAGTGTCTTCTGGCCTTAAACTCTAGAGGACTTTTATCTTTCAGCTGTGGGCAGATGAGAGCAGACAGCCAATTAGCAATGATGCATATCTGTTGACTAGACATCATGGGACAAAGCTAAAGCTTGTTTAAAATGGTATAATTCCACTACCTGCCCTGAGTTTTCCTCTGCTCTGGATAGGGATCCTGCCTAGTTAGTGCATGCAATGGAAGTGTGAGCATAATTACACCTAGGTCTGCTTTAGAAAAACAAGGCAACCTCAGAAACAGAAACCTCACTGTCTGCAGGCAACAATTCTGTAGGAATTGAGACTCTTTGCCAGAGCTGCTGTGAAATAACGTTGGGGATCATGGTATAGCTGAATGTTATTTCGTTCACTTTGTGTGAGAGGCATTCCAGCTGAGCCTTCTCTTCCTTATATACTCTGCAAGGCAACTGTCTCAAAAGAGCAGCTTATAAATTTGGAAAGAAGGTGAATCTGTGAAGTAACTTCCACTGGATGTTTCAACTGTTCCTATTTATTTGTTAATTTATTAACTCTTTAGGCACACAGGTGAGGACCACAAAACTATTTATCTAGTTTTTGCCACAATGAGCTCTATCCCCATTTTAATGCAAGCATCAGATAATTTTAGCTATAAATTTTCCCTGAAATCAGTATTTTTAAACAAAACTATGGAATTAGAGAAATAATATAATTGATTAGCAGATGTTAAAAGGCTTCTGTTTTCCAGCATATCTCTGTTGATCAGTAAGTCAAAATAACAATGGGAAATGCTTGAGTGGAAGACTAACTACAATCATGCATTTGATTTACATCTTAATGCATTGTTGTTGTTTTTCCTGTTCAAGTAAACTACTTCTTAGGATGCACCTGTGTAATGAATTTCCATGGGAATAGGCTTATATTAATTTTTCCTTGCTATGTTTAGGGGATCTTCCAGAGATCAGGTTAAGATTAAAACAAATGTTGTCTTGAGCACCAAGAGTGAAGTGAAATTTTAACCAAGAATGAGGAGTTTAGGGATCAGGCCTCCTCTTTTGTTGGTATGTTTGTCACCCTCCTGCTTCTGCCTGTAACTGGGGGCCACAGCAGCATGCAGGCTTTGTGATAGTCCTAGGACCAGGCCAAATATTGCCTGCAGCTCTTGATCCATCAATAAAACACATGCCAACCATAGCATATCACACCTAAAATCTCCTACCTGACTGGTCTCTGCTAAGTTTGTGAAGTTCTAGGAGAAAACAGGTGAATTTATTTTAAATATATGAGCGGTGATGACCTTTTTGACTAACACTGGCTATGGGTCTAATTGACCTTGGCAACATGAAAGGGTCATTTCTTGACATGGCTGAACTGTTCTAGAACAATTTATCCAGCATGCTGGGTACAAACAGTCTTTTCTTCAGTATCAGGCATGCATGTCTTATCTTTCTACCTATTATTTTTTTAAAGAATCTTAGCTATTGTGAAGCAGGCAAAGAAAAATGTGTTCTCTATTTATATTGTTTGTTCTCCTCAGCCTCTACTATTCTATCTTGGACAATAACATTTCATGAATACCTTATTTTGCACTCTTTTTTTTCTTTTTTGCTTGGATGATTTTAAAGGAGACTCTTTTTCTTCTCCAGCACTGCAGAGCAGGGTCTCAGGGCTTGTTTTTGTGATGCTGACATTGATGGACCCTTTCCAGTTGATTGAACTGGTTTTAATCATCATCTGATATTGTCTTGTGAATGTAAGGAAAGAAAAAAACACCAACTGGGTTGTCTTAAAACAGCAGTTCTTGAAATAAGGTGTGAACAAATGATAATACCTAGTAAGAACCCTCCCTTCTGCTTTGTTTTTCAAGGAAAATTTCACCTTAATACTGAGAAGAGAACAGATTTTTGGGAGTCCAGAATGAAGGATCTAGTTCAGCTCTGCTTTCTCCCTATGTGGGAGTCTGCAGTTTGATTTGGGGTTTGGGGAGGGTTGTGGTGGGGTTTCTTCCAATAGAAGGGACAAAAGGTCATGTCAGGTTTTGGTTCAAGATGAAAATCAGTGTTTTCTTCTCTGTGGATTATCAGTTATAGCCTCTAGAACAGGTTTACTGAATTAGCCATGTCCCAGTGTAGACAGTGACAAATTCAAGTGTGTTTACATGCAAGGTTTTCTTTTTCCAAGGGAAGTGTTATGAAGGCACAGCACATAAAAATATGTCTGAGGAAGAAAAATATGGTTATGAATCTGAAGGGAGAGAATTAAATTCATATCCTCTCCTAGCCATTCTCCATTGCCCTGGCAATTCTGTTATTGGTTTGTTTTGGGCTTTTTCCCTTCCATTTTACTGTTTCACAGATGGTTTGGGGTAATTCAGAAGCATATTTTTATTTATTTTATTTCATTTAGCAACCATCAAACATTATAGTAGAAGAGCTTTTAGATTTGTATTGCTTCTTGTTTTCCTGAGAAATGTTTTTGTCCTTGTCATTAATTTAAAATTTTGCATTATTCTCTGTGTTCCTCTTAAAGAAATAGAAGATATAAGTGTTGCAGACAACATTTTAACCATGACATTTTAGGCCCCCATCTAAGGATGTGTAGTGCTAATTTGAATAACAATTTTGGTGGAAGACATCTAATTCCAGTGTAGAGCATGAATTTTAGAAGAACTATACCTGTACAGTCCTATTAGGATGTCCTTGTTTGAAAATCTGGAAAGTAAGGCATAATGCAATTGAAATCAGTTATGTTATGAATAATGTAAGCTATCCATTATCCTTTGTAAAAAGTTGCACGTGCTGCTGGAGCCTACCTGGATGCATCCCTGCTATGTGACCCCCATGGCAATGAGAACCATGGGATACCAGGGAGACCACACAGGTTTTCCTGGAGTGCTAAGCCAAAACTCCACCTAAATTACACCTGCGTGCCTCTGTGTCCTCACAGTGAGGAGCTTCTTCATGGGCTGCAGCTCTTCTTTCTGCAGGTGGAGGGGCACAGGGCTCATGCCTGTCTCTGCCTCCCTTCCCACAGCTGGGTGTTTGAACCCCACACCCCCAAAGAGAAACCAAGGTGTTTCTGAGCACGGGGTTTGGCTCACAGGGTTACCACGAGCCTGCATCCCTTTATTGTTTCCCAGTGAAACGTCTTCTTTGGCTGAGGTCCTGCAGAAATTCGTGCACATGCTTGATTCTCTACTCTGAGACTAATCTCACTGGTTTCAGCGGGACCACAGGCAGTGTGTACCTGTAAATCATCATGGCACTCATTTCTGAAAATCAGTGTAAATAGAAAATAGATTTAATGCATATCTAGTTATTCAGCCTTCTTATTTAATGGGAGAAGGGACAAGAAGCATTTTCTCTTGAAAACAGAGCTTGAAAATCCTGCAGTCAGGCATTATTGCAAAACTGGTGTTGGAAGCTGGTTTTAAAGAAATTTTGCTGCAAAATAAAGTTGATCATAAAAGTTTGTAGGTCTTATCTTCTCAGTGACGAGTGGTAGACACTCAACAAAAAAATTATTTTGCTGAGAACTACTGACTTTCTCACTGAACCTGTTCTAATTTTACTGTGCCCTTGTATCTTGTCATGTAAGATCAGATCTTCAGATTCTTTAGAGAAAGTAATCTTTCCAATAATCAAAGAGGGTAATGTGGGATTAGAACAAGTGTGACATGGCACTTCTTTCTGTAGTATGTGCTTTCCTGACTAGGATACTTTCTCATTATGTTGTCTGCAGCTTGGGTTGCTGTCTGAACACTTCAGCCACTTAATAAGATACATTGATTATTTTTCTAAAATTTTGTGTTAATATTTTCATTTCTTGGATAAGAAATTTTTCCCTCCCTTAAGTAAGGTTCTGTATCTTGCAAAGAGCCAGAGACTGGATTTTAGCAAGGAGCAGACACGTCAGGCTTCAGCAGGGCAGCCAGCCTTAGTGAGAGCCTCCTTGGAGGGAAAGAGAAAGATCTCAGGAGGGGAAACACAAACTGATCCAAGCTTCATGTGACTGGCAGGCTACACAGGGGTTTGGAGTATACCTGAGGATACTGGGGTTAGGCTTCAGCAGGGACATAAATATTGTTGTTTTCTAATTATTTGGGGAGAGGAGGAGAATAGGGATCTTCATGGTGCAGGTGGGGCAAGTAGTAAAACTGAGATAAAGAGAACTAAAAACCAAATGCCCCATATTCCTTTGGACTGCATCTCTGCTTTTCTCAGCATCACTTCACAGTTTGTCTTTAAATCCTCTTATTCAGGACTAGTAGAGAGTAAGATAAAGGGAGTTAACCAGTGGAGGAAAGAGGGGTGTTGACCTCAGTGGTGGTTACTGAAGGGCTTCTGCTGTTGTGGTGTAATCCTTTGCTGGAATGAGCCAAACTCTGTTACTTAATTGGGCAAAGCTCCTGTTGACTTGTGCTTGATTAACAGCCCTGGGATCTGGCTCTGTGCAGTTGCGATGAGAGATGCCTCAGCATTTCAGCTCAGCCCGCCAGTGCTGACCCCCCCAGCTGCTGCTTCCCAGAACTCCCCAGCTACTGTTGGTGTGCACTCTTTGAGGAGGGAAGTTTCTCTTTGAGCAGCTGCACAATGTTGGTAGTATGCATGCTGAAAGGCAAAGCCATCAGCTGGCAAGAGGAAATGAGGGTTAGGCAAATGGCAGAGCAGAAATCTCTCACCTTTTCTCCTTTCCAGCCCATCTGCAGTGCACTTGCCAATAAAGTTTTAGGGTTGGCTTCTTTCTTGCTCTCTTTTTTTTTTTTTTTTTTTCTTTATTTTTTTTTAGTTTTTAGTGTGATGGGGTTGCTTTTGTGGTTGCCTTTGGGGATCTGTGCAGTGCAAAGGCCAGTGGTATTTGGCTTTAGTTAAGACCTTCTATGGGTCTGTCTTGATGGTACCAGAAGATACAGACTGTTAGGGAGCTGTTTGTTTGTTTGTTTGTTTGTTTGAGTGGGGCCAGCAGACCTGCTTGCAAGCAGCTTTTAGCATCTTGGCAAGTTAGAGACCACCCATGGTGCCTCTTACAGGTTTGTGTTAAAGTACAGTCTCCTCTAAGTAACAGCAGGATTAGGAAAGCACTGGGCTGAGCACACACATGTGAGGCTGCCTAAAATCTTCTTCTTCAGACAGATTGTGAGGTTTCACCTGATGCTCATTGTACATGGCTTTCTAATGGATGCACTCAGTTTGAAAATCTGCATGTCAGGCATGTGCAGCCATACTGAACTGCTGCAGTGCTGCTACCATGTGCTCCTACCGTGTGCAGGAGTCACTTTATGTAGAAAACAGTCTGGTCAGTACAGTCTTTTAAAACCAAATATTTGGCTGTACTTGTCTCATGGGCACTGACCATGTTTTATTGCACATAAACTCAAAGAACACCACTCATCCCCTCAAAAGAAATAAACAAACTGTATAGACTGGAAAAATTAGATTGTGCCCAGGGCTGTTACTAAACCATCTCAGACACCCCATCAGTCTCTAAATTAACGAAAAAAAAAAAAAAAAGGCCTACAGGCTGCCTGGTGTTTAACAAAGGAGGGGCAATTAATGGATTGGGTGTGAAGCTGCATTATGATTTTTATGAAGGATTTTGGAACGGGTGTTAAACTAATGAAATCCATAACATTTGGCACAGTGTTTACTGGTTTTAATTTCACATTCTTCCTACATTCTTAACTGTCTCATGGACATCTAATGAACAAAAGTTTTCTGTGTAGCATTTTCACAGTATCTTCACTTTGTTGTATAAATATGAAATGGTTAAGCATGGAAATGTTAACTATATATAATTTTGTTTCAATTACAGAATTATTAATGATATGGCAGATGTAGTGTTTGCATATTCTACTTTGTCATTAAAACCTTGCTGTGCATCTCCTTGATGGTAACTCCTTTTAAGCTGAGCAGTAACGTGGCTTGAATGAAGACTTTAGGATTTAGCAAATGAGGAATACACAGGCTTGGGAGTCAGAGGAGCTGATGCTCTGTCAGCTCTTCTGTGTTGATGGTGACGTGCTCCTGTCATGTTCACTCTCTGTGCTTGAGAATTGCCTCTTGAGAAGCAACAGCATCACGCTGGCTGAAATTGCTCTGGGGTCAATATCTTTATCCTTCTTCAGAGAAGGAACACGGATCCTGCCATCCTCTCTATGGACTACAACATATTTCCATTCCTTTTGCCTTAAGACTGTAATTCCTATTGTTTGTTCAGGTTCTTTCCAGACCAGAAAGTGGTAATGAGTAGGCCATGAAATGAGCTGTAAAAAAGGCTGGACACTAATTCCTGTGGCAGAAGTAGATATAAGCATTTGGATTTCTAAGTGTGTTTACCTTGTTGGTTTTCTAGATAGAGGGGGGAATATCACTAGGGAAATAATGCTGATTTGTTTTGTTATGAAAAAAATAACTGATATTGTGGCCTGATTATCTGAATTTCTGGAGTTGTATACCATCTGAAGGCTGATTTATGAGAAAAGTAAAGAATACTTCTCCTTTGTTTTAAATTGGTGTCCCCAAATATGCAGCTGTTGTGCCCACGGAGCCAAGAAAAACAGATGTGGGAAGAAGAAACTGGAGAACATAAGAGCACACAATAAAACAGATTATCCCATGCCCAGAAACCCACATTTCTCCCATATATGATGGATATATTTTACACCAATATATAAAGACAGTATAAAGAGAAAGGGAGGGACAAGTGAATTACAGCAGAGCAGTCTCTGGTATTCCGTAGCTTTTATGGGGCCGCTATGCCTGGCTGCAGAGGGAGTCTGTTTTACAGCATCCACGTCGTGTTCCACTTTCCTGCTGAATTTTCAGGAGTGTTACTTTGTTATTGATGTTGTTGGTGAATTGTGGTTTTAATTGATGGAGGCCATACGTGGGGAAAAGAGCTTCTGGTGTGTCTTCGTGTCATTGTCACGGCTCTTTCTTGGTACCTTCCTACAGTAAATCTACTCCTGCACTTCTGACAGTGCAGCTGTAGCAACTGAGCTGATTGATTACATGTAGGTTCACACCAGTCTTTCAGAAAGCAAATCAATTTACATTTCTCAGGGAACGTGCTCTTTTATTTTTTTCTCTTTAACTTTTACCACTAGCTGAAATGACTCTAAGCTTTAATGATATTAATGCTATTTTACACATTGTATCTAGTCTTTGATACACAGGACATCCCTAACAACTAATGGATTCAAGGTCTTTCCCTATGTAATTAATTCCTCTCTTTATGTTTTTAGGTTGCTGGAATAATGGAAAAGCATTAATTACGGGTATATTTGTGAACTTTTTCCCTGAGGCTGATCCATGCATAAAATTTAGAAATGACGTGCTGCTCAGCTAGTAACTTTTCAACAGGATCCCTTCCTTTTAGCAAAGAGACCTCTTGTTTTGCGATAGTAATTGTCTCTTCCAGATATTTGGCCAAATCAAATACTGGTGTAGATCAGCATTGCTTCGTTGCCTGTAGCAGATTAATGCCCATTCCCAAAGCCTAAGGCTTTAATTGACTTTTTGCATAAAAGCAACCTTGTCACAAATTAATAGGAAAGTTGCACTTGATTTTATGTGACTGGCACTGGTTGGTTGTTTGGTTGGTTGTTTTCCAGAATTTAAACCACTTGACAAAATCTTAAAATGTCTGTGTGGCACTGGTTTTTGTTGTGTGGGGATTTTTTTATATTAAATTCTATTAAATCTTCTTGATATCTGTGTTGAGAGATTTATTACAGTGACATGCTGGAAGTGAGGTAAAAACAAAACTCTATGTCATTTCCAAAACTTAAAATAAAATAATGGTTTTACCTGATTTACCCTGTTGATACACGTGGTTTTGCTTAAGAGAAAAAACCAAACCCAAGCAAGAAAAACATACAAACAAACACCAACCCCCCAAAGCAGAGTACAGGGAAAATATTACAGCTCAGTGGGAGGCATAATACAGATTTGCTTCATGTAGTAATGCCTTTGATTTTTTTCTCTTTCATGTGTGCTGCTATCATTTATAATGCTAGTTTTTGTTTGCATGTCTCTAACTATGGTGTTTACTCCCAGGAATTGTTTTGTGATGGCTGATTGCCCCAAATAAAGGATGGTTAGATAACCTCGTCTTTAGCTAAAAGAGCTTGGGTTTTTTTCAACAGACAAAATGCAATTATTGCTAGAATACAAAAATCAAATACAGTTCTTCACCCAGTAACCTGCAGAGAGAATAAAAAGAAATGTGACTTTCTGTAATAATTTGTAGCCCAATATTCACAATTTTGTTGAGAAATGTGATTCTTTTATTGAACTGCAAACTAAAATTGCATAAACTTTGCTTGTTTTTCCCTACTTACAATATTTTCAGAGACCCAGTAAAACACTATTAACTTAGAGGCTAAACACCTAATAAAAGACATGGTTTCCATTTTACACACCAAAATCTTCATCAGAATAAAAATTTGGAGAGGTTTAGGGAAACATGTTGGTAAGTGAAAAGTGACACCTGCCAGAGATGTGACTGCTGTTGTCACTTTGATGTATATTCCACAATCATTCCCTCTGATATCCTATATGTACAGCAAAGATTGTTCTAAGCCAAATCCCTGATAAAAACATGCATAGAGACAATTGGAGGCATAAAATCCAAGTAGAGATTTTGGTTTTGGACCTTTCTCTAATACCATCAAGTATATGCGTTTTCATTGCAGATTTGTTAAATTACTGTGTCACCCCGGTTATTTTTATATTCCAAAACTGGTATTTATATGAAAAAACAGTGCTGATACAGTGCAAAATGCATCTTTCTGCTTGCCTGAGATCCTGTAATTTTCAGGATCTCACAACTGTAGGAAAAAGAGTAGTGCCATAATGAGGAGAAGTTATAAAATCTAATTTCCTGTAGCTTTGTGCTAAATATGTGAATCTTCTTGTGTCTAATAGATTAACATAGAAAATTTCCCTCTGCAGTAAAGGGGGGGATGGACATTATCTTTCCTCTGCCCTACCATCCATACATGTGCAGAACTTGATCAGACAGTATTTTATAACCGCTACCGTTCTGTCAAAACCTCAATGAAATTGCCCTGGAAAACTGGAAGTTATTTTGCAAGGTAGACAAATGGATAGAAGCACCTGTGCAGGCAGCTGTAAAAAGTGACTTCCTCGGGAAGGTGGACTGATAATAAAAACTAACTTGCTTAATTCCAGCTGCTCTGACTATGCTGGAGCAGATAACCTGTGCCTCCGTTTGTCACTGAGGGAGGAAGCGAGAGCAGCCCCTTTATCACCAGATTTGATTTGCTGGAACTCAGAAGTGTTGTTCAGCTTCCAGGAGATCTCTGAATGGATTTCATTCTGCAGTGGTATCAGCTGGAGGGTGATTGATTTGGTTGTGCTCTTTTTCTTCCCTGTTGTGCAAGAGTTGTGGAGATTTCAAAAAATAGTTCTTTTACAGCATTAGCTGAAAGGGCAGGGGAGGAAAATAAAAATCAACAGCATGTCCCCTCTCAATCCTCTCATCCACCCACCAGTAAAATCCAGGGAAGCTGACTTGCTGTGCTTCAATTTTGACAATGTATTTTTTTTTCCAAATTGTTAAGCTTTCATTGTTGTTGCTCTTGCTTTAGAAATGGGAAATGTAGTATTACATTTTGAAACCTCCAAATACGCATACAGTGGAAAATTTGTGAATTTAAAAGTATTCCACTGCTTCAAGGGTGGTCAAAATGCTTCCTTCCAGAGTGGATGTGTTGTTCCTTTGAATCCATATTTTCTGATGTCTGATAAGGTTCTATAGCTCATCTGGTCAGAGCCTGGTGCTAATAATGCCAAGGTCATGGGTTTGATCCCTGTATGGGCCATTCACTTAACAGTTGGGTTTCATGATCCTTTTGGGTCCCTTCCAGTTGGAATATTCTGTAATCCTAATTATAAATAAATGCATGTATAAAAATGTTTGTCTGTTCAGTATTCAGGCTTGGCCAGCCCCTCTCTGAAGAGCATCTGTTGGGAAGTCTAGAGAGAAGTGTGTATCAGGATGGTTTTCCTTCCCTCTCCTTTTCCGCCTTCGTTTTCATTTCTCTTCCTGTAAGGGAACATCTGAGTCTCACAGGACTAAGGATATTTGAATAAATGAGCAAGGCTGACATCACTATCTTTTATATTGGCTATCTACATAAACCTAAACTTCTAGAGCACTTAACGACCAGCTAAGCTAAACAGATTGCCCAGAGTAGCTGTAGGTTGTTTGAAATAGCTTTTTATCCATCATTTATACACTTGAGCAAGTTTTTTTAAACTAAATTAAAAACAACAAAACTACTCCAGCCTCACAGAAAATAATTTCCTCTCCCATATGTACATATCTGTACAATGTATATTTCTTCTCCCTACATATCACCCTGGCTACAAATACGAGTGCTAGAAGGGTAAAGTTTCATGTCAAAACCTTGGCACTTGAAGACATTGCCCAAGTGGGATCTTCTGAGATGAAAAGCATTTGTGTGTGAGACCTGATCTATTTGCTCTGGCTAGTTATTCAGCAGTTAGACTTGTGGAAGGAGTGCACAGTCTAAAAGAAGCTGTTGATGAACAAAAGAAAACAGAAATTTATACTTGGTCTTTCCTCTGGGGCTAGAGCTCTGCATGTGTCCTGACAGGACTCCTAAAGCTGGAATTTCTATGGCAATACACGGGTGCTGATGGGACCCTTCAGACCTGTCCTGGGTGCTCCCACTGTCACCACCCCTCTTGCACCTCCACTGCTGTGGAGGAGGGAGATGCCCACCCAGCTGTGTCTTCATCTCTCTTTAATGCTATCCTGCTGGCTTGGTCAGCTGACTTGTCCCCTTGCTTGAAGTAATTTCTGCTATAAAACTGAAAAACTGACCATGAACTCTTTCGGGGGTCTAGCTTTTGTTTTTCCTGTTTAGAGCAGCCTCTCAGGTAGCACTTTCCCCTGGTGGTTCTGACTCATGGCACCTCAGGATCCTGCTCCTGTCTCTGCTCCACAGGGCTGGGGAACAGCCAACAACAATCCTTCAGAGACAGCCAGGGACTCTCTGAGACTTCTCATGATGAATAATCTGTGTCTGATGCTTGTGATGGCCTCAGGCAACTCTGGTTGCTTCTGGTCTTAGAGCTGCTTAAAGATCTTTGCTGGAGCCTCTGGGCCCTGCATTAGACAGCAGCTGATCCCCTGCAAACTTGCCATGTATTCAGATCTGTGGAGCTATGATGGACTTAGGCAGGCCAGTCTCACTCTTGGCTAGGGAGATTGGTGTTGTCTGACCAGCAGACACCTTGCATGGATGCAGCTGAAACTTTTTAGTGGAGCAACTTTTTGGGAATGGTTCATTGACAGCGGCAACTGCTTCTGTCTTCTTGTTCCATTGAGTGAAAACTGTTGGTGTGGTAGAACAGCATTCCTGAGTCAGTGAGGAGCTCTTCAGGAAGTGTTTCAGACTCTGTAGATGGCTTGCTGGAAGGAATTGGCTGAGGTGCAGTTGTCCCAAGCTGACTGTGACAGCTAGAGCTGTCCTGATGGATGCTTTGTGCAGCACTGCATCCGTGGGGCTGAGCCTGGTCACCCCCACTACCTGCCATGTGCAGGGCCAGGGTGACACCACCACACCACCAGTGATTTTAGAGATTTAAGCAGCAGCAGTTATCTCTGGAGGATGAGGTACCACCAAGGTTCTCATCTGGTTGGTTTCGTCTACTTCTAAAGCTCAAGTACTAGAGGTGAGAATCACCAGGAGCTACCCTAAGCATCTCCTATAATAACTTTCTTACTGGATCTAAGCCTTGTAAATATTTTCTACTCCATTCCTGTCTTGTCTTCAGTCCTGTGAGAGCTTTGTGCTTCACCCAGTTAAAACCTTTCTGGGTCTCATGTGTGGTAAGAGTCCTTAACCAAAAACATGCTTTAGACTCACAGACTATAGTATGTGTGTGCCAACTTTAGCTACATGTGTGCCTTTCCCTTTAGGTTATCCTAGACAGCTGGAGAAGGTTCCCTAAAACAGGATCTTGATGATAAAAATATTTAAACCAAAAACAAAACCAAGAAAAAAAATGCAGAAAATTTGCATGAAGAGTACAGTCCTCAAGCTGTCCTAGTTAATGACCTCTCTGAGAAGCTTATCAAGCAAACACTGAAGAGTCTTTGAACTTGCCCTTAACACAGGCATTGATATTGGGCTCATCAGTGCTGCAGAATTACAGTATACTTCAGGGAATTGTTTATCACTGCAATCCTCAAAAACAGGATGACTGGAATGGTTAGAGGCAAACACCAGCCATTTTGTCCTGGCATGGGCTGGGCTTTCAAACACTTGAGATGATTAAAGCTGTATTCTGTCTTGCTTTGTGGATGTTATCCTGCCTGCTATCATCTTTAAGCATCTGGGAAATAGCACTGCATTTAGATGGACTAACTCAGAATTTCTAAATAAAATACAAATAATTTCCTGCATTTTATTCTGAAATTTTTAATTATTATTTCCTCTCAGAATTTGTGATTGCGTATGTGAGGTACATCCAGACTGATGTACCTTGTGTCTTGGTTTCTACCACCTTGGGGCCTCTTTGGCTCTAGGCTTATGTGATTCCTTTACTGAAGTGATCATTTCAATGGACAAAGCTCTGAACTTTGAATTGGGTTTGTTCGAATGTAACAACGTTGCTGTATTCTTCTCTGTAACTGAACAGTAGTAGGAAGAATACTTATAAACTGCTCTCATAAACTGCCTCTGTTTTCAGAACTTTCTGAAATTAGTTCACTGGTCACTTATGCTTCCAATCCAGAGTGCAGCAATGCTAGCAAACAATTTTTTGAAGGCAAAACATGGTCACACTTGCTGTTCACACTTAGGTGCATGAGAAGTTGTTGCTGTAAACGTTGTATCTGGGCTATTACAACATGGACCTGGAAAGACAAAGAGAAACTCGTTACAAGAGGTGGCATCAGGAGGAGCAGTACCCTCCTCTCTGAAAAATGAGAATTTTATGATCTCCCTCCTCCTGTGTGATTAGTCATTGGGAGAGCAGCTGTTCACCACGTACTGGGCAGCTTTCCAGCAGTGTGACATTATTGACATGCCCCAATCATCACCCATTTCTGCCTACACTTCTGGCTTACAAGCTTGAAATGTTCCTTTCATCAGCTTTTGGGTCGACAGGAGGCTGGAGCCTGTGTGAAAGTGAGATGAGGGTACCTCTACAACAAACAAGAGTCCTCGTTTCACGCATCCTTACTGCCGTTCTCTTCTTTCACTGGGATTACACTTGAGTTAGTAAAGCCAACAAGGGGCTCCCTCAGCCTGGGGATCAAGTTGCCATGTAAAAGTGTTTTTTTAATTCAGCAATTCTAGGTTAAATAATCTTCAGCAACTAAAGTAAAACTCATGTCTTTGTTTTCCAAGAAGGTGGGTTTCTAAGTGCTTGGATGCTGCTGAGCGACTGAAGGAGGGATTCCACAGATAATCTTAACATTTTTGTATGGTGTCCTGAAATTATACCTGTCATCCCTTCTCCCTCCGAGGGGGACATCATTTCATCTTAGGGGAAGAGTTTTTGGAAGGGCTACAAAAATATCTCTTAGACTCACTGAAATGTGACTGACTCACTTGGAAATAAAACCTATGCTAGGAAGCCACAAGAAACGGATGAGCTGTGGCTGTCCCAGATTTTGGATATGCTCTTTGGTCTCTCTTTGCACTTCAAAAGCATTATGTAATTTTCAGAATTAATCAATGAGTTACGCTTATATGGAGAAAACTAAAACAGAAAGGTTAGTTGCTTGAGAGAAAAACCAAAAAAAAAAAAAGCAATAATCCTTGTCTTCTTATTCCCACAGTAGACATATTTGATAGTGTTGTGGCTTTTTCTCTTCCTTCTTATTCCAAAGGAGGAGGATGTCTCCTCATCCCTGGCGTTGCACTCCCACAGACACGAGTGGGGCTGGCTCCCTTTGAGCAGGGCTGCTGTGGCCAGAGCCTGAATGACCCCCGGGGACTTGAACCACTGGCATGGGAGGAGCAATTTATGACTTTGTGGGGAAAAACAGTGATAAACATTGTATTCCAGCCGCTGGTCATTCTTTCATTGTTCCCTTGAAAAATAAGGGTTAATAAAACAGCAGAAGACGGGCATATTTAGGGTTTGGGTTACCTTGTTTTTCAGCATCTCAGCAGCTCAGTAGCTGCTCCTGAGAGCTCCAGTATCAACTGGACAATCAGTGCTCAGAGAAAGGAGCTTTATGTTTCCTTCAGTATTAAAGGACAAGAGCTACCTGCCTCGCTGGCGAATGTGATTAATTGTCGCTTGTCTGGAGGAGAGGAGTTATGGCCTGCTGGCTTTTCAGACTGCCTTGTCTGCCTTGCCTCTCCTACAAGGCTATGGAAAGGAGTGGAGGGGAGGATACTGTAGAATTTGTCAGTATGATGCTGATCTACAGTGAAGTGCATGAGTATAAATATACTTCTCATTTTTGAACTGATCTGCATCCACAAATAAGCAGATTACAATAAAGCATGGGGTAAATAGCTTAATGTTTTTTCACAGAGAAGAGCGGTCTTGAAAAGCAAATCAGCTTCCAAAACTGCTCCTTTGCCAAGTGCAACATTTCTACATATACACAAGTGTGGCCCAGCACTGACATCCTAATAGCGATGGAATACAATTGTCTTTTAATGCCCGTGCTTATTCCTTGTTCCCTCAAGAGATGACTCTGCTGATAAGCATTCATAAGGTTTTGTTTAGAAGAATTGTTTTCTATGTTGTCCCTGCAAGAGAGTCTGGGCAAAGAGGTTCTTGAAACAGTAGGGCTTCCGTTTTACCGAAAATCTCAATTTTTATATTTTTTTTTATATTTCATTTAAAAATCTTGTAAAGTTATTGTGCTTAACAAAAAAAAAAAAAAGTAATGAGTTTTTGTTATTTATTTGAAAAATGGAAAGAAAACCTGCTGAAAGAGTCTCATCCTCCTCATCATTTGAAAGTCTTATTTTTGCTGCTTATTTAAGCACAGAAAAGTCACAATTTTTATAACTAGTAGGTATCTGGATTATGCTCCAAGAAGTCAGAAATATAGTCCTAGCTATGTGATGGGCCTCTGTCCAGATAATGATGATTATTATTGTCATGTTTTTATTTGGGGGGGTTGTGGAAGACAGGACTGTAGTGAGGCATTGTAAAACCAGAGCTGAGCTTCCCATCGGGTCTTCCCCACTCCAAACTTTTCTCCTGCTCGTCATTTTTACATTATGATTGTTTTCTTTTTCTGTGTGTCCTTCTTAGCCTGCTCTCCTGACAGCCCAGCTGGTAATGTTCATAATTGGCAGGCCATTCAGGGCTTAGACAAAAATAGCTATAAATTAAAACACGACTGACTGACCACTCTCTCCCCTGCCTTGCACCTTCTGTAGATACTTCTATGTGTGGAAAATGAGTGGGAAATTGTATCACTTCGTTCTAGTAAGATTTTATGCATGCTTTGCAGGGATGTAAAGGAGTACAGACTGGTGTTGTATAGACACAGAGCCAGTAATTTACATTAAGGCTTGTGTGCTAGTTCTTCCTCTGGTTCACACTTTCCACTTTTCATGCATTTCATTAATTTTAATTATTTATAATATTAATAATAAATCAGTCTTCTTTCTTCTCTGTCCCAGGGGAACCCTATCATGAAAGTTAAAAATTAGGTATGTTATTACTGTATCTGCTAAGAATTAGGAGCCAGATTATTCTAGATAGTGATATCTGGAGAGTATGCTGATAATTTTAGATACTCATTCACCTAGATAGTGAATTGGAATTGAAAGAAGGGTGGAGGGTGTCAAGCTGTTACAAGCTCTGTAACAGCACCTCTGGAAACCTCAATGGTGATTTAATAATGAAAAAAAGACTCTAAAAGCATTTAAAAAAAAATAAAAATCCAAAGCTTACAATGGTCCATACCTGTTACAACACTGATTAATAAAACATTTTTGAAATGCTAATTATTAAGATGAAAGGCTAATAATTAGTCTATGTAATTATTAACCGACTTTCAGAACTGACCTGACAGCTGTTTCCTGTGTTTTGGAAAGGATGATGGGCAGAGGGAACAGGCTGCCACAGTGATCCACCCATCCTTACTGGCAGACACACACTGGGAGATGCAAAGCTCACAATGGGCACTGCAGCTCATGTAGAAGGAAGGCAGGTGACCGGGTTCATACAGAGTGAATGGGAGACATGCTTAGGTTTGACTTAATCTAATTCACCTCCTCCACTGAAACATGGAAAGTTCTGGGAAGTTTTTGGCATGGTTTTGGCGTCTGTTTTGTTGGCTGTGTGGGGTTTAGAGCCTGTACCTTGCTAAAGGGGCAATCCTTCTTGTGGCAGGTTTACAAAGGAGTCCGTGCTCGATATTCTGGTCTGACATCTGTAAATGGGGTCACAGCTCTCCTAAGTCTACAGGCTGGTAGAGCTTTTGCAGTAATGGCTTTCCTTAGAGCAGGCATCCAATTTCTTTTAAGTCCTTTTAGGTCCAGTTGACCCAGGAGAAGAAATTCTTAGCATGAGTTTTCTGTTCCTCCCCCATCCAGTCATTGTACAAACAAGGACTCAGTCAATATGAGTAAATTACTGCATTTGGTTTAAATGTCTTCAGATTTCAGCAAGTTCAAGATGTGCAGCCAGACTTGTTTTAATTCTCCCTTCCCCTCTCCCATGAACTTTTGCTCAGAAAAGACTTTCTGGGATGAGTTTTGACTAGCTTCTGACTTTGCATATACTTTTTTTTCCTACGTGCTTCCTGGCATATTTGTTATGTTCACGGGGTAATTGCTGTTCTGTACCACATGGAGACCTTGATCTGCCACTGAAGCAAATATAGTTCCTGTGCTGAAGGCAGAAGCTTCCTTTTGAAAGTTGTCACAAAGCTCCTACTCTTGCAGAAGATAATAGATTTCAAAGCCATCAGGAAGGCTGTCAGAGGGATCAGGCTGAGTATCGCCCTAAGGCATACGGATATCTGTTTAATTTTATTCCTTTTTTATTAATTAATACAGACTAAAGCTTCTCAGGACTTGCAACGTTAGGTGTATCTTCGAAGTGGATTTGTTGGCAGAGGCTGGAATGCAGGATCAAAGATGTATAATAGATTCTTTGCTGCATGGCCCAGGCTCAAAGAACTGGGTCTCATATCACAGTGCAGAAGTCAATGGTGATTTTTTGATTTTTTTGTGTAATCTATTGTGAACACCTGTCAGAACTCTGCTGTGACTGGTTTCATTGAGCAATGCTTAATGCCTTGGTGACTGACTTACCCTAACATTGAAAGTATACATGCTATGTTTGGGTTATTTTGAACCAAAAGCCTATTCTAGGATGTAGTTAGCTTCACACACTTTCCTGTTGCAGAAGAGGACAGAATTTGAAAATGTGTGCATTTTAAATGGAAAAAGAGAGGTTTTGTGTGTTGGACAGTAATTGTTTTCACATCGAGGAGTGCATGCAAGTGCAGAATATGAGAGTGTTGTGGGACTGAAACAAAGGGTGGAGAAGGAATTAGTGTTTTGCAGAGTGCTGTTGTAAAGCTGATGGCTGACTTGCTTTACAGCTGGTTTTCCTTTCACAGTTTCTGATTCTGGGGGAACTGACCTGGGCTCTCCATAGGGTAAACTAGAAAAGAATCTGAAGAGCTGTCCCACCGGAATGGGGGGAGGGATGTGTGAAAATGGATGGGCAGAGGAAATGGAGGGAAATTACTCCTATGAGTTCCTCATTACCACTCCTCTGACTTTTTTATATATTTTAATGGGTTGCTTTTAGTCCTGGTGAGCCTGCTGTGTTGGCACTTTTGCCTTTCCCTGCATGGTAGGATGCTTGCTGAAACAAGGATGAGAGATGGGGAAAATATGTTCGTGTTGTTTGGTGGTGGGTGAATACCTGAAGGGAGTCCAGGTGAACCACCTCCTAGACTGCTGCCACACCTGAATTAATTATCTTCACAGAGATATTTTTATTTACTGTGAGGAAGTCCCCAGAATTTGTGATGTGTAGGAAGAAGAGTTTAAATCATTCTTGCAACCCCCTTCTCTCACTCATTTTCTGTTAGAATTGTTGTTTTCTGTATTTTCCAGGTAGTATTGAGAGCAAACTGATAATTGTAGCTTTGGTGAGCTGTCGGTACAATCATTTTTTTCTAGGTTAAATGATTTATGATGTTTTACCACAGCCTTATAAACAGGAAAAGCCAGCCTAAAGACAGAAGAGAGACACTAATTAGAGAATGATAGAAATACAAATTTAAAGCAGCCACAGTAAGGCAGAGAATTTAAACAAAAGAGCGTCCCTTTTATTACAACCTAAGCCTTAATTACATATCCTAAGTCCTCTATTATATCCTAAGTTTAATTGCAGAAAACAGGGGATGGGAAAACTAAGCCTTCACAGCCATATTTGGCAGGAGCTCTGGAGTAAGATTTGCCATTAGAGCAGAAAGTAGGAAGTGAGCCCTCATGAGGAGCACCTGAGAGACATCAGGATGCTCTAACTTGGCCAAGAGGAGATGAGGAGAACCTGGAGCTCCGTGGAATGGGACAGAAGTAAGTTGGTGAGTGCAGGCTGGATGCCCCCTGAAGTAGTTAAGGGTGATGGTCAAATATGACCTGGTCATGTACTTTGCTGTTTTGTCATTAAAAAAAAAAAAAAAACAGTTTAACTCTACATTGGTGGCATGAAGGACGGCTTAACAGGCTCCCAAATTGTTTATCAGCCACCATGAATGGTGTTTTCTTGAGCAAATGTTCAAGGAATTGTCATTTTGGGGGATTGGTGGCATCAGATGTTGATCTTGCAGAAAGAGCATATTAAGTAAATCATGGAAGTGTGCAGAATGCAGCTCCTTTGTGTCTCAGTATTTAATGACAGCGAGGTTTCTCTACTATGTGTGTGGACCCTCTCCTGCAGACTTGCTTTGTTTCATTTCTTCCCATCCTCCCCAAAGTGGTCACTGAGGGACGTGCCCTGCTTTGGTTGGTCTATGATCAACCCTGCAAGCTGGTTTCTCTTCTCGGGAATCCTGGACTTCAAATGTTTTCCTAGTTTAGTTTTCTTTGTTTCCAAATACACTGGATTGTCTAGCTAGTCTAAATTGAGCGTGTTCATTAAGTCTGAATAATGAAAGCATCCCTTTTTCCTCTCGGCTTAGTACAGACAATACAAAAAAGCCATAACCTAGATAATCATGGAGGCTTAAACTCCCCCAATTCATTTTCTAAAAGTAGATTCCTCAAAGCTTCAAGAGTTAGGAAGGGGTTTTTTTGGTTTAGGTTCCTGTGTGAGTGTGTGGCTTCTAAGACAGAGTTGCCTTTAAATTAAAAATAGGTGGATTTTTTTTCCTAACAAAGGAAAATGCACTTATTTCTCCACCTCTGGTTTATATTTTGAATTCTTGCTTCAAGTAATGGGAGTCCTACACAATTTCTGAATAAAACCATTAAGTATTTTGCATAAGAGTATTTTCTAATTGCATTCTGTAACCCCAAGTTAAACACTGAGAAAGATGATTGATCTTAGTGGACAGTCTATATTAAAGACTTACTATGTGTCCAGAGTATCTTAATATTTCAGTGCTTAGTGTTATCTACCTGTATTATCCCCGTAGGCAGAAAATTGTCATTTGTTTTCCCTTTTCCACAGATGAAGTGAAACACAGAGACAATTATATATATCTCTTCCCACTTGTTTTTAAAAGCATCAGGGCTCAAGTTCATACAAAAATAATATGGCAGTGTCAGGAGCCAAACTTCACTTTTAGTCTTAGATCATATTCCTCTTCCCTCAGCTGAAGTGCCTCCAAAGGGGATTTTGAAAGCTCCATACCATGAGCAAAAGCTTCCTGTGGATGCTTTCCCTCTGTTGCTTCCAATGTAATTTTGGTAGATGTTGTTCATGGTCTGCTTTAGTAGCAGCTTATGTGAAGCATGGAGTTCCTCAGGGAGAGAGCAGTTAGTGAGAGACTCACAAAAACAGTGTGTGTGGAAATGGAAGAAGGTCTCTAGCTCCATTTTATGTTCTGTGGTTGTCATGGGCTCCATTCCCAACTGACAGAGGCACTAGATAGGTCTCCCTGCTACTCCATTCCCAACTTAGTTTGTGGTCTGTCTTCCCAGTATATGACCAGGACAACAGTTTGTCTCCATTGCTGCTATCTATTCATGGACATTCAGAGGGTGCAGCTGGATTTTTTACCCATACAGAACTAGTTAGGACATGGGGTTATTATAGTTAAAGAAAATGATAAATTCTTTTGTGCTTATATTATACAATCTTCACATCTGTAGTGTAAAATAAGTCGTCAGCTGTGACACTGCAAAACCTGGGCTGTTTTCTCCTTCTGCCTTTCTTTTTTTTTAATGCATAGTTTTGTCCTCAGTATAGGATTTCTTTGTCAAAAACACTGAGGTGAAGAGCCAAACAGCCCTCACCTTGTGAAAGAGCTTTAGAGCAAGCTGCTGCCGTGTTCTCCTGGACAGGGGGACACAAAGCTGTCTGGCTGACACCTTTGAGAAACGGGAGTATGTCTCCACATCTCTACCTCCTTTGCATAATCTGTGATATCTGAATTAAGTTTCATGACATATTAACACTTTGAAGCTGAGTTAATATACTGTGTTGTATATGATACATTATGTATGACTTGGGCATCATTTGTGCTGGAGCATAAGCAGCCACAGACTTAAAAATGTCTCTTTTTGTGACAGAAATCCTAAATAATACTGAAACCAAGTTATGTTGGCATGATTTTATTTTGTATTCCTTGTCCCATTACAGCATCTCTTACTTACAAAACCACTCGTGTTGAAAACATCTAGATTCCTCTTCTCTCCTCCATGTACTTGTCACAAAGTCCCAGTTCCACATCTTTCATATTACAAATATTCCCATGGTGTTGCATGGTTAATTTTAATTTGTAACATCAGAAGTGCTAGGATTATGTTAGCTTTGCTGAGCCTGGGCACTATGATGTGAAGAAGAACAATGATGAGCATTAACATTTATAATAATTATGTGCTGCAAAGAGTAAGAAACAGAACGAAGACAAACCCCACTGTGTTTTTCCCTTCTTGCATATTCACATATCATGCTCCCAAACTGAGCTGAGATAGAGCTTGTTTTGGAGCAGTTGTCTTGTGAACTATACATTGGTCTGACATTGGATACAGTGTGTACATATATATAGGCAAATATGCAGTTACAGGTTTATTGCTCTTAATATAACTCATCTTAAGCCTGATTACTTTTGTTTCAAAATTAGACTCTCAGAACATATTAATTATGGACATGTCCCCAGACAACATGGCTGTCCATGGGGGATTTCTGCCCTTAACTCTGATTAGTGTTAATACGAGCTACCCATGTAAACTCCTAGAGGACCAGAAGAGAAATAATGTTCTGCTAGCTGTGTTTTTTTGTTTAGGGTATGGAACAACGCTAAAATGTTCCAGGAGGGAATTGGTAGAGTGCCTGATAGTGCCAGTCTGAAACCTTTCCTCTCTTTACATAAACACTGTAAATGTTCCTATATACAGGAGCATGTAGGGACAGAACAGGGATGAATGGGTTCAAATTGAAGAAAGCAGGTTTAGAATAGATTAGATATTAGGGAAAAAATCTTTACTGTGAAGGTGCTGAGGCACTGGAACAGAGTTCCCAGAGAAGGTCAGGATTCCCCATCCCTGGAGGTGTTCAAGCCAGGTTGGATGGGGTCTGAGCAACCTGGCCTAGTGGAAGGTGTCCCTGCCCACGGCATGGGGGCTGGAATGAGATGATCTTTAAGGTCCCTTCCAACTTAGGTCATTCTGTGATTCTCTCTGGTGAATTCTAGAACTGATAAAAGCACACGGCAGTACTCTACGTGATATTGTATATTTTAAAGTTTATATAACGTGATAATCCTTTTTTGTGGTTGGGGTTTTGTTGTTGTCGTTTTGGTTTTCTAACCTGAATTAGATGTTAGGTAATACCTTTTCTTTTATTTTTTTCCCTGGAAGCACTGGACTGAGGAATGCTACTATTATATAAATAATGTCTACGTGACCTGATGTAGTATGCCCTAATTATCCATTTGTCATAATTCTCCCACCTTGAATTTCTTAGGGAAAAATAATCTCATTGGAATTAGCAACAGGAACAATTTTCAGACAGAGGGGGTGGCTTGTGCTAGATGTTAGATAAACTTAGAGATTATTGGGTCTGTGTTGTCTGAGACTTCTGGGCTCTAGTGGATGCTAAGCATATAATAATTAAAACAGCTTCTTAGTGATGGAGAATTTACTGCATCCTTTGACAATTCATCTCAGTAGCTAATTATACTTAAAACGTGCTTTTTATCTTCAGATTGAACTTGCAAATATTGGATTCTGTTGTGTGTCTGCCCACTAATTTAGAGTCTTATGAAACATCTTCTTCTTGTCTAGTCCCTTAAAGATTATAATCTTCTCCTTGAAGCAAAATACATTTAGTTCAGTGTCTCACTGGAAGGAGTCTTTTTTTTTTTTTTCCAGAACAAATTCATTCTTCTTGTTCTCCTCAGCTCTCTTTCCAACCTTATTTATTTTTATTTATTTATTTAAATTAAAGGTATCGTAGTTTCCCAGAGGCTTTCCTGCTTTGTTCCCAGAGACATTATGGTTTCCTGTGCACGTCTGCAGCTGTCCCTAACTAAGCAAATGGCACAGACCTTCGTGCCTGCCCCCATGGAGAGAGGTCTGACACCCCTGAGCTGATGGAAGGAGCAGGCAGGTGCCATCCAGAATCCAGCCTGAAGGGTTTTATTGTCCGACACCATTCAGAGGCAGCACCCAGGAATAAAGCAGGATCTCTTCCAAAGGATCGTGCCTATTCTTAGCAGCAGCTAAACCTTATGATCAGGATGGTAGGCCCGTGTGACTGGAGGGCCGTGTTCCAGGGCGGAGGCGATGAGGAATGCGTAATGCCTGCCTTATCTTGGGGGGCTCCTAGAGGAGGAGAGAGTCACAGCTTGCTGGATACACAGAGGGAAATAATAAGGTGTAACAGTTGTAGCTGTGCCAGCTGCTCTGCAGGTCATAGCAGGGCAAAAGTACTTTTACCCAAAATGTAGTAACAGAAGAAAAGTAGTTGTGTCATTTTCTGTCAGTCCGCTCTCTGCAAAGTATGCAAGTCAAACTCTGGGACTAGATGAATGATGATGCTGACAAAGCAGTGCCCTGAAGGTGTGTGTGGGGGTAAACAAACGCATCCAAATGAGAAAAATCACGGGCTTCTCTTAGGGAACAGCGGGAGCTGACCATCCTCATCCGATCGCTTCTGAGTCCAGCTAGCCCAGCTCAGACAAGGGAGGGCTTTGATATCGCTTCACATCGTTTATTCCTTACCCAGCTGACTCACTAAACTAGTCGGAAATTTCCTTTTTCGTATCATACTGTTAATGAAAATGAAGGAAAACTGGGTGAGGTGTGTGTGAGGGTGTCTCCCCCATCACATGGAAGAGAAACAAAAAAGGAAGAGAAAAAAGCTCACCAGAGAGGCATGGAAGGAAATTCATGTTGAAAAGATGAAAAACAGGAAGAGCGTGACTGTGATCCCTCTGTCTGTGGATAATTTATTTCTAACAGGCTGTAACAAATATTATTCTTCGAAGTATTTGTTTTATTCTAGTTGCAGATGAAGAATTGTTCAGTACACCTTTACTTGCTTAATCTTCTTTTGCTGCTCCATATTTTTATGACAACACATATATAATGGAGCATTACCAGGATCTTCCAGTACTTTTCTGTCACTTGGTTTTGTTACAGTAAATGCATACAGGCATCTTGAGCTTTTACTGTTGGTACAGAAATGATTAAAGCATCTTAGTTGGCCTCTTTCTTGAGGTTTTCATTTGATGTTTAGGTAGGTTTCTGTTCCTGATCAAAGATTTATTTTAGGTAAGGACAAGGCACAAATGTCTTCTCTTCAAATTTGCTGGGCTGTGCGCATTAGCATATTTTATGATGAAATACACAGAAGCCAAGCACTGACACTGCTCCAAAGTAAAACTGGTAGCAAAAAGCTGTGCAACTATAAAACTCATGACACTGTCATAAAGTATGGATTTTTAGTGTGGATGGGCTGACACTTTTCTAATATTTCATCTTTTTAGCTGATTTATTAAGTAAGGTTGAATGTCGCTGTGGGCTGAATTACTGTAGGTATCGTCTCAAAAAGTCATCTCTGCAAAGACAGGCCTCAGAACATTGCCTGATTTCTGTATTAAGTTCTGGTTATTAGAACTGATCACTCAGAATAGAGCACACAGCAAATAGCCACAGTATTCAGAAAGTGCATAAAGTCTTAAATTGATTCTTTTTTTTTGGTACTCTTTAACATTTAATGTAATCCTATCAAGGTGGGTGGTGGGTTTTATTTTCTGGGCATAGGAAGGTGGGGAAAAAAACCCTCACACCATGCTCTAAAGCCTCATTAACAAAGAACTTTACTCAAGGAAGAGATGTTAATAAGTAATGAAACAAAGGCTCTTTTATGGAGATTAAATGTCCATGTGTCGAAGTACAAAGTTCGTGTTGCAAAGTGCAGCTGTTGCCCTGCTCACAGCCCCAGAGCCTGGGTTCAAAGTCTGCCAGTTTTCCTGTCATGGAGCTGACCGGGGCAAGGTCCGGCCGAGGTTCAGAGGTCAGTGGCTGGAGCCTTGCTGGCCCCGTGGCCCTGCTGTCTGACACGCTCGGGACCAGCAACGTAAGATCATAAGTACAACCAACAAAAACTTCCCCTTCCCTTTTCTGTTGTGTCAGATTTCATTAAAGAGGGAACGTTTTGGAAGGAGTCGCTGAAGTGTTTAAAAATAATGTGCTGCATAATGGAGTGACCTCACCAAACCCCTCTGAAGGAGCAGAGTAGGAAAATGATGCATGTGGGAAGTAGTGCCTGTGTGCGTTCTCCTTCCTCCTGAGATGTATTTAAATGAGGAAAAATGAACAGCTAATTCTATATATCCAATGAGATGAAACAACTCTTTTAAAAAAAGAAACAAGAAAGAAAAAAAGCTCATCCCTGTGTTCCCTTTGTGTCACAGTAACGGTGTTCCAC
This sequence comes from Irena cyanogastra, assembly GCA_013397155.1. Taxonomy (NCBI): domain Eukaryota; kingdom Metazoa; phylum Chordata; class Aves; order Passeriformes; family Irenidae; genus Irena; species Irena cyanogastra. The sequence continues at coordinate 716,045 of VWZV01000538.1, forward strand.
ACCATGGGGGTGTAGAGAACTTAATGCGTCTGGATATCCTGCTTTCAAATCCTCCTTTTTCACCTCCTTCAGAAGCTTTTTCGAAGCTAACCTCAACTTTCTTATTCATAAGGGCTGAAAACCCCACCTGTGCAGCTTTTTTGATTAGCTGTGGTCATATCAAAGGCTGCTGTACCCAAGCACAGACCCTGAGTGAGAACGGAGACTGACAGCTGAGAGCAAAGGCTGGTACAAACACCCTTGGAGGAATTTATATTTCAGGCAGTGCAGTAGCTGCATTACAGATAGAGAAAAGTTTGCTATCTCTTGCCACATCCTTATCACGGAAAGGATGATAAACCACGGGTGGTAAACCAAGTCATCAGTGCTCGGTGCCCACAGCACGCCACAGGTCTGAGCAGACTGCTGTCATCTCACCTCGCTGAAAGGAACATGCATGTTCAGAAAACTTTCTCAGACATCAGAAGTCTTCCCCTGTTGTATCACGGCTGCTATACGGCTGGGTTCAATAAATTTAATTATTGAGAGCCACGATTAAAACCAGGATTCACGGAAGGACTGTAGTAGCCAAAAACGTGAGTTCTGGACCAAAAGATTTGTGTGTTTAGAAATGATGATTTTTTTCTTTCCTGCAAACATTCAGGAGTCCACCAAACACCAGAGGGGCCTTCCTCTGATGGGTTAGTTCTGTTAGCTTTTGTTATTACTTCAGGTCTGACCTTCCCCTTCTAAGCAATATATTTAGGAAACTAACAAGGACCCTACAGTGAACACTCCAGGCCACGGCTTGTGAGGACTTGGAAGAGTGCATGAGGTACTCAGTGCTTAAAATGAAGTGGGGGGGAAAAAATAGGTCAGCCAAGGTCCACAGATCCAAAATAATGTGTTATAATGGCTGAGCCCTTCCTGAGACAATGCTGAGAAGCAGAAATAACAGAAACTGCACCTGTGATGTTCCATTCCTGTCCTGGACTGTGGAAACTTAGGAATATTAGGGAGTTTTTCTTCTGCTACTCTTTGTTGTCTGTGTGCAACTGCTGCAGTGAACAGACCAAGCCATTGAGCCACTGTTGGAAGTAGTGACTGTGGCAGAGCACATCTGTAATCAGTTCATTTGCTCTGCACTGATGCAAATCCCTGACATAGCAGCAGTGGTGAGTAACATTTTATGTTGCTCCCACTGCTCAAGTTCCACCCGAGTCTCTGGCCTCTCTTTGCTAGGCTGATCATACCTGGCCTTGGAATCTTTGTTTCCTGTGAAACTCTGACTGCCGCTACCCTCCCCAGCACTTCTGGCAACTGAAAAATACATAAAAGTGGGGGAGGAGGTGGTAAAGTTAACAGCTCTAAAATGTGTACATTGCTTGCTGCACTGGTAAAAGTCCTTCAGGTGATAGAGCTCTTCTGGGTGGTAACTACACATTTGAGCCTTGGCTTGCCTCATCTGAAAAGATGAACCCTGTCAGGCCATTACTACTGTATGGGGTGGGATTCCTTCATTCTTTTCTGTTGGCATTGACCACATACTAATAATAATATATTTGCAGGGGAAGGTATAATGGAAGGAGGGAGGAGAGTGCCCAGAGCCCCATGGTGAGTGAGGTTTCATGGGTCAGGGCAGTAGGCTGAAGTTCAGGCACATAGTCCAAGTCAAGCAAAACAGGAACTGGGACTGGGTTTGCAAGGTAGCAGCTATGCTGGTGCTGGCTCCACTGAAGTAGATAGGTGAATGTTTGCATCTCCCTCTTGCCTTCCCCTCACTCCTTTTTCATCATAGTCTTGTATGCCTGTGTCACCTGGCTTCAATTAGAAATACAAGAATAAACAGGAAAATTACTTGCAGGTCGAGTCTTGTTTTCAGTTTTCTGCTTCTTTACTATTTCTCTCTTTGGTTTTTTTCCCCTTTTTTATTTTATTTTAAATTTTTGCCTGGGTGTGCCTGCTTTTTTTTAAAGCTGCCTATTTTCTTTCTCAGCAGATAGTTTGAGAATCATTCCACCTGTTGCCTGCCTGAACCAAGAACCAGATCCCAGAGAAGGACTGTGCCATACTACTTAGTTGCAGTACTACTAGGATCCTAGCTTTGAGAGAGATCTAACAGGTAAGTAAAAGTTGGAATTTATTCAAGGTGCTGAGACTCTTAAAAGAGAAGACTGTTATTGCCCCTTTTGAAAAAAAAGTGGCCAGAAAACAGTGTATGCATGCAAAGATGACTTGCGGGATATTTTTTAATCTGAGAACTAGTATCTTTCCACTAAGAATCTGTGCTTGTGAAATGTTTTCTTCTCCGTTTACACACTCTCCAGTTCCTGTTTCAAACCCCTCCATTTAAGGCTTTCAGAAAAGCCCTCCCATCTAGCTTCCTCCTCATGCAAATACAGGTGTCTTAAGAAAATCCAGGGGGATTTCCTTTGGCAGGAATACTGAAAAAAGCCAAACCAGAATAGTCCAAAAGACGTTTTTATTTGTTTCTCATTATTATTTTGGTTTTGCTCTCCTCTTCAGAACTTTCTTTTCTGAGTATCTTCTTCATTCAGCCTTGACCACACTGGCTGGGTAGGGTAAGAGGCTCGTCTGCAGCTACAGTTTTACTGCTTTATTCTCCTGGGGTAGTTAAGGCAAACTTTCCACCACCCATTGCTTCTTCCGAGTGAAGGTTGTGTTATATCAGCAAGAAGGTGCTTGTAGATGTACTTAAGAGTGCTCTCTAAAGCAGACATTGATCATTTGGGATCATATTCAGTAAAACTGTTTGCACACTAGGACTTCCCAATTTTTAAAAAAAATCCTATTTGAAATAACATACAAAGTATCCTAGGTGAATGTTAAGATTAGAAGAAGATTCTGAGTAGCCCACTACTTTATATGTGGTAATAAGGAAAGAAGTACACATTAGATGAGTTACACATATTATTACAAAATTAGAAGGAAAGGGTGGACTAAAATGAAGTTATTTTTTAGGTCTACATATATTTACTATGTAAGGACTTTGACAAACTTCTTCAAAAGAGTTGTTCAAAAGTAATGTTTGTTTCCTTATATACAGGTTTAAGTCTTTCCCTGGCAAGAAGCTCAGGTTTTTGCACTTCAGTCATAGAGTATGGCCAGTGCTGTGTAAAATATTGATTGAAATTAAGCTTTTCTAAGAAAAGAAAAAGGAGTAAAATAACCAAATTTGCTTACAACATGCAAATTATGATAGATGTCATATAACACAAAAGATATGAGAAAGGTTTGAGTCTTTATTATGAAAGGACCTTGTTGCTTGTGGTCTTCCTCTCTGACGTGAGATTTTATATGAAAATCCAGATTTGTATTGCTTTTGTGTTAAGTGGAGGGTTCTGCATGATCTCCCCATTGTGGCTGCTGGTTTGCCACAATTAAGGGTGGAGATCAGTGGTTTATTGTGAAGATGCTGTTTTTAAATTCAGAGTTGAGATTGTGGTAGTTTTGGTTTACTGAACTCTCAGTTCTCAAAAACAAATCTCAATAAACTGCCACCTATGGTGGGAGTGATTTAAATATTTAATGATGTTTTGACTGGAAAATGAATGAATGTAGAGGATCTTCTAGAGTTAACATTGAATTAATTTCTCACCAGAGTTACTTTTAGCTTGTTCTTTCTTTCTCTAAGTCACTCTCACACTCTGAGAGTGATCCTCTGTTCCTGCTCCTGATCCCCGAAGTGCTCCCTGCCTGACTTTCAGCACGGATACGTAGTTTTCATCTGTGGAGAATTTTCTAACTTTCTAGTCATAACTGAAAATTTATGTGCTCAGTTCAACTCGATGAATCGCATGACAAATCTGCAGCAAGGCAGACGCCATCGGGGAGACAGAGAGGCTGCCCGTCTGTCTTGCCAAGTATCTCAGCAATCCTGGGGCAGCAGCAGCTCCCTAATGCGACAATGAGCCGTGTTGACTTTTAGATATATGCGGGTACAAAGTTCCTGCTGAAGATTTTGGTTCCCGAGCGATCGTTTGACGCAGCTGGGTATCTCCGCCGTGCTTCTGTATCTGCTGGAGGGGGACAGGGAGGGGAGAACATCAGGGCATTTCAGTGCCTTATCAGCCCTGCTGCTGAGCAGTGTGGAGACCAAAGAGGAGCAAGTGTGCTCCTCACAGACTTCAAGGTGTGTGTGCCTGCATGTGCAGGCTATTTTCCAGAATGCAGCTGAAATGTTCACTAATTAGCTTTTGCTTGTTTGCGTTAATTGAACTTCTACACATAGGCTGTTTTGATATATTTATTTTTATTTCAAAACTCTGTGCTGTTTTTTATGCTGGATATATAGCATCACCATGCATTTATTTTCTGTGCTGACAAGCAGACTTGTTTCCTTGTGAGCAGATGAATTGTTTACTTTTCAGACAAGATATAAACATACTCTTTGGAATTATATTATAGCATGAACTGGTCTGTCTGAGAGACTGGTAGGTACACGTTACACAAACAACAGGGGCTCAAATTTGTTGCTCCAGCTAAAATAGCATTTGCTAAAATAGATATAAAACTCTCAGAGTGCAAGAAGGACTTGAAAACGTGTCCACTTTTTTTTATTCACATCCCATTTCGATAGCTCATTTTTAAGTAATGAAATTGTTTGGGTTTATTTGGTTTCAGAAGAAGTGGAGACAAGATAAAATAATTGGTTATCTTCAGTTAGGTGTTAAGATGTACTTTTTTCTTTTTCCAGGAAAGATCCTTAAATTAAAAATAAGCCAGTTGATTTTCTATGGATTTCATCTGAGCCACGAGCTTTAGGTCAATGAGACTTTGATTTCTTTTTCAAAATACCAAATCAATTTATGTGAGGGATAGAGCTTAAGTTTTTATTTCAGTCTCAAGTTTTCTATTTTCAACATGTTTTCTGAGTGGACCCCTGTAGTCTGGAATGTTGGTGATGCAGGGCTTGCTTACTTTAACTAGGACCAGTAGTCAGTCACTGCTTGTGCACGAAGTGAAATGAAGCCATGGAAGAGAGGAAAAACTTGGAACAACAGCTTATGAAACTGGCCACCCAGCTTCCTTGTGATATAATGGTGATGGCAAAAAGACTCTTGGATCTTACAGTGCTTCACATCTCTGTGGAATTCAGCAGGTGCCTCTGGATGCAGTTGTTAGACACAGCTTCTTTAAAGTGGTGTTGATGTTTTCACAAAACTAAGCAGATATCAACCCCTGAAACACTGACTGTATGGAAAGGGACAGATGAATTTAGTTGCATTCCTTCCCTTTGAATGTCATAAATGTAGATTTCACACAAGGAGGATAAAACAGTGTTGCACTTTAAGCAGCTTGTGTCTAATGGTTGGATTTTACTTTTCTGCATTTATGCCTCCCTTTTTTCCCCTTCTTTGCCATTGACTTTTATGGCAAGGAGCTAATGTAAAGATGGTTTTGATAAACACATCCTGTATTTCTTAAGCAGCAGGTCAGTGAATTCTTCCTTTCAGCTGCAAATCCATTCCAATACTCAGGATTTTAGCCAGGGCCACAGGGTAAAAATCTTATGTTGCACCAAAAAAAAAAAAAAAAGTCATGGGACTTTTAATGATCCAGCAGAGATGATAGGACCTTGGCATATGAAAAATCCTGATGTAGTAAATCAAAGCAGGCTGTCTTGAGTGTAGTAATATTTCTATGCTAATAAATTAGTGTCATAAGTGATTTGTCAATAAGATGTAGAATATGCTATGAGGGAAGTCAGACAATATTTTTCCTTCCCATAGAAAAATAGGGTGAGGTCATAGCAAAATCCTCAACATGATTTTTTTCTAAGAAATACGTGGGTGCTCTGACCCACTGCACAATATTTGCATATTTAAATTCTTAATGTGCCTAAAATATCCTTACATACCTAAGCAAGGTAGATGAAGATGGGCTGAGAGAATTGGGGCCTCTGTAGAAGAGAGGAGTCTGGGGAGACCTTTTAGTGGCCTTTTAGCACTAAAAGGTGACTTATAAGGAAGATGGGGACAGACTTTTTAGCAGGGCTTGTTGGACAGGACAAGATGTCATGGTTTTAACCTGAAAGGAGGTAGATTGAAACTAGAAGAGAGAAATTCAGTATGATGAGGGGGGTGAAACACTGTTACAGCTTGCCCAGAGAGGTGGTAAATGCCCCACCCCTGGAAGCTGATCAAGGTCAGGTTGGATGGAGCTTGCTGCGGGGGGTTGGACCGGATGACCTCCAACCCAAACCATTCTACTTATATTTTGATCTGATTTGTCACACCCGGCTCTGTTGCACACAACCTTCCTCCACTGCTGCTTCATGCATACACAATTACAGGTAGAAATCCAGTCATTTGGCACCCCTCTCTCCAGTGACAGCCAAAAACCCTTAGGAAGGTCACAGGATTGTCAAAACTCTAAGGAGCCATACTCTGGTATCTTTGTTTTAATTCATTCCTGCCTTTAACAGGCTTGGAAGTTGCATCTTAGTATAAAATATAGAAGTGTTAAGTGGATGTAATTCCTCTCAAACTTGCTAGGTTGTCTGCAGCAGAGCTGTAAGCCTTCTGTGGATCTACCTAAACAGGTATGATACTGAGAAAACAGTTTCTGTCTTTCTCAACATCCAGAGAGTTTTGGAGGGTAGAAGGCTGCTTTATTTGCCATGGTTTTCAGGTAAAATTTGCTAATCTGTGATAAGACCTTCTTCTCCAGTAGTAAATCAGGGGCTCTGCAGTTTGGACCCATTATCCAGAGCACATCAGCCATGGCTCTCAGGAGCAGGTCCGAGGTGGAACCCTGGTGCATCCTCTCACACATCACAGCGTACATTTTCAGAACCACCTCTGCACTGTGCCCTGTGGTTGCAGTTTCTTCTCGTGGGTTTCTAATTTCAGGTCACGATTCCTGGGCAGATGCTTATTCCTATCTCTGGCTGCTGACCCTTGGATTGACTTTCTGGTTCCTGGTTTTTGGCCATGAACGTTCGGCTCATTTCCCAGTTCTGGACACAGTCTCTAACCTTTGGGCTGGATAGCCCATGCTCCAGTCTGTAATCCTAGACAGCCACCAGGTCATCTGTAGTAGAGAGTATTCTAATTTACTCAGTAACAAATGAAATCTAGCAGATAAATTTGGGTGTTTTTTTTTTTTTTTTAATTTATGGCAACTGCAGCTATTTATTTGTAAACTGGTCTTCTATTAGTATTTTGCTAGATTGTGAAATGTGAGCTTCTACTTTCCATTAGTTATCATATTGTGCCTGGTGGCCATCCTTAGGGAGAATATCACCATATCTGAGCCAGTGAAGGGGGTGAACAGAACTCTTAGCATGTATAAACATTTCAAATTGGTGGCCACAAGCTCAATAAATTACACTAGAAAAGGCAATGGTGTCAGAACTTCCATTTCATTTCTATTGGACATGTTATAAACATTATTGATGTACTGTATGCATGTTCTGCTTTTTTTTATGGGAGTTCATAATGTCATTCTAGCACACATGACATAAGAGTGCAAACACACTCAAAATGTGGTCACTCAGACCCATAAGAGTGTCATGACTGAAACTTGATGAAAATATGAGTTACAAAGTTCACAAAGTATGAAGATAAATTTCCAGAAAGAGGAAGAATTGAAACTTATAATGTGTGTTAATGTTTGGGTGGAAGAAGGGTCAGGTTGCTTTGGCAGGAGAATAAATGGATAAGGAGTACAAAGCTGAGTTGTAAAATGACATGAAGTTGATACTTAACCAGTTACAAGTCATATGGTGTAGACAATAATGTGAATCTGAGTGAAAAGAAAACTGCTTTTATATATGCTATATATGTAACATTGTTTATACACAAACTGGTGTCACATAGGAATTTACATATGTATATGTGTGTGTGTTCAACAGAAAATAAAAGTCACAGGATCTGTGCAAATTTTATTTAATTTTGCCCATCAAAAATCCAGGAATACAACATTCCATGCTGTTGCAATGTTTTTGCTTTGTAACATTTTGATGGAATTAGGTATCTAAACTCAAAGCAATAAGTAATCCATCTGTCCTGTTTCTATGTAAAAATGTGTGGCAGTTGCCAATCTAGGAAAAATGTGCTACTTTTCTCTAGCTTAAAGGTAAGTTATATTATATTCTGCTATTCATGGCTGTTTTATATAAATGTGAACCTTTCTTAATTTTAGAGCTGAAATCAAAACCCATAAATATGGGTCTTAGAAACACCTAGATTAGCTTTTTTATTAAATTATAACAACTTCCTTGCTAAGCCCATCTCCTTCTGCCCTTTGACAAGAGGAACTGTCCTTTACTAGGGCAGTTTTCCTGTAGATGTTTTTTTTTACCCTGAGGCAGGCTAGCTCAAGTAAGGGATAGCAATATGTTCATGAGATTTAGCTAACAGTGAATTGAAACTCTTTTTGCTTAGCAGAAGTGAAGAGGATGGTGGAAGCAGCAAGTTTAGTGCATTGCTTTGTTGTGTTTCTTCCAATTTGGCCCCGTGCATTAATATGATTTTACATACTTTTGATAACTACCAGCTCAGAAAATGATATAAAACAAGTACCTCCTTCAATTTGTTGTTCAGTTAAAATCTGCTAGTATAAAAAGCCACAGCACAATGCAAGGCATAGCTTTTAACTAAACTAACCACACTTTTTACTTGGTTTAAAGCTCTTTAATGGAACTGCCTGTGAACTCACATGATATTCACCATGTATAATGATACCTTTTTTTTTTCTTCCAAATGAATTAAAAATGGAAAGTACTTCCAGTACTTCTTGGTAAGTATGAAGAAGTCAGATCCCTTGGTACCACAGAAGTCCTTTCTTCATTAGAGGCAGGTAGTTTCCATTATTCATATTTGGTACCATTTCATTTAAAGTCCCACCATTACTTTAAAAGCAAGATATTAATGAGAGATGTTACTGGAGTGCTGTCTTTTAATTTGATATTGTTTGATCCGGCTGTTTTAAAATTTCTAAGAATAAATCTTCCATTACCTTATATTAGAGAAGATTTTTATAGGCAAGAACATCTAATTCTTGTCTGGTTTCCCTTGATAGACAATTGCCTTTCTTAAACCTTCATCATTTACTTCTAGGGTAATCCTTTTGCTTTGCTTTAAATAATTTCTCTGATTCCTTGATATCCATGCATTGCAATTAGTTATATATAGATATTTTTCATACTACCCCCATCCACTTAGCTGGTGAGTAGACAAGTAATACATACTTAGCACTTTTAATTTTACCTCATAAATCAATCATTGTAGCTCCAAAATCAGTTACATTTTTTCTTAAACCATCATTCAATACAAAGAGTCCATTATGCATGTCTGAATAATACATTAATTGTGTGGTTCAAATTAATAAACAATGTTTCACAATTAACTTCATAAAATTGCTCACTTTGAAAATTGTGTAGCTACAATTTCTATAATAGTAGCTAAAAGACAACAGCACTAAGCCAGGCATTGTCACTTTGAACTGTCACTGGTAAAGCAGAGGCCTCTTAAATGTGCAATTATGACAGAGAGAAAGTGTATTCCTTGTTACAGATTCATTCCTTTAAGTTCTTTCTCAAAGGTTTTCACCTTGTTTTGTATTGCTGTGCACTAATGGTGTAACACATGATTACTTCAGGCAATGGCTTTATTAATGTAAAGAAATACTACTGAAATTTTTTTTAACTGGATTTTTAAAAAAGTATCTATCTTTTTCATTGTGTTTTATTCTGTATCAGGGTGTTAAAAAATGATTTTGCTTGTTTGCCTTTGGCAAACACTTTTTTCTTGGGATGGCATGAATAGCAGGATCTACAAGAAAAGGGTACACAATCCAAAACAAAAAGGAAGCATATTTGTATGTTGATCATTGTTTGCTCCAAGTTTGAAGACTAAACTGAGATGCAGATTCCATAGGCTAGACAGCCATGAAGGTATTTCTGTTGTATTACAGCATAATAGATGTGGTGGAGAGATAAGGTGGAGATAAGATAGGCCTTTCACATCTGGGAAACTGAGGTGGGAAACGTGGTGAAGGAGTCTGCCCCGTGTTACAGAATTCGGCAGGAGAATCAGGAGTGTGAGCTCTTGCCTTCCCATTGGACCGATCTACAAGACTGTGTTCTATAATCTGTTTTTATGCTCTTATCTATTTAATCTTCCCCTCACACCAATTTTCATAAGTGTGTCTCCATAGAGAACTCCGGCGTAAGGAATGTTTCTGCAGATGAACCTTGAGGTTTTATAGTAACACCGTGTAACCATTACACGGGAGGTACTCTGCGTTGAAATGGTGCAAATCACCATTGGAAGTGACTCATTCCAGCGCGGGGAAGGAGGGTTTGCTGTCTCTTCTTGCCGCCCTGCCCTGGCTCACGGTCGGCGGCAGCAGCCGCTCCTTACATAATGTCACATATGTCACATATGTCCCGCCAGATTGCCCGATCCTGCCGGGGGCAGGGGAGGCTCCGCGCTCGGCAGCCCCTGGCCGCCCTGCTGCTCTCGCGGGGAGGAAAATCCTGCGGAGTCCCGCTCGGGATTTTCCCATCGGGCTGTCGGGGATGGGAGCCTCGGGGCCAGGCTCTCCGCGCTGCCGCTGCCAAGCGCAGGGAGGGGCAGGTGCTGGCAGCATCGCCCACCTCCCGCTCCACGCCTGGCTCCCGGTTCTCTGCTGAGGAGCTGCTGGCCCTGCTCCCCTTTTCCACAGCGCTGTTCCCCTCCCTCCTCTTGCCCGGTGCCTCTCCTGTCCATTTCTCCCCGCCTTTCCTCCCCGACTAGCGGGTAAGTTAGCGCTGCCCTTCCATCACCTGGATATTCGCACACAAGGGCTGCGTGGTCAAAATCAGTGTCTCAGCCATTCTTAGCCTCCGCTGCATAAAAATAAACCGGGGGGAAGTTATGGCACGGCCTAGAGCTGTGGTATAGGAATACACTCAAATGAAAGCCCAGGCATGGAGTGAAAGGATGTGGTACCCTGCTACTCAAAGTAAAACACAGCCCGTAGCTCTTTAGCAGGGGGTACCAATTACTGCACATGTTTTTCTGTTTAAATTGGAGATTCCACCACTGCTGAACTGCACCGTGTGCGAAACTCCAAATCTGCTACAGTTCCAGGTTTATAAAACAGCAGTATAGGAATATAGACCTATTAATTTTACAGTCTAATTTCTGATTAGGTTTTACAGCACCTCTGACAAACTGCATAGATTTTACCCATTAAAAATGATGACAATCCAGTTCTGTCATTTTAAGTAGAATTAAAGCCAGTATTGCCAAGTATGATAATATCTTAGGAAAAAAAATGAACCAACACACACATATATATAAAAATTACAATAACCCAGCACCATGTTATTTCTCTATAGGAAAAGGGCCCTTGCCAAGAGAGTGGGACTGTTACCTGTTAGTGCAGTCAAGAGCCTGTGGGTCTGACAGCTGACATCAAGAGAAATTCTCCATTCAGGCTGAGCAGGTTAAGTAGTGTTTCCTAGCACAGCTGTGTAATGTGTCTGTTGGTAATTAAAACAGTCTGCTAGAGCTGGTTAAGGAAAAGCAGAAAGTGAAGTATTTTCTATCAGAAAATAGTTTTGTAAAGAATTAAAATCTGTAGAATGCGTATGCCTTGTATTAGAGGAAACTAATTGTTTTTTTAAAGAGGAAAAAGAAATCCAACACTGAAACAGTCTGTTCTTGGCTTATTTTAGAGGCAAACTTAAATAAACACCCCCAAAACCAAAAATGGAAGTGTTGCAATATGAAAATAAAACTTCCCTTTTCTATAATGTCAATTTTAAATTTGAGGAAGAGACTTATTCTGATTTGACACATCGCCAGATTCTGAAACCAGACATAAAATGGCATTCTCACTTGGGACATGACTTTCCATTTGCATTTGTAGATGCAAGGTACGTTTTTTAGCCCTGATTTGCTACACTAATCCTGTTGACTTCGCTTGAAAAGAATGGCACGTTTCCCACTAACTTTATTAGCGGCAGGATTGGGCCTTGATGCAATACCTCATGTCACAGCAGCAAAACTTGTTGCCAATAGTCTGTCTCGAGGGAGGAGATTTCCAGTAACTGCTCCCTGAGAACTATTCTAAAAATGCAGCTTTTTTCTCTCCAGCCATCGGGATAATGATATACTCCATCCCTGAAGAGAGGGGCATTGACGGAGCTGCATTGATGGCACCAGAGGTCCCTGCTGGCTTGTTCACTAAACAGAACTGGCAACTGACTCTGAAGATAAAAGTTCTTGACGTTTTTCCAAGCTGGTGGAATGGAGCTGAGTGACACTTGGAAATAAATAGAGGAGGGAATAGTATGATCTTGAATGACAGAGGAGCTTTCATGAAAGATTTTCATGGGGGAAACGTGGGATGTACTGTTCCAGGCTTGAGTCTAGGGGATTTGTTGACAGTTGGATAATGTGCATGTTTGATACCACTTGCATGAAATGTAGAGGGAAACAAGGGGAAAAACTCCAAATGAATCTTTTATTCCCACTTAAACAGTTAAACCCAAATACAGCATATATCTCTCCCTTCCTGATAATTGACTCTACAAATTGCCAATCTCTTTGGAAATCTCTTAGAAGAACATTCTCTCTCCCGACAAGGAAAAGTACTTCATGCAAAACATTTGTCACTTGTCTGTTATCATAATTCATGATCTTATCCTTCATTCTCTTGCTTGTTTAAGCACACAGAAATAGTACTTTTAACCTGAGACTTCAAAGGTAAAAATATTGTGAAGAGGTCTCCATTCTTTTTCTTCTCATCTCTGATCTCAGCCTTTGAACATCAAAGTGGCTCAAAGTTTGGGGTAAGTTCTTAAGGATCCAGTTACTAGAAAGAAATCAATTGATTTCCCATGTTCATATTCACGATAGACCAGAACAAATATTAATATTCAAGAATAGTTTAATTTAATAATTTACAGCAATTAAAACAAGTTGCTGCTTAATATTTTGCTCAGTACAATGAAGCTCACTCATTCCATTGTATTGATAAGAAAAATCCTTGACATCTGTCAGTCAGAAGTTGCCAGAAACAAAAATCTTAACCCAGGAATTACAAAGCAATTAAGAACGTAAAATAAATTCCCCATACAAAGAATGCTGCCATTTTAATTACAGCATCACACTATCATGTAAAAGGTTAACACTTAAAAAATGAGTCTTGTACCCTCAATCTATTACCCCTAAGCAATTCTCATTTTCACATTAATTTTTGTAGGCTGCCATCTAAATTAAATACTTTTCAGCTCTGTCAGTTTATATGTATTCTCATTACAGCAGACACTAGAGCCAAAATATTTTAATCTTCAGTGTCATCCATGTAGGCCCATATTCTTAGGTACAACTTCAGGGGTTCTACAACTGCTCTTTTCCTTTTAAATGGTGCCACTCCTTTGTGCAGGAATTCTTGCTTTTGTAATGACTTCCTAAGCAAATAAGTTCTGCAGTCTGTTGTGAAATTACCTTTGTTGTCAGTGCTGGGAGAGTTATAAATCCTTTTACTCCCCACCACTCATTCTTGAAGTTCTGTGCTCTCAGGAACTGTTCTTATGACACTCTTCTGGTAGGTTTAACTTCTGGTCATTTAAAAGCCAAGTCCTGGGAACAAAACCCTTAACATTTTCTTTTTCACAGGAAAGACAAAAATAAAATTAAACAGCTTAAACATTAAACACTTACTAAGCATTTCATGGCAGCTGTCAGACATAGCTGAAGCCAGAACCCCTCAGAAAACAATGCAAATTGTGAGGATACTCAGACCATCAGCAGGCAGAGCAGCCTAGAGTGCCTCTGTCAGCCCTAGTGCTCTGATCAGCCTGGTGGAAGGGTGGTGACACATGAGAAGCCTTCCTCTAGAAGAAAGTCAGACTTTGCAAAGAAAAGGTAGTACATAGTCTTATTTCAATACATAGGGTATAACCATAGTGCACAAGCACGAGATTCAGGAGCTGAAAAGTGCTTCTCAATCTGCCAGTTGGGATACACCAACACTCTCTGAAATATATATAGGATACAAGCAGAAATCCACCACCCAGTGCCCATGCACCAGCTTTAAGATCACAAGTAGACAATATGTGGGTTTACATCTCTTTTTTTTTTTTTTCTGAAGTCAGTGATAAAGTTTCTGTTAACCTGGTAGAATCAGCCCCCTGACAAATATCTCTTATAATAAGTCAAAGTTAATGAAAAAACTTGGTAGTACAAGAGCAGTAATTGCTTAAATAGATTTTGTGGTGTATTAGTAACCACCATGAGAGAGCAGCAGGTATGAAACATGCATTAGTCTGTACAATACTTGCTCTGGAAACAGCACTTGCTACACAAGATGAAATTTGATAATCGGCCTCCTTGGTGGATCAACAAGCTGGGCATTAAAATAATCTAGCCTAGGGAACATAAAAGCATGAGTGAGCAATAAGCAAAGCACATTTAGTTCAACTAATAATAAGATGCCTTAATCTTTTGACTGCAACACTGAAAGAAGAGCTTGCAATCATAAAACATCTAGGGTTTTTAGCCAACGAAGATACATTGGATTTTAAAGCTGGGTTAGAAGTTCAAGTGGGTGTGGGTTGACGGCAAGAGCCAGCCATGAACAGCTCAGGGTTTTTTTCTGATTTTAACTGAAGAAAATGGATGCTTGTAGAGGCTTTTATGCTTACCAGCTTGTCAATATGGTAATAGCACCATCTGAAATTGGTGGTTTGGTTGACGATATCTGTGTCTGGTCGGCATAGAAATGAAATCCAGGACAATACCAATGACCAACGCTGCTCACAGGCAGCTTCAGATTGCTGAGTAAGACCAGGGCCAGAGTGGAACCCTACAGAGCACAAAAAAAAAAATGCTCTGGGAGAAGGACACAAATTACCCTTGAAAATATAGTGCAGGTAAATGTTAGATAAATATGATTTAAGCCAATTTAGAACTGTGCCAAACAGGAAGAAAAAGCTCCTCAGGCATTCAAGAAGAACATTAAGATCTAGCAAAATGAGAGTAGCTGGTATATGAGAGCCTGCCTTTAGGAGAAGGTTACATCTCTTTGCCGTCCTGCTGAAAATTTTAAGTAGTGGAAACCCCACCCAAAATATAGAATCTGTTTCCATCTGTTTTTGACTCACTGAAGTCAAAAGCAATTCCTTCACGTCCTTTGGTGATGCTGGTTTCTGGGGATGTAAAATAACACAGAAATTCTTGGAGGGATTTCATGTTTTGTGTTGTGTATCAACATAAACAGAATTATTGCATGGTGTGGCACTTCTTGCTTTCTTCTGGATTCAAGCAACTGAATAATGCTATTGCTACTCTTTTTTTATTTAAGCCCAGAAGGGACAATAAAAAGACAATTAAACGTAATTATAGGATGACAGGTTCTGCAAATCAAGATCATTTTTAAATCACTTTTTGAGAATTTAGGAAAAAAATCAGTAGGTTACTTTTTATTTTCTGGTATAGATTTTCTTTCTACCAAAAGCATTCAAGCAGGATCAGAAAATATCAGTGAAAATGTTCAGTGATAGTTCAACTCTCAGAGAAGAGATAGAGGAAAGAAAGAATGAAAACTCAGAAGAGAACATCTGGGCAATCAGAGGAAAAGTATTCTCATTTGGAGTGTCTGGGCCATACAATTTTTCCCAAAAAAAAAAAAAAAAAAAAGGGGGGGTTTTTGGATATCAAGGTGGGAACCGGAAAAAAACTGATGAGTCATAGAAAACAAAATTACATGTCTCCATGTAATGATTTACACTGTGTTTTGCTCATAAATCCAAGTACAGCTTATTGCTGGCATTGCAGTACATCTCTGATACTGGGAAAGAAAATTTCAGTAGAGAATAGTGAGAATCATAACATGGTAAACTGTTTATACCTTTTCTTTTTCTTTATAGAAGGGACATGAACAAAATCTATTTACCATTGAAGTAATCACTGGAAAACATGAAGCTATTTGTTTCAAAAATCCAAGAATTCATCTGATTTTTTGTGTCATTTATTAGCTTTCTTTAAGCATCCATATGAGCTCCATTAATCAGACAGCATGAGTGGAAAATTACAAATAACTGGTGCAGAAAGTGGCTTCGGAGAGGTGAAAAAATGTTTATGGACTTAATTATTTTTTGTTGTCACAACCTGGCCAATTTAACTGCTTAATAATTATTTGTTAAATAATTGTGACTAGTGATCACCTTTTCAACAGTTTAAATCTGCTCTAGGCAAGCCACACAGACAATTCTTTTTTTTTTCCTAGTGTTTTTGTATGTTTCTGCTAGTAAACAATGGGCCAGGCCATTGAAATATTTAAAAGTTATTAGGGATGTGGAACATAACATATTTTAAGAGCTGCCTATAATAAGTAATGTGAGTCCTTACCCTTATATTGAGAAAGTTAACAACAGTATGAAGTACCAAGAGTTTCAGTATGGTTTACATTAAAGAAGGAATTTTAGGAGATGGAATAATTTAGAAAGGAGCTTTTCAGAAAAACATGGATCCATTTGCATTTTGTATAAGATGACAGTATTCTGCTTAAATAAAATAACAAAACAAAGCAAAAAGTGGGCACAGCAGGTTAGACAAAATTCAGCAGGTTAAACTTAAAGTCTTGTTTCCAAACCAAATAAACATGAAACAAAAATTTCAAATTGTTAACAAAACGCAATTATTTTCTCAACTCAGGCTTTTATTTTAAAGTAGTTGTTTTGGCCACTGTAATGCAGCAAAATGGATGTTGTTCAAATTAAAAATGTAACCCAGATATTCTCTGTGCTAAGTCATCAAAACCCAGAATGAATTTTCTTCTCCACAGTAAATACTTCCACCCTTTTTCCTTTAAATCATATATCAAACAAGAAAGAAGAGATGCAATTATTCCAAAATTAGAATTACATATATAGAAACAGGGCATAGTATCTGCTGTTTATATATGGCAGTATCCTCACGTTCCCATGCCTTTTAAAGCAAGGGCAGCCTTGGCTGGGCAGCTCTCTAAAATATATGCACAAAGTGGCAAGGGAAATTCCCCAGCTCTGCGAGGGGATGTAACTTATGTGAACAGAGCTGCTGCTTTGGGGTTTATGGTGACTTGAGTCACTCCTATGCCTCTGACAGTTTTGTGTCAGGTGTAAACTGCTGGTGTGACGATCAACAGCATCCAAGCTGGACTTGTTATATACCTAACATTTAGTGGAGCTAATGTTTCCTAATAAAACCTAGATATTTGTATGCTAATAAAAATATGCAAAGATATATAGTTGGATCAGTTATAAAAGCACAGCTAATATGATTCTGATAAACTCTTCATGTAAAATACAATCAAGCAGAAACTTATCTAACTTTACATGGCCCAGTGATTTGAGTTCTTTAGGTTTTTTGATATGCAATTTAAATGGATTTTCTCATTAGGCATCTGTATGTAAACAGAAACACTGATCATTTGTGACTAAATTTGTGATGTTAGTTAGGTAAGAAACAATTTTTTTAGACTATTTCATCTTCAGAACTGGAACCATGTTTTCAAAACAGTCTCCTTTTAGGTCCCTAAACAAAGAAGCCAGATTTTCTTCAGAATTTCTTAGTTGTACCTAAGCTAATAGGTGAGGAGGGAAATAGATTTAATAAAAATACATGAGATGCACAGTTTAGCTTAACACAGCAGTTTCCTGTACTTGAGTCAGAGCACCTAGTATCATTTGTACTAAAGAATATTATTGCAATTTTAATATATAATTAAAGTGTTCATGTATTTTAAAATGTTTGTCCAGCACCTGTGTTATTTTGAAGGGCAAACACAGGACACTTAAGCTTTGCTTTTTTAGGTCCTTCCTAATGGTCCTCTCCAGAACTTTACTCATTTTCAGTGTGGTTTTGGCTGCCAGATCGTGTGTGTGTAATTTGTACGTACTGTTCATTTCATTTTAGAACATACTGTTTCAACAACATGGCTTGTGTCATCATGAGAACCACGACAAAGGGTTGCCCAGAGCTCATGTTAGCCAGCCAGAAAAATGGGGCTGTGAAACAAAATTGTTACTGAGAGTAACTTCTGAAAGCAGAGTGTGAGAGAGGGCAAGATTCTTCAGTCCTCTTTCAATCTGTTACTGCTGACATGGGGAACTCAGCTTTGTCAGAGAAAAGAGGCAAACACAAATTCTGAGAGGAAAACGAACGTTCTGAGCAGTTTCAGCTACATGCCTGTAACCTTCTCAAACGTTACCTTTGCATGGCCATCGACCCACAAGTGGGAGCAGTGCTCATGTAGTGCAAACCTGCTCTGCTGATACTTTCTCATGCCAGTTTATGAACAGGGACTCCAGCATGGTTATTTTCTGGATGTGCTTTCACACTACCAGGAACGTGACTCATCAGAACAATGTTCTCAGAAATATAATCTTCATGTTTGTGCAAGTGGGATGAAACTGCAGGAAATTCAAAAGTACAGGATGCTCTCTTCTGGATAAAAAATCCTGGTATTTTATTCTGGTAAAGTAATTAATGTAAGGTAGTAATATCAATTTAGCACCAGCCCCTTTGACTCTTGTATAAAAGGTGTTACAGGGGCTGAAAGTAGTGTTTATTTCCTGCCACTAAATGTAAGACCTGAAGTGTTAGTCCTCATTTAGGGTCAAAAAACTGCACACCCCTACCCCAAAAACACCCACGGTGAAGTAAGCCTCACCCTAGCTCGTGCCTCAGAACAGATACAGCATGCTGGAGGCATGGCCAAAACTCACCAGATGCTGCAAGCATATGATTCCTCCATGAGAGTTTATATGGTACAGCTGTCTTTAAATGTTTCTGTAATTGAAAAGACTCTAGCATCTGGTCCTTTGCTTATTACTCTTAGGATAAATAGTCACGATCTGAAGTCTACTTTTAAATAATGCAGGAAAAAAATATTAATTTGAGCTGCTAAGGGTACATTCCTCTCAGATGACCTGCTTGGAAGTACTTGTAAAAATGGAAGTAGACTCTGTAATTAAAAAAAAAGAAAAAGGAAGTGGAAAACAGCTCCAGTAGGGAATGATATATGTATGCATACAAATACCTTTATAATTTTAAATTAGGTAGATGAAAAAGCAGTGGTGTGTAGTTTTTACAACTTTCAGCTGTAGAGTGTATTACTCCTCCTTTACACGTTATTGTGCAATTCAACTCCACCACCAACAGCTGCAGACTTGCTGCTGCCATGAGGAAAACAGGAGATGCCCTACGGTACCCCCTGCACGAACCCTTCCCTGGACCAGTTCTTCCTCTGATAACCCTTGTAAGGTGCCCACCGATTTCAGGCACTCCCAGAAAGTTCCTGAAAGAACAGCTGTTCCTGAAGAACAGCAGACTTTTGCACCTTACTAATTCAGATTTATGGATGAACACCGTTATATGATGATCATTAATTTAAGCAAACCTTTATTGAATAAACAAGATTCATAATAATTCCTTTTCTTCTTTTTATTTTCTATTTTTTGCTGAGTGTGTGTTTGCCTCCCTAAATTCTGGAACAACTAGGTGATTAATCCTCTGTGAAGGCACCTTTGAAATGATGGCTAATCTGACATATTATGTGAATTGAACTAGGCTGAGTCAAGGACAGAATTTCATTATTTGTCTACGTAAGGCTGACAAACTATTTTAGAGTAAGATTTAGTCTGGACATGCATTTCTGTAAAGCTGGCTAGCTTCTCAACCACATCCTAAGCCTCTCATATCATGATTGGATGCCATAAAGCAAGGCCTTAATTATTGTGATTGAAAAAGGTAGTTTCTGAGTGGTTAGCTTTTTGAGAGGCTGAGATAACCTCACATAAAAATCAAAATAAAAGCAACTGAAGTTCTCCCAAGCTCTTCAAAGCACCTTATGTGATTTAAAAATAAGCTAGCATTAGCTTAAAAATGTTTGGGAATAATAAAATAGCATTTGCATTTACTTTTTGATAATTACATGTGTCTTTTTATCGTATGGAACAGACCAATGTGTTTCGCTTCAGCAAGTTAAAGTTTGCTACTGAAGATGCAGCTTTCCTTATCATTTTTACATGCAGTACTGTAATCGTAAAAATTATCAAAGAGAAGTTGTAGGTACATCAACTATTTATTTAACCGTTTTTTAAATGGTCACACAGATTAATTTTGTTCTTCAAGAATGTCAGAATCATAGTTCTAGTTTGGTTTTGATAGAAGTTTTGCTAGGTCAAAAATATACCTCTGTGTCTTGTAAAGGAGGGGGTGCATTATGATATATTTTTATAAACATAAAAAAAAGAAATGGTTCGCTGATATTACCAAAGTATGACACCAATAGCTCTCCACTAAGTGCTTGCAGTTCTGGGAGTGAGTTCTAATGTAAGCTCTATAAATATGTTTTTCCCTTCCAAGACTGATGTAAAGGTGGTTTATGCTTCGCTGTCACAATTGGCCTTCCATTTAACAGCATCTTATAGTGATGAATTCCCTTGGAAAAAGAAATCTAACAAAGTGTCCTGTTCTGTGATGTCCACAGGAAAGTGAATATGTAGACACCACCCACAGATGGTAGATATGGGTAGATACGGGTGCTCCCCTTTTCTGTTTGGGAAGTGAGGGTGTGTTTAGGTTTGGCTGAAGAATGCTCAGAAAGGACAACAAACACACATCAGCACTTTCATACTTCTTGAGAGACGGATTTTACTGTGTGATGGATTTTTTCCTTTACTTGTAGAGGGTATTTATTTGGTATATTGTTTGAATTCTCATAGTTAAGTAAACATGGACTAGTGGCACAATTCATTGTGATGCAACTATTAAGTGGTGGAAATAACCTACTAAATCTTTATGTTTCATTATTTAATACAGTCTCAGTTGATTGTATCTTCCTGAAAGTTGTGTCCTCAAGCAATTATATGTTACCTGACAACAATCATTTTAACAAATACTCCACACACACGTTTTTTTCTGTTGCTTGTCCAAGATTCCTCATTTTGTAGGTCTCTCATCTACGCAATACATTCCCTAAGGTTAAGAATGAAAGACGTCTCTACTACAGACACTCTTGATTGAAATAGCAGATAAATTGCTGCAGTAATGAGAAAATTTCCTTTTCCCTAGATAACTCAGCTGCTTAGCATTGAAAAAAATTTGAGATGAAGATTCTTTGTGAAATAAAAAAATTAAGGATAATTTCTTTATGATCAAAATTTGCTAATAAGCCTATAATGGAGATGAAGAGCAAACCCATTCTTTTAATGGCAGTACGATCAGGCTATATTATGAGACTTATGCTCTCAAAAAAAGAGATTTGTACAAACACTGTGACATGCAATGGCTTTAGAAAATGCTGCTGCATGTCTGGAAGAAAGTGGTTAAAAACACATGATGAAGTTAACCTAAATCTTTCATTGGCTTAAAAAAATAGGTCAAGTAATACATTACTAGCTCCACTCTAAGCCTGTACACAATCCGTACATTCCAAAGTGAAAGAGGTTTTGCTTAACATTCCTACATCTACTTTCATTCATGGTATCTCTCAGTTAAAATATTTAGCTTTTCATAAATGTGACTCCCTTTTGCTTCCTTTAAAGTGGAAGTTCCTGTGCTCTTTAATATCAGTCTCTTACTAAAAAGACACTTGAATAGATCATTTATTTTACCTGAGTTTTAAAACTGAAAGGTTGGCATGTGTTAATGTAGTAATTACCATGCAGTTTATATGTGACTTGCAAACAAATTTGTTTCTCTTTCGTCAGTCTTTGACTTGCAGAAGTGAAGTATCATGAAGAATTCTGTAAAGCGTTTGGCAGACAGTGTGCGACACGTCGAGACGTTTGTTAAACACAGGCACACAGGAGGTGTGATGAAGGTCGCAATCACTTTGTAGCTTCGTTTATACAGCCAAGTTCAGCCTGTATCTCTGCGTACTCTCTTTGGTGGCAGCAAAGTCTAAAGAACAACTTGACATTTAGTGCAATTTCTAACAGCAGAGGTTTGGGGGATGTCGCCTACCAAAATGTGGAGCTGACTCTTCTTGGGAAGCACTGCCCAACTCCGCGTTTTTGTTTTTGTTTTTTTTTTTAAATTTTTATTTTTCCCCTCCCAAACTGCATTTATTTGCCACGTGGGCAGACAGCACGGCTTTGATGAGCCGCTCTGCCCCCGATCCTGGAAGCGCTCCCCCTCGCCTGTCTTCCTTCTCCCGAGGCACAGGGCCCGCCGGGCGCCCTGGCGGAGCCGGCAGGGATGCTCCCCGCTCCCGGTGGCCTGGGAAGCTGAGGCCGGGGATAAGGAGACGTGCCGGGAGCCGGCAGGGCCGCGGGGTGGGGGCAGCGCCACCCGGGAGCAGCCGCAGGTGCCGGGGCCGCTGCCCTCCAGAGCCGCCGACCGCTGCCGGGAGCATCCCGGCTTTTCCCTCAAAATAGCATTAATAATAATAATAGTAATAATAATAACAACAACAATAATAACACTGAAGTTTCTAGCGCGTGTTTTCGGAGGAAAGGCTAAAAACATAAGCTCTAAATCGACAAGTATTAGTAGCACTAGAAGCGCCCTCCCCGCCGCCCCCACCTCCATTATTCCAAAGCAGCCGAAGGGGAAAAGGAAAAAGAAAAAAACAAAACCAAAAAAGAAGTGTTATTTTTAAGCCACTGCCGTTTTCATTAGATACGGGTCCTCCGTTGCTGTCGCTCGTAAGTTTGTTTCCCGGGGGCTCTGCGACTTCAGTCAGATTAATTAGAGAGGGCAGGAGGGGATGGGATTCGCGTACGTGCGGCGCGGCCGCCCTGCCCTGCCCTCGCCGGGCGGGGCGGGGCGGGGGGCGCATCCCTGCATGCCCGCATCCCGCCCTGCCTCCTGCCGGGAGGTTACCAAAGGGTTAAGAAACTTGGCTGGAGAGATGAATGGCGCGGCGCGGGGAGGGGCCGGGCTGCGCCGCGGCGGGCGAGGTGGAAGGCGGAGAGGGAGGATCGCGGCTGCGGGTTAGGCTTTGAAAGTCAGCCTCGCAGGCATTGCAGCAGAGCCCCGAGCCGCGGAGAGCAGCGCAGCGGAGCTCGGCTCGCCCTGTATGTGCGCGGGGATGCGCGGGGCGG